>CAUZXS010005056.1:57500-70000 GCA_963585895.1 Sepioteuthis lessoniana | reverse complement strand
GGGATGGTTGTTCTAGTTCGGCGATGTTGCTATCGGCAAAGATCTGCTGGATGCTCAAGGTGTTGTGGGCAAGAGTATTGTCATGGGGAAGCAGCCAAAATTGGTCCTGCCACAACTCTCGTCTCATTTTGAGCACTGAGCGTTGCATACTCTGCAGGATCTCCTTATTGTTGACTTGCTGATTGATCTTTTGGTCTTGTGGCAAGAACTCGCAGTGGATGTTTCCCTCTCATCGTGATCAACATGACTTTGACTTTTAACTTTGACTGTCTTGCGTTCTTCGTCTTGGGCATCGTTGGAAACTTCCACCAACTTACATGACACTTAGTTTTCAAGTCCTACTAAAAAAAGGCAATGTTTCATCAGCAGTGATGACTATGAAATCTTGGTCATGTAAAAGACACTTGATAATGTTCCGATACACTTGCACGTGGGACCTCTTCTGATCATTTTTCAGCAGTCATAGCACCAATTTTATGCAGACTTTCTTCATACCTAAATCTCTAGTGATAATTTTCCAAACACTGTTTTTTTTTCAGGCCCTGCTAAATTGTGATCATTCACAAATCAACTAATGACTGCCACATACTGCCTGCTTTACCCACTCAATGTTAATCTCAGTTTTGCTTGTTGAAGGCCTCCCGCTCCTGGAGTCATCTTTCCCGTCTTCGTGCCCCTCAAAAAGTCGTGCAAGTGACATAGTGTCGTCTCCAAACTCTTGCTGTAGCATTTCAAGTGTTTTCCCCAACCAGAACAAAAATTTCCGGTTTATTCGTTGTTCAATGTTCGTCATTTGTTCCTCAGTGCTCATAGATGAATGACTTGAAAAAGGGAAAATGTAAACGAAAACATTTTGGGAAAAAATGCAATAGCTGCAAAAAATTAAGATGACAATTATATACTCCCAAGATACGTTTGATGATAAAACAATTTACTAATCGTTCTCTTGCCCATATCTCACAAAAGACACCCAGACCCCTTACTTACGTGCGCATGTGTGTGTATGCGTGTGTGATAGACAGATAGATAGATAGATACGATGATTTGGTTTGGTTTGGTTTTATGGCGTATCGACCATTGTTGGTTATTTAATGCCAAATCCTATTGTACATATATATTAAATATATGGTTTGTAAACACATTTTTAGATACACACAGTTAAATGATCAAACAGTTCTATTTCTAATAATTCAATTTAATATAAGTCATCAAAGTTAAATACTTCCAAGTATTGCAATGTATAACTAACAATTTAGTTAAACACCCGTCATTTGTTTATACACACTTAAATGATCAAACCGTTCTATTTCTAACAATTCAATTTTGCATGTCATTTGTTTGCTCTCAGTTTAAAAGTCAAACTGTTCTATTTGACCCATAGATAGGACCTTTCAGGTGCTACCACTCCTGGTCAGAGTCAACCTGGGAGTGATGGAAGTGAAGAGGTACTCTGCATTCTCCAAACCTCCACCTCACTATCGTACTGTTTAACTCATTGACGGGTTTTTGCCCCTTTGTAGAGATGCAGTCGGTGTATTCTACAGCCGCAGTCGACTTAGCTAAGATAGATATGAGTAGATAGATAGACAGATAGATAGGAAAAAGAATTACATAGATAGATAGATAGATAGATATGATCAAATCAAGATACATAGATATAATCAAATCAAGATAGATAGATAGATATGATCGAAGATAGATAGATAGATAGATAGATAGATAGATAGAAATAATTCAGGTGCATAGTGAATAGTTGTAACAATTACTCAAGTTTATTTTTAAGAACATTTTCCCAAGCAAATAGCAATAAACTCGAATTAATTGCTGGAAAATGAACCCAGTAAAAAGTATTTTAGTTAATATTGTCTTCAGAACACGCAAAAATATTAACGATTCCTAGCGATGCTAAAATTTAAACATTGTTTATCACGTTTTTGTTTGTTTGTTTTTTTGTTGTTTTTTTTTCATTATAGAATTTTATTCTCGGTACAAGGCCAATTTTGTGGAGATCTTAATAATGGGTAAATTCTTGCAATGGTTCCAATTAAATATGGAGATTTACTGGGCTGGTTAATGAGCCGATTTTACAGCATGCTAAGTTTTGTTTGGTCATTTAATAACGAAGACAATATCCTTAAGCAATTATTTCGTTTTAAATTAATTCATCCTATGAATAATTTCAATACTGTTATATGATTTCAAGTATTTCTATTTAATACAAACAATTCATACTATGTTAAAGTTTTAGGAATACTTGAAACAATTTTCAAGTATACTTAAAGTTACCAGTATACTTAAAGTTACTAGTTAGATATCTGACGAGAGATGACCAAAAAGGGTCCTTTTTGAAACTCCCAACGAATGTTCTACTTAACACTATTCTAAAGTTTAAAATGATTCTCTTCATGACATAAGGCATTTTCATGTAAACAATTAAAACTATAAAATGTCTCGACTTAATGGTGTGATTGAAGACTTCTGAAAAGAGAACAAGCAAAAACTACTCACCATCTCAGTGAGTCCGAACACAACATCAATTTTTCATTCTTGTTCTTGAGAATGGTCAAAAAATGCTCGAAAACCTTTGAACCCAAAGGAAAAGAACACGTAGAATTATTTCTACCCCAATATATGTTCCCTTGTAAAAGAATAAGGAAAGATTGTTTTTCATATTGCATAAGATTTGTTTACATATATATATATATATATATATATATATATAAGAAAAACAACATTATTGCTCTGTGATTTCTGTTACATTGAGTTCTTTACCAGGAAAATTTAAATGTTCATAGTTGAATGATTTTTTTGTCCTAACAGAATTATTCCCGACTCCGGTTTAACTGGACCGAATAATACACACACACATATATATATATATATATATAATCTTGGATTGGCGTTTCAGCCAGCCAGGTTTCGATCTCAGCTTCAGGAATCTGAAGAGTTCTGATAGAACGAAATAGGTCTGTCTGTGGATGACAATATATATGCTCCCCTACCCCTGTGAGTTTGAGCCCTCTAGCAAGGGAAGTAAAAGGTTTACCCCTTGCGTAATGCAAGGCTCTTCATATGAATCGAGCTCTCGGTAGCCGTTAAGCGGATATATGTAAACAAATACAATTGTGATACATAAGCATTTAAATTTCCTTCGCTTGCACTGGTTTCCTCGTGGCTGAGTGGTAGAATCTTGGATTGGCGTTTTAGATAACCGGGTTTCGATCACAGCTTCGGGAATCTGCCCTATCTAGCCACACTGAAGAGTTCTGATAGAACGAAACAGGTCTGTCAGTGGATGACTATATATATATATATAGAGAGAGAGAGAGAGAGAGAGAAAGAGAAAGAGAGGTGCCCCTGGTGTAATGGTTATCGTCGTAGGAAATGGACACGGCGACATGAGTTCAAATCCTGGCCGAGACTGATTGCATTTCACATAGCACTAATACCCTTGGGAAATGTATGAATCCAATTATTCCCCCTCCAGCTATGGGTAAATAGTAGGACATTCTGGGTTCTTCAGGCTTGGTGAGGCAACTGGTCTAGGAGAAGGAAAACTCTGAATTCAAACCTGTTAAACTTTGCTTAAAAATTGAACTTGTGTCATATCCTGCCCGAGCGGAGGGGTTGGGTAAATATGAATATATATGTATAGAGAAAGAGAGAGAGAGAGAGAAAGAAGGAGGGAGAAAGAGGTACGTTTCATCTGATGATTGTACTTTATAAATAAACAATTTATTTCATCGTTAAGAGTTTGTAAATATTATTTGTTTGAACAATCTTTTTTTGTTAAATCGAAATAGGATAGATGGAATGCAGTTTGATTATTCTCAAAATATAATTTGATGAGTACAGGTTATTTATTCCTTGTTGATAAAATTGAAGAGTTCCGACGGAGATTTTGCAGGAAATTGTTTTATGCTAATTCCGAAAAAAAAAAAGTTTCATAAGATGATTGGATATTTTAAAAAATACGCGAAACTAAAAATCCTGAGATTGATATGTGGAGGGGAGAAAACACTTAACTGGTCAGTATTTAAGCAGTTTTAGGGTTTAAGAAAACATTTAATAGCGATTTTTTTCATTCCACTAATACATGCATACATACCTATATATATATATATATATATATATATATATATATATATACTCCAAAATGTTTTGATAGTAGATGTAACCTGTGCCTAGAGGAAAAATACAAATAATGATATACCCAGACCCTGAAAAATTATTAAATCAGCCATGTGAATTAATAGCTAGATGTAGACATAGGAATAAATTTAAACTATAGACAAATTATCAGAGATAATGTTTAATTAACCAAAACATCAGATTAATTTGAGATTTGAGGTGAAATGAATAAAATAAAATAAAATAAAAAATATGAGAAGAAACCATGTGATGTGTACGTACTCTTAAATGGAAGGGTAACTGAATTAATAGGCAAGAAAATAAAATTTGAAAATTTGAAATTGAAAAATTTTAATTTTAAATTTTGAATTTAATTTAATATAAGTATTATTGTATCCTTACGTAAGGATTAGAACGATCTCGAATTGACTTGCAACCAATTGGAGGGTTTGAAAATCTTTGGAATACCTCCTCAACGGGGCTTAGAATATGCCGATAGCATTCCCAGCAAAGGGGTAAGATTTTCCCCCACCAAAAAAAGGGGTATCCCGGGTATGATACAAAACTACATCTGATGGTGAGGTTCCAGTTCTGACGCTCTGGAGATTATGGAGTACCTTTTCATTACAATTACTCCCAGCTTCACTCTGACCCAGAGAAGTTGTACCAGTTAGGGTACCATCAATGGGTCAAACAGATTAATTTGCGATAATGTATAAAATGATTGTGAACTAAATATATTGACTCTTAATGGATTCACATTGAAATTTAATATGAAGCGTTCATTTGTTTAAAATGTTCGTGAATATACATGAATTCACCGTTTATAATCGGAGATTAAGATTGTTAAACTGGCAATCCCTGTCGGTGTAGCGTAAAATAAGTTGAAAACAAAGAAAGACACACACAAAAAATTATTGCGTTTATTACAATATAGGAAAATTTCGGTCGTCATTAAATTTACACACCAACAGTAACTAGTGGATTTCCATTGCAATTAAGTGTTCCCAATTCTCCAGAACTCTCCTCAGTATTATAAATTTCAGTTTCTTGCACAATTCCCAGTGGATCACCTTTCCAACCCAACCATGTCTAGTCTTGTTGAAAGCATATAATTACTTTAAAAAATGACTTTAGAATTGAATAACCTTAAAAGGATTGACATGCCGCAAAACAAGCCAACCTACCACAATTCTAGAAAGAATAGAAACGAATTCTTTTTCTAAAATCATTTATAATACGGAGGAGAGTTCTGGAGAATTGGGAACTCTTAATTGCCACGGAAATCCCCTAGTTACTATTGGTGTGTAAATTAAATGACGACTAAAATTTTCGTATATTGTAATAAATATAAGGATTTTTTTTCTGTGTCTTTCTTTGTTTTTCTGTCCATATCTTTAGTCACGTTAAAGAGAATAGATGTACGAAAAGATTAAGGAAATCGAAGAGAGAAGAATTCTTTGATATGAACAGTACAGCAAAATTAACTTGGAAATACTTAGATTAGCAGAGATACTACACTCTGAGGGTCAGACAGCAATACTTCCAGATAGAGCACGAAGTTATGACTCGGTAAAGCGTGCAGATACTACACTCTGATCCGAGGCAGAAGGGAATGATACCATAATTTTTTTGATAATAATAATAATAATAATATAGCATCTTAAAACTACTGTCGTGATGGTAATCGTGAGAGCACTAGACATAATCAAGAAAAGTAAATAAATTGACAAAATACCTGGCTGTCCTGATTTATATGAAATATAACAAATTGATTTTTGCGGAACAACACTCCAAAAAGTCAGCAATATATATATATATATATATATATATATATAATCACACTCTTCTCACACACCAAGTCTTGAGTAAAGACCCTCTGAAACATTTTAAGAAATCAAAAGTAAATCTACTTGAGGAA
Organism: Sepioteuthis lessoniana; assembly: GCA_963585895.1. Classification (NCBI taxonomy): domain Eukaryota; kingdom Metazoa; phylum Mollusca; class Cephalopoda; order Myopsida; family Loliginidae; genus Sepioteuthis; species Sepioteuthis lessoniana. The sequence goes on along the minus strand of CAUZXS010005056.1, from coordinate 63,948 downwards.
TTAGACATCAGTTAGAGAATCGAGACCATCCAGACTACGATATTTCTAAGATCGGCCAGAATATTTAGGAGAGTCCTGGAGACCTGAGGAAACATGCAATCACTTTGACTTCAGTAAAAAAAAAAAAAAAAAAAATCAGCTAACGCTGGGATGAAAAAATCGCAAAAAGTAAATAATAATAATAATAATAATAATAATAGATAAGACGCCATAGATTAGCAGGTGTAGGTTATGTGATGGTAGAAATAAAATGGTTAATCACATAATAAGTGAATACAATAAACTACCATAAAAAAGATTACAAGATTAGGCATGACTGGGTAGGAAAGATGATCTACTGGGAACTGTGCAAGAAATTGAAATTTGACCATACTACCAAATGGTATAAGCATAAACTAGAATCTGTCCCAGAGAATGAGATACATAAAAATCTCTGGAATTTTGAGATACAAACAGACTGCCAAATCCCTGCCCGAAGACCTGACCTTGTGATAGTAAAAAGAAATGAGAACTTCCTGAATAGTGAACTTTGTTCTTCCGGCCGAAAACAAAGTTAAAATTTAAAAAAAAAAAACGAAAAAAGAGATAAGTACTTAGATCTTGCCAGAGAACTAAAAAGCTATGGAACATGAATATGACGGTAATACCAGTTGTATCTGGTGCGCTCGGAACAATCCCCTAAGTCTTGGCTGGAAGATTTCGAAATTGGAGGAGGAACCGATACCATCCAAATTACAACATTGTTGAATTCGGCCAGAATACAGAGAAGAGTCCTGGAGACTTGAGGAGACTTAAGTCGCTTAGACTCTCACGAAAGACCATAATAATGACTACAAAAGGCCATACGATATAGTCCCGCAAAACTGGATAATGGACTGTCTCAATATGTACTAGATATCCCACCAAGTCATAAAGTTTATCGAGAAAACTATGAAAAACTTGAGAGTGGAATTGACTGTAGGAGGAAAAAGCTTAACTGAGGTGAAATACCAAAGAGGGATCTTCCAGGAAGATGCAGCGTCTCCATTATTATTTGTGATAGTGGTGATGCCACTCAACTACATACTTGAGGAATGAATAGGTGGATACAAACTTCATAAATTGCAAAAAAAGATGAACCGCCAAATGTACACGGACGACATCAAACTGTTTGATAAAAATTTTAAAAAAAGCATTAGAAATCCTTATACAGGCAATGAGGATATGTTGTGACAATATAAGAATGGAATTTGGCAGAGAAAAATGTGACATGCTGATTATGAGAAGCGGGAAACGACACATGATAGTAGGAATCGAACAACCAAATCAAGAAAAAATCAGGACTTCAACAAAGAGAACAAGAAAACTAATGACAATGCAAAAGGCCTTACATCCCAGAGATGACATAGACAGACTATATGTGTCAAGAAAATAAGGAGGAAGAGGACTTACCAGCTTTCAAGATAGCATTTATACATTGATAAAATGACTTAAAGTTTACATAAAAAAAGAAAGACTAATTACAGTGATCAGAAATAACACAAACAACACCAGGATCAATAAAATAACAATAACTAGAAAACAAAAATTGAAAGAAAAGCAATTGTATGGATATTTCAACTGACAAATAAGCAAAATTTCATACAAGAAAACTTGGACATGGCTAAGAAAGGGAAACTTTAAAGAAGAAACTGAAATATCTTCTTTCTAATGCAACACAAAACAATGTCATAAAGATAAATTATTTTAAGGCAAAAATAGACAAGATGAAACAAAATAGCAAGTGGAAATTATGTGGTGATAGAAACGAAACAATCAATCATATAATTAGCATAGAGAGAGAAAAAGACTAGACAAGAATGGGTGAGAAAGGTAATCCACTGGGAATTGTGCAAGAAATTGAAATTTGATCATATGAACAAGTGGTATATGGACAACTCAAAATTTGTCCTGGAGAATGAGATTCACACAATTCTCTGGGATTTTGAGATATAAACGGATCATCTAATCTCGGCCAGACGACCAGACCTAGTGATAGTTAACAAAAAAAGAGAAGCTGCTAATTATTGGACTTTGCCGTCTCAGCAGACCATAAAAAAGAAAGCGAAAAGAGATAAATATCTTGACCTTGCCAAAGAATTAAAAAACTCTGGAACATGAAGATGACGGTGATACCAATTGTAATTGGTGCACTTGTAACAATCTCTAAGGATAGATGAAATGTCTAGAAAACTTAGAAATAAGAAGACAAGTAGAGAACACCCAGACTACAGCATAAATAACGGTCAGAATACTGAGAAGAGTCCTGGATACTTTAGGACAACTGCTATCATTCAAACTCCAGTGAGAAACCATCAGCTAACGCTGATGTGAAAAATCTCAAGGAGAAATGATAATAATGATAATAATGATATCCGTTTTTTGCAGACAACAATGGGAAAATGAAATAAAGCGTAAAGTTTTTGAATACGTAGACCTGTCCGAGAAGAATAAAATACAGAATACAGTATCGCCCATAAATAAATGATCATGTGCCCGGCTAAACTTCATAAATACACTACCATCCATAAATACCCCTTAGCTGACACTAAAAAAAAAAAAAAAAAAAAATAGAATAAAAAGTTAATCCTCTCGTAAACGAAATATATTCGGATTTTATAATTTCGAGTTGAATCTAATACAAAATGGATATGATTCACTGTAATTTATAACTAAACCCCAGAAACAAAAATGGGAATATGTAACAGTCAAATAATAACTACATTCTTCATATATGTGCATGCAATAATATTTTGCGTTATAGAGTTTCAATGCCGTAGAATTTTGGTCTTAAATAATACCTAATAATATCCGATTTTGATTAAATAATCTTGCATTGAATAGCGTATGGCTATAAGATTATCCCCATTATTAAAAGGGAATTTTTTTTATCGTAAATAGAAGTGTCTTGCAAGTTACTATAAAGTCTCGATAATTTTGGATTACATAGTACGAGTATCAAGGAAGAAATAGTGACCTGACTTAGTGACATACCAGTGACATGACCTTTGCCAAGATATATTTCAAGAGGGAGACAGAACTCCAGACAACAACAACAACAAAATGCATAGACATAAATTTCAACGATTTGTTTCTCAAAGAGATTTAGCTAAGGTATTTGAAGTTAGTCTTTACTTGTAATGGGCAGTTTACATAGTGCGACGTACACATACATATCAGAATTTAACACTCAATGACCCTTAAGAGGTCAATTTTACAAATCATATATATATAATATATGTGTAAAAAGGCTCAGGCATTAAATAACCTATAGAGGTTGATATGCTATTAAATCCAACCAACCAACCAACCAACCAACTTACATAGTGTAATGGCAAGATGATCATTATGAGTGAGTTGGATTCTAGCAAAGTGCTCTGTATTTTTGGCCTTGTACTCAAAAAAGCGGAGTAATTAACTACTTTTTAAATATCATGAAAAGCAGGATGTGGCCTGGATTACATGTATTAAAACAGGATCCAGAAAGAGATAGTTTTAAGTAAGCAGAGTAGGAATCAACGGGAGTGCTCAGAAGGGTGCTGTAGTACTGGAAAGATCTGATACCGCTTGATCCCCAACTGATAAGAGCATTTATGAAAAAGAAATCATAAAGGTCGATGATTCGAAAAGAAAAATAAATGGTAATGACTCGATCATTATTAAGATCTGTGAGAAAACTGCAGAAGATTTTGGCATCTTAAAAAGACCTGCTGTTACTTGATACCACGTGGAAGCTGTGGAACATGAAAGTAACGATTGTGCCAATTGTGATTGGTGCGTTAGGCACAATAACTAAAGGATTATTAAAAGGCCTGGAAGACTTGGAAATTGGCGGACGGGTAAAGACTATCCAAATGACAGCATTGCTAAGAACAGCCAGAATACTGAGACGAGTCCTGGAGACTTGAGGAGACTTGCTGTCACTCAAACTCCTGTGTAAAACCATTAGTTAACGCTGATGTGAAAAACTCTGAAAGAGTATAATAATAATAATAATAGCACAGAAGGAGTATATGACTAGACACGACTGGGTGGGCAAGGTAATTCACTGGGAGATGTGCAAGAAATTGAAATTTGACCATACCAACTAATGGTATATGTACAACCCAGCACCTGTCCTAGAAAATGATACACATAAACTCCAATGAGACTTTGACATACAAACAGATCACCTAATCTCGGCCAGAAGACGAGCCCTTATAGTAATCAACAACAAAAAAAGAGAACTTGTAGAACTGTAGATTTTGCTGTACCGGCTGACCACAGAATAAAACTGAAAGAATTTGAAAAGAAGGATATGTACCTCGACCTTGCTAGGGAATTGAAAAAAACTATGGAACATGAAGGTGGCGATTATACCAATCGTTATTGGTGCATTCGGTACAGTAACTAAAGGACTATTAAAGGGATTGGAGGACTTGGAAGTTGGAGAACGAGTGGAGACCATCCAAACTACAGCATTGTTGAGAACGGCCAAAATACTGAGAAGAGTCCTGGAGACTTGAAGAGACTTGCTGTCACTCAAACTCCAGTGAAAGACCATCAGCTGATGCTGATGTGAAAACCTCTCAACGAATAAATAAATTAGCAAAGAGAAGCAAAAGTATATTTTGTGGTGACATAGATAAGACGATTAATCACGTAAGCGAATACTACAATCTAGTACAAAATTAGTAAGAGAACAGACATGACTGGGCGTGTAAGGGGATCCACTGGGAATTGTGCAAGAAACTGAAATTTAACCATATACAGACAAATGGGAGAGGTACAAACCAAAATCTGTCTTTGAAAATGAAACGCATAAAATTCTCTGGGACTTTGAAATACAAACAGATCAGCCAATCCCAGCCAGAAAACGTAATAAAAAACTTGATTTTTGTCGTTTCATTGGGAAAATGAAAGAAAGTGAAAAAAAAAAAATACTCGGATACTGCTAAAGGGTAGAAAAATCTATGAAACATGAAGGTGACGGTAATACCTATTAGAGTTGGTGCACTTGGAATGGTTCCCAAAGGTTTAGAAAAAAGACTGGAGAAAGAATGAAGACCATCCAGACTACAGCATTTTAAAGATCGTCTTGAAAACTGTATAAACTAACCCCATGATATAGTAGCTCATATACTTAGCACTAATACCCTTGGGAAAGGTATGAATCCAATTATTCTCCCTATGGGTAAATAGTAGGACAGACTGAGTTCTTCAGCCTTGGTGAGGCAACTAGTGTAGGAGAAGGAAAACTCTGAATTCAAATCTGTTAATCTCCGCTTAAAAAATTGACCTTGTGTCATATCCAGACCGAGCGGAGGGGTTGGGTAAATATAGATATAGTAGAAACGTAAGATACTCACCGTCGCAGTAAGATTCCAACTAGCGTCCCATTAGAAGACAAGGAAACAAGTTATATCTCAGTACAGTCCCTGAATCGCTGGGATCATAATGCTGATTAATGGATATTTAGCCAGCACCATATCCACACTGAAACCAACAACCAATCAACCAACAGGACTCAAGGAATGAGATCACCCAGATGTAACGCTCAACTAAACAGAAACCTAAGGAGACTTGCTATCACTCAGAGTCCAATAAAAATACCACCAGCTAACGTTGGCTTCAAAGACTTTCAAGGAATAAAATAAAGACTTTCAAGGAATAAAATAATAATAATAATTCATATCTATAATAATTCATATCTATAATAATTCATATCTATCCCCAACAGATTAGTTCAGCTACAAAGTAAATGCCTCTGCGAAGCAAGATTACTCGAATCGATGACAAAAAGAAAAACTATCCTGAATCAGACCCTCTCCAAAAAGACCATCCCAAGCAAACATAGACCAATAACGTGTTTGCCTATGATGTGGAAGATCCTAACAGCACAAATCTACTACAAGTCTGAAAGCCTCGTATTATTTCCTGAAGAACAGATGGAGTGTTTCAAATGAGTTATTATATATAGGCCAATACTTTCTAAAGGCAAGAAGGAAAAATATAGCAACTGCATAGGTAGAATATCAAAAGTGTATATGCCAGGTTTCCGAAAACGTGGATGATAGAATGTTTGAAAAAGTTCAAGATATCAGAATAGATATTGAATCAGGTGAGCTATGAAAAACTGGAAAGTGAAATTAACAACGGGGGGAGATCCTTGCAGAAGTAAAAATTAAAAGAGGCAGTTTACAGGAAGACCCAACCTCACTGTCCCTATGTTCATAACAATGATGCATCTAGATTATATTATAAGAAAATGCAGAAGAGGCTACAAATTTACAAAGTCGCTGAAAAAAAATCCATTTTCGTATATGGATGAGATTAATGTTTTTGCAAAGAATGAAAAAGAATTAGAATCCTGAGAACAGCCGATTAGATTCTTCAGCTAAGATATAGGAATGGAATTTGGCATTGAGAAATGTGGCATGCTGATAATGAA
>CAUZXS010005056.1:0-37500 GCA_963585895.1 Sepioteuthis lessoniana | reverse complement strand
TATCTATCTATCTATCTATCTATCTTTCTTTTTTTTCTTTCTTTCTTTCTTTCTTTCTTTCTTTCTTAGTATTCCTATCTATCAATCTATCTATCTTTTCATATCTATCTATCTATCTATCTATCTATCTTTCTTTCTTAGTATTCCTATCTATCTATCTATCTATCTATCTATCTATCTATCTATCTATCTTTCTTTCTTTCTTTCTTTCTTTCTTAGTATTTCTATCTATCAATCTATCTATCTTTTCATATCTATCTATCTATCTTTCTTTCTTTCTTTCTTTCTTTCTTTCTTTCTTTCTTTCTTAGTATTCCTATCTATCTATCTATCTCAGTCTCTTCATCTCTGTCTATCATTTAATCTACTTTCCTACGACCCCTTTCTTCATTCATTCACTTTGACCCATCCGACCACTGTAACTTTGTCAGCTTATGGTCGCCCTCTTTCTCCTCTCCTCATTCACCTCTATCCATTCATTGGTCACTTTTCAGACCGGTCAGTTAGGCAGTCATAAAGGTCGCTGTCTCACTCGCCGCCAGAATGAGTAGAATCCTTAAATAGCCTCATTTCCGCCACTTCAAACTCTTACATTGGCCGGACGAGTGTGTTTGTGTGTTGGCCTCCAGCATCTAGCTATCTAGCTATCTATTTCATTCGGTTCATAGCAGTCTTTATTTGATTCTGTTTATATCCATCTATCTGAATCTATCTTATTTTTTCCTTATCTTACTCAGCTCTCTCTCTCTCTCTCTCTCTCTCTCTCTCTCTCTCTCTCTCTCTCTCTCTTTTCTTCTCACGCTATTGAAGAAAAGGAAATTTAGGAAATTTCAGCCTTCCCCTACATCTTGGTGTAGTAGCTTTTGAAAAACGAGCCTTCGGCTCACCCTCGACTACGGTTGCCAACTTTATTTGACTTAAGTAGATTTTAGACGATACCTGTTTTTCTTACTTCGCTTGCTGTAACTCACGAACACATACGGTTTCTCTTCATCTTTCTTCGGTTCCTCTGAGTTAAGATTAAACTTAAAAATGTAGCAATCTTTCATGTTTCATCTAAACAGTTCTTATCCGACCAGAAAAGGACATTTGTTAACATATCTATTCTAACTCGCCTGCGGCTATACAGTCTCATACCCGCAAGAATCTATGATGTACTGTATGTTGTGATACGTCGACTCCTTAACAATTGATCAAAGATATCTTCCGAGGACTCGCACTTGCCGAGAAAGCCCCGCATCGTAATGTCTCGGCCTTTATCAATCTTTTCTTTCTGTCAATAACCGTGGCATTCAACATATCAAAAGAAAAGATTAAAAGCCGGAATACCAGGTAATATACCTCTGACGTGCACAGTTGTTACGAGACAATAGCTGTTATTCTTGTTAGATGTCACTTATCTAGTTTCTTGTTCTCTCTGACCCTCTTTTTATGTTTATGACACACGCACACACTGACCTAGACATTTATATTGGCTGAGCTTAAGAAGTAGCTCTCGAAGAGGATAGGTCATTTTATACGAAAACGGGGTCAAATTTTTAATCCTTCATTTATCACATTCAATTACTTCGATGTCTATCGATCAATCTATCTACAGGGAACCTCTTTGGCGTAGTGGTTAATGTGCTGGACTGTGACATCGTATTAAGTGAGTTCGAGCTCCAGTCCCGCTATTACATTGACTTTTGGATTAATACTCGTAGCAAAGCTATGAATTCCTTTGTACCACTCTGATATGGGTTAAATCGTACCACAACTGTTCTAGAAAGATGGATTTGGCTTTAAATAACCCACGAAGGTTGATACGGCATTAAACAAAGAAACAGACAAAAAATATCTATCTATTCTTTTATGTTCATATAACTTAAAGAGGCTTTCTGTATTTTCTCTCTCTCTCTCTCTCTATATATATATATATATATATATAGTCATTTATATATATATATATATATATATATATGTGTGTGTGTGTGTGTGTGTGTGTGTGTTAATGACAATATTAATTAAAAACTTAGCCATTAGAACCTGAGCGCCCTTGGTATACATACTTGGGTGGCCTGATTTTCGGCCGCGGAGATCCCCATTTCTACATCGCTATTGCCTAGTCGCAATACAGCTACACAAGCTGTTATGCAACATTAAAACATTTCAGTTTTTCAGCTAATTTTAAGCTAGTTTCTCTGTGTGTGGTGGGACCACAGGAGTTGAATGGGTTACGGGCTAAGGAGCGGGGGGGGGGACTACGAGCTGGGGGGGGGTCCGAGTTCTAAAAGTTAAGAGTAAGTTCCATTAAGACATTCAAATGTTCATTCTTCAAAAAATTCAAGACTCTTTTCATGATGATAAGATCTGTTCTCAAAACTACCACATCATCCTTTGATTTAAGGTCAAATATGTATTTACCCAACCCCTCCACTACGACACAAGGTCAATTTTTCAGCTAGGGATCCAAGCGTTTTCCTTCTCCTTGACTGGTTGCCTTACCGAGGTTAAAGGACCTAGTATGTTGCCCTATTAATTACCAATAATTGGATAAAGAGAAAACTGATGGGTTCATGCCTATTATGAACACGAAATGAAATATAAATTACTTCGTCTTGGACTCGAACTCCTACGACGATAATTGTAGGAGGCGTCTGTTGTAAGCGAATAGTTTATAGGTAACTTTATTTCTAAATCATCCAGAGCTCATTTGTTTGCACACAGTTAAATGGTTTCAAGTATAATAAATGATTAAATAGTTCTGTTTGACTCATAAGAACGACCACACTGGATCAGAGTGGACTTGGGAGTAATGACAATGAAGGAGTACTCCATATTCACCAAAGCTCCAGGAACAGAGCCTCACCATAAGATTCAGTTTAGTGTTTATACTCAGGACACTAAGTGGTTTTAAGTGTTGCTATCTAACACTAATAATACTTTCACTTTTTATTTTTAAATAGAGAAATTATATATTTTAAATTGAATTTTCAAGATCAAGAAAATCCGGCAAGCACTACGCGGGAAATACGAAACCACTGGACAGCTGTTTCGACCCTATTAGATCTCATCTCTGGTGGAGGATATCACATTATACACTGCTGATGAGACCTAATAAGGTTGAAACAGCTGTCCTGTGGTTCCGTATGTTGTGTGCAGTGCTTTCCGGATTTTCTGGTCATTGTAATTCAATTTATAATAAATAATTCTATTCAAGATTATTCATTTGTTTGCACACAGTTAAATAGTTTCAAGTATTCACATGGACGAGCAAAGGTAGGACGACCAGTGAGAACCTACATACAGCAGCTCTGTGCCGATACGAATGTAACCCTGAAGACCTGACGGAAGCAATGGACGATAGAGAAGGGTGGGGAGAAAATGTCAAGGATATTCGTATTGATGGCGCGACATGATGATGATGATTAAATGGGTCCGTTTAACCCATGGGACCTTAACAGTTACAACCACACTGGTTCCAAGTGGTCCTAGGATTGATAACAATGAAGGGTACTCTATATTTTCCAAACTCCAAGCATGAAGCCTCACTATCAGACGTTCTTTGATTGATTAGAATATAGAAAACGAAAGAGTAAAATTTGTTAGTTACGTAGACAAATATGACCAACGTGAAAGAACTAATTCTAACTAGAAGTACTTACCCCTCCATGTAATCGTCGACTTATGACCTGTGTAACTTATGACAACCCACACAACCGCGACCAAACACTAAAAATATATTAGAAATTTTGTAAAACAGGCAGCGAGAACGAGTTTTAGTCCGAGCGTACGGGGTTCTTTCCCTGTCCTATTTTCATCTCCCTTTCTCGGTTCGGCACACTCGCACATGATAGTGGGAGTCCCCGTGACGTATTGGCTTACGTTCTTGACTGCGACGTCGTAGTAAGTGAGTTCAAATTCCAGTCGTGCTGTTACGTCCACTTTTGGACTATTACCCTTGGGGAAAGGTATGAAGCCCCTTATCCACCCAGCAGGGGGTTAAATACTACCTCTACTGTTCTACGAACATGTTATTTGCATTAAATGGCTCACGAAGGTTTATATGCCATTAAACAAATCCAATAAGCCAGTGGTTTTCATTCGTGCTCGCCGCACCGGCTTTTTAGCCTAGTCGTCTGGTATTCGTGCCGATCGGAGCTCAATGTCAATGGCCCCCGGCTTCGGGTGGGTGAGTAATCATTGACTGGCACAGCATAGAACAAGACCTTCGGGTCTAGTCCAAGCTATGAGCAGGTATTCGTGCTGGACTCACATTACATTTAGTGAGTCCAAGTTCCAGTAGGGTCATCTGGCTCACATTGTACAAAGTGAGACTATGCCCAACATAATCTCGCAGGTCACGAGTCGAGGCCGGCGTCCGGTCTCCCCACTTCCCTAAAACCCTCACTATAAAAAAGACCTTGTGTCAAATTCTTTCTGGTGGGTAGCAACAATTAATATTCACTCGCTTTCATAAAAGTTTAGGATAAACATTCGTATTTGAAGGATATTTTATTTACTTTTATTTGTTTTACGGCGAATTATAGGAAAGAACTTGTCATATGGTGGATTTTTTTTGTTGCCTCAAACAATTGAGTGAAAATCAAAGAAAACGAAAAGAGAGACAAATACTTAGATCTTGCTAGAGAGCTGAAAAAACTATAGAACACGAAGGTTACGGTGATACCAATCGTATTTGGCACCCTTGGTAGGGTGTCCAAAAACCCGGAAAAGAGACTAGGGGAATTGTAAATCAGAGAAAGAACCAAAACCATCTAGACCACAGCAGTGTTAAGATCACTTAGAATATTCAGAAGAATCTTGGAGAGCTGAGGAAACTTGCTGACATTTAGTCTTCAGTAAAAAAAAAACACCAGTTCTAACTGGTCGGAAAATCTAGCAGAGAGTGAAAATGAAAATATTTTTATTCTTGCATCTAGATTTTCATATCATCAACACTTCTAAAGCAATGGAGACTGATATTTTTCTATGAGTCAAACTTTGACTCATTATACGTTAATTTTGACAAAGGGCATTCGAGCAAAGGGAAACACAAACAACCTCGTCCGAGATTTGAAATCGAGTTACCGATTCCATTTCCTCTAATGATAACAGATTTGCCAATCGTGTATCAATAACTTTAAATATTTTGCGGAGGTGCCCGCGGTGTAATGGTTATCGTCGTAGGAAATGCACACGACGACACGAGTTCAAATCCTGGACGAGAGTGATTACATTTCACATAGCACTAATACCCTTGGGAAAGGTATGAATTTAATGATTCTCCCTCCAGCTATGGGTAAATAGTAGGGCAGACTAGGTTCTTCAGCCTTGGTAAGGCAACTAGTCTAGGAGAAGGAAAACTCTGAATTCAAACCTGTTAAACTCCGCTTAAATTTGACCTTGTGTCATATCCTGCCTGCGCGGAGGGGTTGGTAAATATGATCAATAACTTTAAATAATACGGCAGACTGTGTTCTTAATCCAACTTTGCACTTATATGACATCAAGTATTCTTATCCAATACAAATAATTTGCGTACAGATCTATCCATAGAAGCTTAACAGATACTACCACTCCAGATCAGAGTGGACCTGAGAGTAATGGCAATAAAAAGGTAGTCTATACCCCCCCAGATCTCCAAAACTGAACTCTCACCATCAAATGCAATTTAGTATGATTCCTAGGGCTTCTTTTCTTTGAGGGGGGGTCTTTCCCCTCTATAGGAGGCATTCGTGGCATAACGGTTAACGCAGTTGAAAATGGATACGACGAACCAAGTTCAAATCCTGAACGAGGCCGTTTGCATTTCACATAATGCTAATATCTTTCGGGAAGACTGACTAACCCCCCCCCCCTTCCAGCTGGGATTTTTGAATAGCAACTAATCTTGGAGAAGGAAAACTAAGTTCAAACTAACTTTTCTCCGCTTACAAATTGACCTCGTGTCACATCCAGGTCTTGGTGGAGAGGTGGGATATATACATACCCCTCTGCAGGAGATGTCGTCAGTATATTTTAAAGTCTTCATCACACCCAGCTTACGTGTCCTACCTAGGACACGCAAAGAGAGGACATACGGTCGTTCTTATAATCTCAGAAAACTGGAATCGTAAGAAGAACCTAAGAATTCAGATTTAATGAGTCAGAATTCCGAGGAAGAATTGGATCCATCGAAACAACTAGAGACTATCAGGAAAGTGAGAAAAAAATAGCTGTCTGAGGTACTTGTTGTCACTCATTCCCTTGCAGAAACCGGTAGACATCTGGTGGAAAGATGTAAATATATGAAATATTAATAAGAGTAAAAAAATGTATAAATAATAGATATATAAATAAATAAATAAATAAAGACGAGGAAATTATTTCGGGGCCTAAGATGTATTATGATCTGATTTTTTGTTTTATTTATTCATTCATTTTTTATTTACTTTTTTCTCATTATTTATATCGAGTTTTTTCTTTGTTTTTGTCTATTTCGTTTCGTTTTCTATCTTCGTTTCTTGTTTTGACTGAACGCCCCGGTGAATTCGTTGGCCATTCTCTTCTGATTCTGTACCCCACCCCAATAACGGAGCAACGAAGCGAAAAGGTATATTGGCTTCAACACTGGCGAAAGGGAAAAGGAGTATATATATATATATATATATATATATATATATATATATATATATATATATATATATATACTTTCCTTGAAATCAATTTTGAATGTGTGTACATCCTTATAGCGAATCTAGTCGTTTAGCACTCCATCATTAGCAGGCGTTCTTTTTCCAATAAAAGTGAAGAAAAAGTAGTTCCTTTCTAAAACACACACACGCGCGTGCACACACACACACACACACACACACACAACAACAACAACAACAACAACAACATTCTCTGCCTTTGTATTTACACACATCTGGTGGTTGTTACTGGGGTTTCGTTACTCCATCAACACCACCATCTCTCTCTCTCTCTCTCTCTCAATATCAAACAGGGACTATTGGGCTGACGTATCGATGATTTGACTGAAGAAATATGAAAGTTTTTATATATATTTTGTGAAATACACACACACACACACACACACACACACACACACACACACACACACACACGTGATTTGATTCAAATGTTCCCATTGCACAATGATAGGGAAATCTTCGAAGTGGTTTTGAATTGGTTGCGAAATAAAATAAATTCTAATTAACAGTTTGTAAAAATTCAGAAGCTAAGGGGTCACCCATCTGAGTACTGAACAAACTCATTACTGCTTAACTTTGGAAGTATGTTGCCTTTAACGCTGAGTAAGGGTATATATGACAAAAAAACAATAACTACACCAACACCTTCTACATTCTTTCCATTTGCATTTTTACACATCTGGTTGTGGTTACTGGGGTTTCCTTTCAGCTTCAATACCTTCATCAGCAATATCACCAACTAAAATAATACCATAGTTCGTACAATGACGACATCCTTCAAACAAGCACGTTTTGTTTTTACCCTACGCCCTCACAGTGATTATGACACTCGTTAGCAATTCTTGCACATGATAGTAACTAGCTGAAAACTCACCCTACAGCCACAATTTTAAACCAGAAAGACTTTGCCACATGAATTTGAATTACATATTTATTGAATCAACCTCCAAGCATCATACTTCTTGCATTTTAATATTTGTAGTACTATTTCAGGGATCTAGTTTCTTTTTTTTTTCTACTTAGAAATTCATATATTTTTACTGGAATTTTGAATTGAAATATGATAATCTGTTTGATTGACTGAATTTAACGGCATCTCAACCTGTTCAGAGTTATTCTATGCCTAGAACTTTAAGAAATGCGTTCATTGTATGAGGTTCATTCTGTAGGTTAGGTAAATTTTACCGAGGGAGTTGCATCTTTTTCTTGGAAATCAATGAGTGATGCATCTTTTCATGTCCCAGGACACTGTCAGAATGACCTTCTTTACTGACCTTTGTGTCTGGAACGCTTAATTACCGGAGAGTCATTGTTTTTTCCACTTCATGGACTGTCTTTTCGATTAAGGCTCATTATGACAAATCCACTTTTTTTGCTTCTTTATAAAGAAGTTTTTTGACCCCACCCCAAAAAAAGCTTCTTCATACATATCACACATTCCTCTTTAAATTTCACATGGTTTGCACTTTTCAACCACCAAAATCTTAATGACTGACCTCTGTTCAAGCACTGAGTACTCTTTTTGATTGGCTGACATTTTGAATAGCCTCAAAACAAATATTTTTTGTGATATTAAGATGATTTTTGCTAGACGTGACCCTAAGAGATTCTACCAGTGTGAGTGGAACTAAGGGTAATGTCAATGAAAAGCTGTTCCACAGTCACCAAAAGATCCAGAACTGTAACCTCACCATTAGTATCATACCTAGTTCATCATTTTTTTTTAGGGGTCTTGTCCTTTTGCAAGGGACACAGTCTTAAAATGCAATGTTTTCTGAAGTTACAGCGCTTATGAAACCCACATATTTTGATGATGTCTTTTATGCAAACCCCCCTTCATCTACGATTTTGTGAATTCTTGAGATTTCCTCATTTGCTCACAAATCTTAAGTTAATAAATATCGTCGAGTCGTTAACGTGATGACTATAAAGTCTTAGGAAAAAAATTATAACTTGGGTTTCTGTTGTGGAAACTTTTAGTTTACTTTATACGATTAAAATGAAAAGATAAAGATTCTGTTTAGCTAATCTGACGGATTCACAGAAAGGGTTTAGTTTAGTATTATAGTTACATTGAAATCGAGCCTCACTAAAAAGAATTAAGTTTGGGAATCTCTAGGGTCTCGCAGGTAATCGACCCTGAGATGATTAACGGACAAAAAAGGTATTTACTAAATTATAGTCGATTCTGTTTTGTGTCAACATCTATCCCATAATTCCTTCTGTTCTTTATCCAGATTTTTACTCTCTTTCAATTTCATTTTTGGGGCGTTTCTTGTTGTTGTTATTGTTGTTGTTCGTATCGAGTCTCGTTTTGAAAGCTTGGGGCATTCTTAACTTAATCGGCTTATTTTTGTCTCTTCATATATAAAAATATACTATTCTTATTTTGCGAGTTTTTTTTAAGGCATCGTTAATGGGTGATATTTCACTTTCACTGAAATCTGAGTGACAGCAAGTCTCCTCAGCTCTCCAAAACTCTTCAAAGCATGATTGCCAATCCAAGCAAATGTTGTATTTGTATGGTATCAATCTTTCCTCTGATCTCCATTTCCTCAAATTTCTTTCCTAAGCCTTTGGGATCTTTTTCAAGAGACCCAACTACAATTAATATCACTATCACTTGCACGGTCCATAGTTTTTTCAGCTCTCAGACAAAATGCAAGTATTTGTCTCTGTTGTTGTTGTTATTTACTCCTTTAGAGTTTTTCATATCAGTGTTAGCTGATGGTTTTTCACTGGAGTTTGGGTGACAGCAAGTCTCCTCAAGTCTCCAGGACTCGTCTCAGGATTCTGGCCGTTCTCAGTAATGCTGTCATTTCGATAGTCTCTACCCGTCCGCCAACTTCCAAGTCTTCCAGGCCTTTTAATAATCCTTTAGTTATTGAGCCAAAAGCACCAATCACAATTGGCACAATCGTCACTTTCATGTTCCACAATTATTTTTTTTATTATTATCATTATTATTATTAAGAATAAAAACGAATATATGTTTCGCAGTTTTTTTTTCATCATGTAAGAGTGATAATAAAAGTAAAATATATTCAAACATGTTATTAATATATAAAGAAAATTTGATAACAAGGTAATGCAAGTAGAAGGATGAATTTATTGAGAAATCGACACAATAGCGTTTCGGTTCTAATGAACCATCATCAGGGCTATGATGGATGATATTAGTGATGTTAAATCAATGATGGATGTTTAAAAATGCAAAATACAAAATCCTTGGGGGAGATTTGTATAACAAGAAAAAATTGGCCGTTTAATTTGTGACTAAATGTAATAAATGTGGAAAAAAGTTGGTTGGTTGTTTTGTTTTACGACCTATCAACCCTTTTCGGTTCATTTAACGCCGAATTAAGCCATTTTGATAAAAGTTTGTGTGTTTGGTTTGCTTTGGTTTTATGGCACATCAACTTATGGAGGTTATTTAATACCAAATCCATTTTATACACAAAAACAGTTCTATTTCAAACAATTCGGTTTAGCATAAGAAAACAGTTTAATTCTATTTGACCCATCGATAGATAAACCAGAGTGAACCTGACAGCGATAGCAATGAAGGGGTTATCCGCAATTCCCCAAATTCCAGTATTATTGGAGCCTCATCATCAGATTATCCAGGACACTCGTTGGAGGAGTCTTACTCTTTTGCAGAGATGCAATTGGTGTATTCTGCAGCCCCAGCCAACTGGGCCCGTGGAAAAAGTACTCTTTTGCAGAGATGCAATTGGTGTATTCTGCAGCCCTAGCCAACTGGGCCCGTGGAAAAAGTACTCTTTTGCAGAGATGCAATTGGTGTATTCTGCAGCCCCAGCCAACTGGGCCCGTGGAAAAAGTACTCTTTTGCAGAGATGCAATTGGTGTATTCTGCAGCCCCAGCCAACTGGGCCCGTGGAAAAAGTTAAACAGACTAAAGATAAATACTTGGTGTAGTTGATGGTATATTATTTATTTATTTATTTATTTTATTTCTGCCAACGCGTTTTGACTTCAAAATTTGCCTGCACACAAAAGCATTCTATTAAAAGATATTTTGATTATGAGAACAAAAATAAAATAATCATAATAAAAATTTTATTTCATGCAAGTTCAAAGTCTTCATCAGGGCGAAATATTTGGTTTTCCGAAGATGAGCAACACACGGAAATATATTCAAAATTGATGACGATTTGCGGTTTGGGAACAATTCTTCAACGGTTTATAATTTTAAATTTTCATTCCCTCCCTCACAGACAAACAGACACACACACACACACACACATATATATATATATATATATATAGAGAGAGAGAGAGAGAGAGAGAGTAGACAATAGATTGATATACTATAACCAATTTTTAAAAGTTAATTTTTTTTTAAACCAAGAAAGATACCAGTGTGTTATCATTTCTAGTTGAATATTACCTGATCAAAATAGATATTATTAGGTATTATTTATTGCCCAAATCTACGTTAGTAAAATAAAATTGCGTTGATATATATGAGGAATACTTATTTTTGAACTGCTATAGATTCATATTTTCCGTTCCAGTTTCATTATAATCGAGTTTGATCACAAATGATAACTAATAATATCTATTTTTATTGAGTAATTTTCCTCCAGGATTGTCATACAACAACATAATCCTGGTATCTTTTATCTTGATGTAAACCTTGGACAATATATATATATATATACACACAATATATATATATATATACACACAATATATATATATATATATATATATATATATATATTGTCAAAGGCTAACGACAAGATCAAAGATACCAGGATTATATTATTATATTATTATTGTGGTAGAAAATAACACAATTATTCAAGTTAGAATATCGGAGACAAGAAGTCAACATCTAGTCAAGAAACTGAATGTTACCAAGCACCGTTGATTCTTGTGTATACATTATCCTTACACACACACACACACACACACACACACCTTTCTGTCTCTCTTTATCTCTCTCTCTCACACACGCACGCACATACATACCTCTCTCTTTTTCGCACACACACACACACACACACACACACACACACATACACACACACTCACACACACCGTTCACTCTCACACACACGCTCACATACATGTACACACACACATATATATATATATGCTCACGATCCACCAAATCTATGGATATTTGTGTGCGGGTCTGTGTGAGTGTGAGTGTGCATGTGAGTGTGAGTGTGCATGTGAGTGTGAGTGTGCATGTGAGGGTGAGTGTACATATATACGTGCGTGTATGTGATTGTGTGATACTATATATCATATTGTATTAATGATAGTAGCCAACACAGGCCTGTAGAACCTTAGCCCCCCACCCAACACACACGGTACTCCCATTGAGTCCTCGAAGACTCTTCGCAGCTACTTTTCACCACACTCCGCAAAGTCTTCTTTTGGGATCATGATGATCGCTCTCCTTAATCTTGTCCTCGGTCAGAAAATATCCTTCTTTTCAACGGTGATTTCAGCTCTGGAAATACCACCCTCAAGCCCCAACTTCCCCCCCCCCAAAAAAAACTAGAATTCCCAAGCAGCCAAATCTGAAGTGTAAGAGGGTGCTGAAAGACTTGGGTGATAGGAAATTTTGCTCCCAAACACTTCACCAGACGTGAAGAAGGGGTAATCGACATATTTAAGATGGTAAAAAGATACTTTTCCTACAGACCACACACACAGATATATATCTATATCTATATAAACTGTATATTTTTGTGTATGTGTCGACATTTGATTTATCATCAGGAATTCATGAAATCATCAATTCAATTTTTGAAATCGAGTTTTTTCCCAAGTTCTTGCTATTACGTCCGACCGGCTCATTGGCCTAGTGGGTAGAGTGTTCACCCAATGGTCCGGAAGACTTGTGTTCAATCCCAGGTCGCGTCATACCAAAGGCTTTAAAAATGGTACTTGATACCTCCTTGCTTAACACTCAGCAAGGTACGTATCGAGAGTAAAGTGGACCAATCCAGGGAAAGGAGAAGCGCCTTCCGCTTCGCCTCTCTATTGAAAAGAGAGCCTTCTCGTCGCCCTCGACAACGATACTCATGTATAAGTCGACTTCAAGTTTTGTTCAAAATTTTGATCTGCAAAATTTGTCCATACCTCATTGTGCATAATGATTATCGACGTTGGAAATGGAATTGGGGATGCAAGTTCAAATCCAGTACCGGGTAGTTTGCGTTTCACTTGGTGCTAATGCCCTTGGGAAAGGCATGAATCCATCTCTTCCACTCCACCAGCTATGAGAAAATAGTAGAGCAGACTGGATTCTTTTGCCATTGTTTGGCTACCAGACTAAAAGAAAAATTCTGAATTCAAATTAGCTTTTACTCCGCTAAAAAATTGACCTCGTGTCACATCCTTCTTGTGACAGAAGGGTTGGGTATATATATATATATATATATATATATATATATATATATATATGTACGTATGTATATAAGGTATATACCAGAGATATGAAATACACGCAATAAGTTGATCTTCAATGCCAGCTACCATAGGTGATAGGTGTTAAAATTTATGTAATTTATGCAACACTGATGGGAGAGCTTGCGGGTTGAACAGACTTATTGTCCCTTGATCTTTAGCAAGAGCCACGAGATATGAATGGTATAAAACTTCGTATAATAAACTAGATAATTGATTATCGCCTGACCGATGTGATAGTGAAATGAGACAAAGGTGGGTTTATTGGAGTATATATATATATATATATATTATCGCTGACATTACTGGTTGGGCGCCAGAATTACATTTCACTATTATCACTAATCAATTTTGACCAGTTTTTTTTTTCTATTCAGAGCGCTGCGTATAAACCCACCCACCCGTGGCAATCTCACTATTTCTGAGCCGAGGGTAACCACAAACGTCAAATAAAAAGAAAAGAAAAAATAAAAGGAAGTAAAAATGAAGTCAAGTGTAACGCATCTTGAGTACCCGGATAATACCCCAATTCTCTGAACCTTCTTTGACCGGGGGGTGAAACCGACAATTGTCCCTCGGTGACTAAAATCAAACAGTCGACAAGTCTTCCCTATCTACACTTCATTTTGATCTTCTTCGGCCAGGCCCCAACAACCAACATTTGGGTTTTCTTTACCCTTACCCAAACCCTTGCTCTAATTTGATCGAGCTCAAAAAAAAATATGGAGTCAACTCAGACGTGTGTGTGTGTGTGTGTGTGTGTGATGCGTGTGTCATTCTTCTCGCAAAGCGGCTATTTTTTTTTAGATAGCAAGCCATTCAAAGTTGGTGGTCGACGATATATTTCGTCTCACGCATATAAATAACAACGCCCGTATAAATTTTATCCATTTACGACCTTCTAAAGATCACAATACCTTTTTTTTACCTTTGATTTATTTAAAGATCTTCATCATCACTTGGTTTTCATTCTTCATCTGTTTGTATCTGCCAATCTGAAACATTTCCTCTCTATCCCAGTCCATTAATATCTCAGTCTGCTCATCTCTCTCTCTTTCTCTCTCTCTCTCTTTCTCTCTCTCTCTCTCTATCCGAGGATGAAATGAAAAGTTCATAGACTTAAAAGTTCAAATAAAGACGTCATATCTTCTGGTAATGACTTTATTGACCAATGGGATCCAAACCCTGGAACACCTATTGAAGAAATGTGTGGACCGAAACGGGGACTATGTTGATTTTGTTACATCCATAAGGGTATTTTGGTCGGCCAATAAACTTTTGAGTCGATACTCGTACACACACACACACACACACACACACACACACACACACCTTCGCATGACTCCAAGTTTCCCGTATTGGTAAAGATATACAATCTTCAGATCTAACATTCCCATTATGTTTCATCGAATGATTGTATTTGAGGAGAAACAAAACATTTACTTCAGGTTTTATCATACCCAGCTGCTGAGTATTTGAGCACTTTTCTGATGAAAAAAAATGTTATGACGATTTGCTCATTTCGCCACACACACACACACACACACACACACATATATATATATATATATATATACCCAACCACTCCGCCCGAGGAGGATGCAACCAAGGTTATTTTTTACGCGGAATTTTGTAGGTTCGAATTAAGTTTTCCTACTCAAGTTGCCATACTAAGGTTAAAGAGCTTAGTCTGAACTACAATCTACCACTATCCGGAGGGAGAATAGTCGGATCTATACCTTTCCGAAGGGCATTAGCACAATAGGAAATGCAAACATCCTCGCCCGCGATTTGAACTCGAGTCACCGCATCCAATTCTTACAAAGGTAGCTCTCACACACATACACACGCCCCCATATATATATATATATATATATATATATTGTATTGAGTGGAACAATAAATGAATCAAAATCCTGGCATCTTTGATTTAGAAGAAAATTAACTTTTTATAAGATTGTTCAGGATGTACTTATTTACGTGTCATACTTTATATATATATATGTGTAAAGGATGCTGATTTTGAAAGCTAATACCCCTAGGGTAGCAACGGGTGGTTTAGGTAGATATTTTTAAGCCACAAAGGTTTGTGTAAATTGAAGTTTTATCGAGGAGTATGTATCTCAGTCTAAGTTGATCAAAGGTTTTTTTACACACCTTCTCTTCGCTCCAATCTTATTCTTTTGAGGAAACGACATCTCCACCTCAGTCCGTTATTTGCCATACAAAAGGGGAAGAAAAGAAAACAAGGCAAAAGAAGCCCCCCTCCCCCAGCCTAAAAAATGAAAGAAAGAAAAAAAGGTGTCAGCGGGTTTGTTTTATTTTGTGAACGCTATTTAAAATGTAGCCATCCACCATCTTGACTGCCTTGGTTTCCTCTCGTCCGACCTGACCCGTCTTGACCTGGTCCGGTCAGAAATTGACAACCACGAGGGTGGGAGTTGACGCGGAGGTGGGGTAATCGTGAGTGTGCAGGGGCTGTGCAGGGAATTGTGACTTTAGGAGAATCAAGGGGTGTGGAGGGGGGGTTCAGACGTGTCGGTCGGGGCAACTTGAGCGAAGGAGTAGTAGCAGGATTGAATGGATGAACCTGGCGTGAAGGGTGAGCTCAGATTAATAATAGGCCCAACGTGCATATCCCAAATGTAGGAAGTCAGTCTCATCGGTCTGTGTGTCTTTTCAATCCCCCACCCACCCTGTCAAGAGAATGGAGGAAAAACGTAAGATTCGTTTGGACTTTAAAATGCAAATGGGAAACCAAAACCTGGCTACGAAGTAGATTATAATAGACGAATAAAAAAAAAAGATCTGTCAAACAGAGGATGTCGCTGTTCAACTCGACGAAAGAAGTGATTACCGAAACTGGATTACTACAAAGCTTAAGGTTTCGCAAATATGTTTTCAAGTCTTGTAAAAAAGGGGGGTTCTGTCAGAAATAAAGTTTGAAAGGAATAATATAAAATACTTACCATAGCTCAACATTTGTACCTGTTTATGATCCGCAGATTCAGAGCAAGCGACCCCCGGGGATAAAATGAAGTGTCCAGTTCGAAGATCGTTCGAAACGCTGTGAACATAACAATAAAGATGAAGACTATAGTCCGATTTCTCTAAAAGATAAAAGTTTGTTAAGCTATTTCGACTCTCACAACCTGAAGTTTATATATTATCATTTCCCCACGGGTTTCGTGAAGGGTCCATGCATTGGATCCGTAAATCCTGCAGCGACAAACTGGGAAGATTGCACGCGAGATGACCTGGACATGGCTAAGAAGAGGAAATCTCAAGAGAGAAAATCAATCTCTTTTAATTGTAGCACTATATAATTCCATAAGAAGCATTTATACCAATTTATATTGTTAATACTTCACAGAATAGCAAGAGAAATGTTATGTGGCAACAGAGATGAAATGGTTAACAACATGATGAGCGAATGCAACAAACTTGCACAAAAGAAATACAAGAGCAGACATGACTAGGTGGGAAAAGTAATCAACTGTGAATTGTGCAAGAGATTAAAATTCGACCAACTAACAAATGGTGGATACACAAACCAGAATCCGTTTAAGAAAATGAAACCCATGAAATTATTTGGTATTTTGAGATACAGAAGAATCACCCAATCTCGGTTAGAAGACCTGATCTAGTGTTTATTATGAAGAACTTGTTATCTAGTGGATTTTGCCGTCCCAGCAGACCACAGAGGGAAATAAAAAAAGTAAAAATATAAACAAATACATGGATCTTACGAAAGAGTTGAAAAAGTAGTGGAATATGAAAGTAACGGTAATACCAATTGTAGTCGGGGCACTTGGAACAGTCCCCGAAGTCTGGGAAAAAAGACTGCAAAAACTGGAAATCAGAGAAAGAATCGAGATTATCCAGGGTACATTATTGTTTAGATCGGCTAGAATACCGAGGAGAGTCCTGGATACCTGAGGACACTTGTTGTCTCTCAGACTCCAGTAAAAAAACGAGAGCTGACGCTAGTGTGAAAACTAGCCAGTATCATAATAATAAGTTGGCCAATCTTAGTGGTGGGGGCACCGGAGGCTCCCTTTTCAATAACTACTACATTGAGGTGTAGAGGAGAGCGCTACTCCTTTCCCTTGATTGCTCCACTTACCCTTGATCCGTACCTTATAATGCTGAGTGTTAAATAAAGAGGCTTCTAGTACCATTTTTGAGTCTTTGGTATGACTGGGAATCTCACCAGACCAATAGCAAAACACTCTCACCAAAAATAAAAAAAACAGAAAACAAATGATTAGATTGTAATTGTCTTTTAATTGGAATCATTTTGAGATGAGGCTTCTTAATCTGAGAATTAATTTTTATTTATTGCGGACAAAATGATTCCAATTAAAGACAAGTACAAAAAAATTCGGTAGGGACCCGACTCTGGAAGACCAGATAAGGATTTATAAGACCAAAAAAAAAAAAAAAAAAATCCATCCTGGATCGCCCTTCGGGGCCCGTGGCGCAGCGGATAGAAGCGTTGAGTCTCTACGGTTCCAGGTGAGAATTGTCAGAAGATAGCGGTTTCAAATCCTACCCAAGCCGGTCAGAGGTTTACTTGGTCAAAAACGTGGTGTGATAGACAACAACTATGGAAGGCAGTAATTACTGGGGATACGGTTACAAGACTTAGCATTCCTATCCGAGGTTGCGGTAAATTACCTGAAGAAGGCCAGAGGTGAAATTTGGCCGAAACGTAGTGAAAGAAGAAACAGCACAAAAACTACCAAGATGAGGACAAAAAAAAGTCCGCAATAAATAAAAATTAATTCTCAAATCATTAGATATTATTTTCAAACATATTTCCAAAAATTTTTTCTTAAAAAATAACCAATAAATAAATATTCTTACAATTCTATCCGAATATTTGATTAAATATCAATCAAGTCATTAAGATGTGATTTGATTGATATAAGATCAGATTCTTGATGGGATTCTAATGAGCGGAGAGGATATTAAATTATGTTGATGAAAAGAATCACTTTAACATCCAATGCCGAACTAGTTGACGTGTGATGATGTCTATAAGACACATATGCAGACGATAGAAGTCATCGTTAACTACTCGTTCCCAGCCGTCATCCTCTCTTGACTTGACGAGGACTCTTTTCGGTTTGGTTTCTTTGTTTCATGGCATATCAACCTTTGTAGGTTATTTAATGCCAAATCTATTCTCCTAGAAAAACAATAGTGGTACTATTTAACCCATAGCTGGGAGGATAAGGGGTTCATACCTTTTCCAAGGGTATTTGCTCGAAAGTGAACGTAATAGCGCGACTGGATTACGAACACTCTTACTACGACTCCGCAGTCCATCGCTTTAACCATTACACCACGAGGACAACCCCGAGGACTCTTTTCGTTGGCTACATTTTTTAAAAAAGCTTACAAAAAAAGGTTTTTTTTTAAAAAAGAAATATCAGCAAGACTTTAGGTGCCGTGAAAAAATGTAGCAATGATTCATTAAAATGAATTTTTATTCACATGAAATAATATCTTTTCTTTTTTTTAAATGGACTTCAAACGTGTGGGTATAAGCTCACCTAAAGATCGCATGAGTGAAAATCAGAGGTGTGAATAATCTTAATTTAGCTTGCTTTATATTATAATTGAAATATTATATATATATATATATAGAGAGAGAGAGAGGAATAGAGAGAGAGAGAGAGAGAGAGGGGAATAGAGAGAGAGAGAGACTTTACCGTGAAAAACGGCCGAAATCATTTAAACATCGAACTGTTTGTAGAGGAATGCAGAGAGATATTATGCAATTTCAAGAATAGAGAAAAACAAGGTAAATTAAAATCACTCACGACCCTGAATTTCACGCACACGATATTCAGGTGAACTTATACCTGCACATCTGAGCCTTTTTTTTTTAAATCCAGAATAACTTTTAAATAAAAAGTTATTCTAATGAACAATCACAAGAATTTATGAGCCATGTCAAATTTGGCAATAGTTCAGTTTTTTAAAAAATGTTTGTATTCAGGTAAAAGAACGATATCGTTTTGAAAAACTTTATTGAATGAGCTATCGATAGGCTATCGATTATATGGAAATCAGACCTAACCGATAAAATGAAACGCAGCTTCTTCCAGGCAGTGGTCGCATCGATTCTGCTATATGGATGCACTACATGGACGCTAACAAAACGGCTGGAGAAGAAGCTAGACGGCAATTACACAAGAATGCTGCGAGCAATATTGAACAAGTCCTGGCGGCAACACCCCACAAGACACCAACTGTACGGCCACCTGCCTCCTATCACGAAAACTATTCAAGTTAGACGAACCAGACATGCAGGACACTGCTGGAGAAGCAGGGACGAACTCATAAGTGATGTACTCTTATGGACCCCCTCACATGGCCGTGCAAAAGCAGGACGACCAGCACAAACATACATTCAGCAACTATGTGAGGATACGGGATGTTGTCCAGAAGACCTGCCTGAGGCGATGAACGATAGGGATAAGTGGCGAGAGAGGGTCAGGGATATCCGTGCTACCAGCACAACATGATGATGGTGATGATGATGATTTAATTCCTGGGTTTTTCCAAGTTTTTTTTTCTTGCCGTCCCTAAATTGTAATAGCTTACAATTAAGTTTATTCCAGGCAGCAGTCGTGTCGATACTGCTATATCGATGCACTACTTGGACGCTAACAAAACGCCTGGAGAAAAAGCTAGACGGCAATTACACAAGAATATTGCGGGCAATATTGAATAAGTCGTGGCGGGAACACCCCACAAGACACCACTATACGACCACCTGCCTCCCATCACGAAAACTATCCAAGTCAGACGAACCAGACATGCAGGACATTGCTGGAGAAGTTGGGACGAGCTCATAAGCGATGTACTCCTAAGGACCCCTACATATGGCCGAGCCAAAGCAGGACGACCAGCACGAACATACATACAGCAGCTATGTGAGGATACGGGATGTAGCCCGGAAGACCTGCCAGAGGCGATGAACGGTAGGGAAAAGTGGCCAGAGAGGGTCATGTATATCCGTGCTAGCGGCACGACATCATGATGATGATGATGATGATGACAATTAAGTCTCTATACCTTAGAATTTCTGAGAGTTGCTACCCTCGTGATTTGCTGAGAAACTTAGCAATCAGCCGAGACAGGCGCCTTCTTTAAGTGTTCTTTTCTAGATAGGTAAGTGCACGTGTAGCTATCTAGTCCAATAACCGCGTATACTGAAGTGTCCTAGGAAAGAGACCATGGAAAATTGAATATGTATCTGTGTGGGTGGGTATATTAGATAAATGGAAAACAATTGGGAGGAAAAGAAAAGGTGGTAATAATTCCGAACCGAGTCTTTCAAATAGAAATTATGAATAGAATACTACGGTATTTAGCGATCTATCGAAGATAAAAGTGGAAACAAGTACGCCCCGCCCCCGAAGTGAATGGTGGATGATAAAGAAGGCACACGTATACGAGGGTTGGGATAGGTGAAAATAAACGTGGGTTATGATTGGGGGAAAATATAAATATCCTATTCTTCAGGAATAGTAATAAATTATTACACAGGAGAAATGAATTGACAAGATGCAGACATCAATGTATATTTGTATTGAATCATTTGCTCTCTGATTGACTTTGTTGCATATTCTCTCTCTCTCTCTCTCTCTCTCTCTCTCTTCATCTCACAGTAACCTTTTTTGTCTCGGGTTATGTTCACTTTTTTTTTCTCTTTCTTTTCGTTTTCTTTTATCCATATTTTCTTTTTGGCGCGAATTTTCTCAGTACCAATAATTACAAAAAGGAACGAAATTCCTCACAAATCACTGCCTGATGATCACAATCTTCTCTCCGTGTGAAAAATTGGGAGTTGATTCTTTGATGTTTTAGTTCTTACTATTGTTCTGTCTTTTTATATTAAGTACAATTATATTGTTTACGGCAACATTTTTTTACTCGAGACATTTTAATAACAATAATGATATACATATATAGTCATCCACTGACAGACTGTTTCGTTGTACCACAACTCTTCAGTGTGGCTAGACACGTAGGACGCTTGAAGCTGCGATTGAAACCCGCCCAACTTTACATTAGACTTCGCCAACAAGCGAACCAGGTCGGTTTTGGAATTATAAGGCATTAAGTAGTAGCTTTTGTTTTACATTTATACCTTACCGGATATATATATATATATATATATATATAACTATATATATCATACTCTCATGCGTGCGCGCACACACACTCACACACTCACACATATATATATATTAGATCTCTTGTCATGAATGAATCATGAGTGCCTAACACTTCAATTAAATATGTAAACAGTTAGACTGCTTACATATGTCTTCAGGTTTCAACTCTAGCCTTTTCCTTCTCCTAGACCGGTTGCTTTAACAAGTCTGTCCTACTACTAACCCATAACTGGTATAAGCCCTTCCCAAGTGAAACCAAAACAGACTCAACCAGAAGTCGAAGACGCAATTCATACGTACATACATACATACTTACATACATACATATATATATGTATATATGTATGTATATATATATGTATGTATATATATGTGCGTGTATATATAATTGAAGACAAAGTAAAAGTTTTTTTCTGTTACTTCAAGTTTTCCACTACTATTGTTACAATCTTCAGATGGTTTGTCTAACGATTGTAACAGCGAATAAGTTTAAAGGTAAACGACTTTGATTTGTTTTTGATTTTAAGCTGGCTCTATCTTTCGGATCTAAAGCATTTTTATGTGTTGTTAGTCGCAGCTAACGTAAGTATATATATATATTTTAGCAGTTGTTGTTGTTTATACAAGTTTGGTTAAAGGCCATGTGAAACTTTCCTTTTTCATGATCTTATGATGCCTATACTCAGGCTTACTTGCTAGTTTCTATGAATCAAGGTGTAATTGATAGAGAAGTTACCCTGGGTTCTGTTCCCTAGCGCTTTCGATCACATCAATTAAAAGTCTTCAGGGGGGATTTTTGTTGGTATTGTTTGTTTTTGTATAGTTTTCGTGTGATGTTTACTTTGTTGAAAAGGTTTATTATGGATAGTGATGCTTTGGTTAGCGTGTTAGTTGTTGGAGATATTTAGTATATTACTGCCAGTATTGAATGTTATTTTATTCCTTTTTATTTGTTTATTGTTCAATGGCATATCAACTTTCGCAGATTATTTAATGCCAAAGCCATCTTTGTAGAAGAACAACTGTGAGACTATTTAACCCGTACAGGGACATTTTATTTATATTTGGTTGTTTATTTTTAATTCTGATGGCTTCGAGCATTTGTAGGCGTTCTTTGTTTATATTTCATAATTTTGGTTTTATTGGTGAGGATTTTTCTTATTTCAACAGATGTGAATTTATCGGTGTTATTATTATGTGTGATAATCATGTGGTGTTTGATAGCTCTGGTACCAGAAAATTGATATGTAAGACGACGATAGAAATATATATAAAGAGAACTAACCAGTGTAGCCTGCGTTTCAAAAATAGAATATGAGAAATGTATTATTATTTCACATGTCTTAATTATTCTTCCAACGCTTCTGTTATTTTTCCCTTTTTATCACAATGTCTAAGCCGATCTTCTTCACCAATTAAATCAAGTTAATAATCTTTTGTAGATTCCGAAATTAAGCATTTTAATTTATTATACAATTTTTTTTTTCCTTCATTATTATTAGCTTTATGCATTTTCCTCAAGTGATCACGCATCATATTTACGTTACGCCGATTACTTCTACCTGTTAGGGTCCCATCAAGGGGTCAAGTAGAACTGTTTTAAAGTGGATAGGAACAGTAAATGTCTTAAAAACGTAAACTATTTGGTTTAGTTGGGTTTAGTTTCTTTGTTTAATGGTATATCAATGTTCGTGGGTTATTTAATGCCAAAGCAATCTTTTTAAAAGAGCAAACGTGATACTATTTAACCCGTAGCTAGGGGATAAGAAGATTCCTACCTTTCTCAAGGGTATTAGTCCGATAGAGAACGTAATACCTTGAATAGAGTTCGAACTCGCTTACTACGATTTTGCAGTTCAGTTCGTTAGCCATTGCGTTCCTATAAATTTATCATATGAAGAATAGTTACTTAAAGTTAAATTTTTTTTATAAGGATTATCATCAGTTGCTTGAAACTATAAAACTCTGTACAAATAAATGACAATTATTGAATAAAAATAATTACTTGAAACCATAGAATTGTTAGTATTAGATAGAAATACTTGAAACCATTCAACTGTGTGCAATTTATTTAGAAAGGGATTCTTGATATCATATAAATGTATGCAAATGCTCTTAAAAACAGCTACACAAAAGAATAAATTTAACCACACCATAAATGCGATTCCCTAACTTCTTGGCATAAAATAAACCTTGATATGTTGATATGCCGAGGAAATCATAGAACAAAGAAATGGATTGTGTTGAGGCAGCCCATCAATGCATTTTTACATAGAGTATCGCTGTTATACTACCACCACTTTGGAGGTGCCCGTGGTGTAGTCGTTATCGCCGTAGGAAATGAACACGGCAATACGAGTTCAAATCCTGGACGAGACTGATTGCATTTCACATAGCCAATAATTCTCCCTCCAGCTATGGGTAAATAGTAGGACAGACTAGGTTCTTCAGCCATGGTTAGGCAACTAGTCTAGGAGAAGGAAAACTCTGAATTCAAACCTGTTAAACTCCGCTTACAAATTGACCTTGTGTCATATCCTGCCCGAGCGGAGGGGTTGGTAAATAGTACCACTTTGGTTTTTTATCATTATCTTTTTTTTATCAATGTCTTTTTTCCTCCACGCTGCGTTGTTGACTATTTATAATAGTTCTTTTAAAGTTCATAAAATACACAGTATCTTGGAGATGTTCTTAGCTTTTGGGAAAGTTTTTGGAGTTTCTGTGGGATTCTTGCATTTTAAAGCTTCATTATTGATAATTGACATATATATATATATATATATATATATATATATATATATTCCACTTGCTTTAAGGACCAAATCACCACTTTTTAAAAGGCTTAAACCAGTTTTGGACAGAATGTTTAGATATTTCAGAAATATTTAGCAGACGAAAAAGTATAAATCGGCGTTGGAAAAAAAATGAAGTATAGAGTTTTAAAAAATTTTAAAGGCAAGTTAAAAGTTTGTTTGTGGCACGTATATAGCATGTGACTAACACAGTTTAAGCCGTGAAAAGTACCTGCTATGATTGGTAGTATCACGGTAGTTGGTGTGCTAACATGTTGTGCATTGATTTTCTCTCTGTGTGATTTAAAAGCCGCATAGATGAAGGTGCAACAGAAACTATATCGAGAACTGAGGTTGCAAGAAGGTCGGCGATCAGGTAGGCCAAAAGTCGTGGATTCCGAAGCCATGCTCCAAGGCATGGCGGTAAATATAGTGAGTAGGGATCTGAGAGTATCAGGCGAGCTTGGAATTTCACAGTCCAGAGTGGTTCGTCACCTTCATGAACTTGGAAGCAAAAGCATCCAGAGTGGCCAAAATGTGACCCACGTTACAAAAAAAAGTGATTCACGTTACCAGAATGTGACTCAAGCTCCCAAAATGTGATTTACGCGGCCAAAATATTGAAAAACGTTTGACTCACCCTAGTGAAATACTTAATTTCAGAATATTTACTACTCCGTGTGGCCACTGGATAACGTCAAGAAGACTTACCAAGAGCAATGGCCGATAAGGAGAGATGACGAGAGAGAGAGAGAGAGAGAGAGAGAGAATTAAAGGAATTCGCGCTGTCGGCAAGCCGTAATGATGATAATGATAATGATCAATCGACCTAAAGAAGAAGAAGAAGAAGAAGAAGAAGAAGAAGAAGAAGAAGAGTTTGGAAAAACTAATTTAATTCTAAAATCCCTCTAGAAAGTGAGTTCGAACTCCAGTTGTGCCATTACGATCTCTTTCGGATGAATACTCTTGGGAAAGGCATAAACCCTCTTATCCCTCCAGCTACAGATTTAATAGTATCCTGGCTGTTTTTTTACCAGGATGGCTTTGACACTGAATAACCCGCTAAGGTTGTCCTGTCATAAAACAAAGAAAACAAAACTGAAAATAATCTTACGTTTACTCTGCTTAGCTTTATACAGGACCTAGCCAAATAGAAGGAGGAAGATTATGCAGCGCCAATATTCAAAGATAGAAGATGGGAAATGGTTCCAGAAAGACTATGCTATACCATTAAAATTATTTCAACCCAGAATCTCAAAAATAGATAAATGTAAGTGTCCCCAAACAGATCTACCTGTGACCAGCCTAACACAGTATTTAAAGTGCTCTGCTCATTATTAACAGTTTTTTTTGTTAATTTTATCATGTCCGATCGGTCGTTAGCCAAGCAGAAGATGAAACACCCGAGGAATACCAGATAACCTTGCTCATAAATCATATACTCATTTCAGATCTGCTAGATGTGATTTTAAGGTCACAAACAAAGATAAGAAGGAAACGTTTTTAATTTATATATATATATATATATATATATATATATATATATATATATATATATATTAATATCTATCTATCTATCTATCTATCTAGAGAGAGAGAGAGAGAGGTTGATGCAAGAGTTCCCAGTGCCATTTTTTTTACAATGTTAGAGAAATTTCAGGAATGTCTTTGAGTGTTACCCAGCTCTTTATTGCTTATGCAATCAGTCAACTGTATAGCCCATCGTTTACAAGCCTTGGGGGAAAAAATTTGAAGTTAGGAAAATAGGTTTCATGTTAAAGAAACGTCGATCATTGTATGAGCATTTGTTTTGCCCTTCTTACTTGATGCAGGAGAGGAAAAAATGAAGTTATTTTTGGCCAGTCACAATGAAAATTGGGTTTATTACAAGAATTACGAACGAAGAAAAAATCAGTAGGTAGATCCAAAACAGAGACCTTCAAGCAATGTCGCTCTTCGCTTTATGTGGTGGGATATGAAATAATGATAAAACATTTATTTGTTTAACGGTATATCAACTCCCTATAGGTTATTTAAAGCAATACTTTGATTAATTCCTCAATGTTTAATTTTAATCATAACTATTTAAAGGTTTTAGTTTGGTTTATTTGTATAACGGCATATCAACTCCTTATGGGTTATTAAATGCCAAAATCTGATTCATTTGTCGGTGTTTGATTATAACCATAGCTACATTTTCAATATTCTATGGGTTTTTTTTTTTTTTTTTTTTGTAAATTGCATTTTAATTGCATTTTTTAAAGTTTGTTGTCATTTGTTAACGCACTGTTATAATATCTATAATTCCAATTACAAATGAGTCGCACACAATGATATGGTTTTAAGTATTCTTGTTCAATTGTAATAATTTGCA
The DNA here is from genome assembly GCA_963585895.1 of Sepioteuthis lessoniana. Taxonomy (NCBI): domain Eukaryota; kingdom Metazoa; phylum Mollusca; class Cephalopoda; order Myopsida; family Loliginidae; genus Sepioteuthis; species Sepioteuthis lessoniana. The sequence continues at coordinate 11,012 of CAUZXS010005056.1, read as the reverse complement.
AATAGGTCTATTTGACGCATAGGCGCTAGAGTGAACCTAGGAGTAATGGTAATTAAAGGGTATTCCATACTCCCTTGATCTTTAGGGATCATCATCTCCAGACGGAGTGTCATACCCAGGATACCTCCCTTTTTTGGAGAATCTTAATCCTCTGCAGGGGATACAGTCGGGGTATTTTAAGTCCCCTCTACAAATCACGTTATGATTTGAATGAGTCCCGATAAGTAAAATCTCGAATTAGGGGAATGAAAGCGAATACGAGGGGAAATTATGATTGATTTTTCAAAATTACAAACACCAGAAAACCGAACAAAATATTACTGTATAAACACATGAGCAATTAGCTCATTTGATAAATATGAAAAGAAGAAGCGAGACATTCTTCAACCGGTTTAGAAATGGGAAGTACTCACACATATTCGTGGTGCCTTCAGTAAGTTTCCAGACTTTTTTTTTGTACAGGCATTTAAAATTGTCGTAGACTCTTGAAAATTCAGTATGTTATTGCTATACATCTTATGAGATGACTGACCAATTTTGATGATTTAAGGTTCAAATCAACAGCTACAAAAAGAATTGGAATACATCCTACTAAAGACTGATTGTCACAGCTGGTGAATTTCAAAAATGCAATCTGACACTTTAGAAGAACGATATGCAATAAAATTGTGTTTTAAACTTGGAAAAAATGCCACAGAAACGTAAGGAATGCTTCAGACTGCTTTTGGGGCATCTTGCATGAATCGAGCATCAGTTTTTGAGTAGCATAAGAGATTCAAGGAAGGCAGGTAGTCTGTGAAGGATGATGAGAAGTGTGGGAGGAGTAAGGAAGTCAATATACCAGAGTTGATAGGCCAAAGGGTTAGGGTTAGGGTTACTGTGTTGAGGTTTTAAGGGAGTTCAGGAAGAGATTACGTCGGAAGAGGCCAGCAATCTTCAAATCGGCTCGGTGGCATTTCCACCAGGACAATGCACCAGTCCACAACTCCATCCTTGTCACAGACTATTTGACCAAGATGGGCATCAACACAGTTCCTCAGCCTCCCTATAGTCCAGACCTTGCTCACTGTGACTTTTGCTAATTCCCTAAACTCAGAGGCTGACGTTATGAGACAATTGAGGAGATGAAAGAGGCTGTACGAAGGTCATTGACACGCTCACATAAGAGGACTTCCATGGGGCCTTCAAGAAGTTGTTGGAACGGTACAAGTGCATTGCAGCCGGAGGGGATTACTTAGAAGGGGACCAGAGTTTCATGTGTATACTATCAATAAAAGTGCCCACAGGAAAAAAGTCTGGAAACTTATTCAATGATCCTCGTAATTATTCCTACATTTTATCATTAGATAATTACTTGTTATGTCATACTTGTTATGTCATATTTGACGCTTATTTTCGTGTCAGTCGTTTCAAGATATCGAAAAGTTTTTCGAATTGTTATCGAAATCGTTATTTTATGAAGGAATACGCCATTTTCTTTTCTTAAATGTGGACATTACAGCATAAAAGCCAAAAGAAAAGCCATAAATGAAAAAAGACTTTATGAATATTTATTGAGAAGATATTTTGTCTAAAAAAAATGGAGAAGTTTCCATCAACTAAATGAAGATTACTTATCTCACTACTTACTACTCAGAGTTTCACGGCACTGATATTCAACTGGACTTAATCTGACGATCGATGTCGTAAAACTCAGTGAACAGTGAGATGACTAATTAATTCTTACTCTTATTTATGTATTAAGCATTATTTTATATCTTACCGTTTTTTTTTTACCATCGTTTCAGTTTTTTAAAAGATGGTGCATGTATCGTCTACTTGAAATTTATTTTGGTTTTTATACTGCTCTGCTTATCAGCACTTTCTGATTTACCAATCTGTGTGTGTGTGTGAACTTTAGTATCGTATGGTATTTCACGGTGGAAGGAAAACTTTGTGTTTGCTTTGAAAATCAGCATTTAAAATGCTATTCTTAAAACGAGACCATTGCTATTCGATGTTTATCGGTGACTACTTCAGGCACCCTGCTAGTACATTCATATATATATATATATATATATATATATATATATATATATATATATTTAATATGGTACGTGCCAAATTTAAATAATGCTTTCATAGAGTACTCATGTTTAAAATCAATAAAATATTTTAAAAGTAGTTGAAATATTTTGAAATTCTTAAAAAGGGGACCCTATGTTTTCATCACATTTCATAAGAGAATTACAACCGTGATATAAGAGTTAATATCAGAGGAATTCAAATTTTGGGTAATATATATATATATATATATATATATATATATATATATATATATATATATATATATTAAAAGGCTCCTTTTATTAAAAGCTACTACACTGAGGTGTAGGGGAGGGTGCTAAGTAAAAGTTAAAATTTTTTTAAAACCATAATCATCGCTATGATATTTATCAGCCATGATAAATGTTCATTGTGAAATTTGCTTTATTTTTTGGTGGGAATTTTGGGGATTTACAAAATACTTCTGTCAATTGAGAGAACCAACCTTTATGTTGAAACGAGGTAGTCGGTGCAATTTGGTGAGTCTCGTCTATTAAGAGGTCTTAGAAAAAGGTAAGACGCTTACGGCAGATCTTTATTGTCAATAATGTGGGGTGAGTAAAGGTTTATGCAAAAATAACCTGATTGAGCTATCAATATCTTCCTACTTACTTTTTTCTTCTTCCTTTACTCTCAGTTATATTCTTTTTCCTTCTTTTTCAGGGTTTCTTTGCCCGTTATATCCTTTTTTTTTTTACTGCTCTTCTCCATGTCTTCCTTCTCATCTTTCTTCTTCTTCTTCTTCTTCTTCTTCTTCTTTCCCATCCCCCCTCCAATCTGACCTTGATCTCTATCCAGCCTCTGTATTTCTTCAACTTACCTCTATAACTGACAGACTCGGCCCCACACATCCATGGCACCCAACTCTCTTATCCCCCCTCACTGTATACCTCCCAACAACCAAGACACAAAACACGTGCCTCAAGCTACGCCAACATCAACACACATACACACACACATACACACACACGCGCGCACACACAGCCCATCATGTGTATATAAATAACTTCATTTATAAATAAATACTTCGTAACTTATACTTGCTGACGTCTACCATAAAGCAAAATGTTTTGAAAGCTTACCTCGCTGACCATTCGTGAGTTTTATGCTCACTTAATACACAATTATTGTAGCCTTGTACCAGGCTAGCCTAAGCTGAATAAAAATCAACAAGCTATAGACTTGTCGAAAAATAACACACACACACACACACACACACACACACACACACACACACACACACACACATATATATATATATATATATATATATATATATACTTTCTTTAAGAAAAACAACGAAACCGGTCACATAGGATTATAAATTTATTTCAATCCTGTTACGCATTTTTGAAGTTTTCAAAAACACGAAAAAAGTAACAGGACTTCTTCAGATCATTTTGGATAAAAAAAACATTGAGCTCTTTACCAGGAAAATTTTAAATATTCATGCTTGAATAACTTCTTGTCCTGATGGAATTACTCCCAACTCCGGTTTAACTGGACCAAATATATATATATATATATATATATGTTAAACTTCGCTTATAAAAAATTGACCTTGTGTCATATCCTGCCCGAGCGGAGGAGTTGGTTATATATATATATATATATATATATATATATATATATATATATATGAATTATGGCATCTCTTAGTTTTACTAGACCCCACTGGATCTGTACTTGAATATTGGTGCTGGCTTGAACAAGGGTGCATCAAATACCGGCAAGTGGCCCCTGTTGCAACTTCCTCGTTTTCACGACACAGATATCGTCCCAGAAAAAACTAAATAGGGATTAATGCCGTCGCAAGTATGGCCAGAAGGAGGCTTAAAACAACGTCAATCTTCCTTAAAGATCTCCGCCTCTTGATTTTGTCTCTCCACGCTGGTCAAAGGTTTCCATCAAGAGACCAGTAGCCCTTACCAACAGTCAGATCGTTTAGTCTACCCTATTACTTACTCATTGCTGAGAGGGGAGAACAGATGGATTTATGCCTTTGGCTTGGGCATTAGCGCAAAGTGAAAAGCAAACAGTTTCTTCCAGGATCTCAACTCAGATCGTCAAGTGCTTTCTTAATAACAATAACCGTAACGCTACTGACACCTCCGTTGTGCCACCCATGGCTATATGCGTCATAGGTGTAACCGTATCGCCGTAACAGCATAAATTACTATTTTGAACGAAGCCTTCATCAGTTGATAATCATGGGTCAATAGAGTTTCGGGGCTTAGAGATCATTGCTACGATGTCACAGTGCCCCAGCGATACCTCAAAATATTTTCAGGCTTTGCTGATTCTGAAAATTAGATATGCAAGGCTCTAAAAAAAATTTTCGATGTAAATAAATAAATTAGTTTGATGTAAGGTTGGTTTGGTTTGGCTGTATTTTATGGCATATCAACGCTTGTGGGTTATTTAATGTAAAATCCTATATATATATATATATATATATATATATATATATATATATATATATATATATATATATGTATATATATAATGTAAGCGAGTAGTTTATTGGGAAATTTATTTTTATTTTGTTTGCACACAGTTAAATGGTTTTAAGTAGATGAAATGATTAAATAATTCTACTGCCCCAACTGACCGGGCAATAAATGGTTTCAAGTATTGTACATGATTAAATAGGTCTGTTTGACCCATGGATTGGACCCTAACAGCTACTACCACTCCGTGACAGAGCGGACCTGGGAGTAATGGCAATGAGAAGATAGTCCACATTCCCAAAGCTCCGGGTCTCACCATCGGATTCAGTTTTGTATTATATCTCGGGCACTTGTTGAGGTGGAGAGGTCTTACCTTTCCGCAGATATACAATCAACGTATGACCTCCGACCAGCCGACTGGACTTTTGATATAAGAAAAATCTGTACGATTACGGGTTGTGTAAAGGTTGGTAAGCTAGACAAGCAAACCTTCATGAGTGAGCTCGAGTCTCATTGGGTGCCCCACTCATACGGCCTTGTGCCACAAATAAGCAAAAAGCTTAGTAAATTATTATACGGTTATATTTAGCCAGGAGAATATGCCCGACTCTTCGTCCGTTGAGCCTCCACTACCTCTCAAACTAATTCTGTCAGAGCTTCTAAGCCATGACTGGAGGAATGGGTTAAGATTCCGTCCCACATCTTTCTACTCAAACCATACTGACGAGCCTGCGTGTATCTGAAGGCGGGCTGGGGGTCGGAGGTCGGGCAAGAAGGTAGGGGCCACTATCTACGTTTTTCTGACCGCTTGTTTTTTACGCCTTGAGCTACTCGCCTTCTTTTATAGGCGACCCCATTTCTAGAAGGAAATAATGTCTTCCCAAATCGTATCGAGCACTGGGGCCTTCATTCTCCTCCCCTCCCCCGACAAGCACTGAGTATTTCTCAGTTCCCTGGCCCTCAGGGAAGGTCCGTGGTATAAATAGCTGAGTCTCCCTGTTCGAGGGGATTACGTGTCAGTACCTCTGGTGCTTGAAAAAAGGTTTACTTCCGCGAATATCTCTACTTACACTAAAATAACCCCAGATGTTTTCCAGTGTATGCATGGTGCTAAATATTTACTGCTAAAGCTGAACCTAGAAAAATTGTGTCCCGCCAAATTTCAAGTCTTAGATAGATAGATAGATAGATATGAGCAGTGTAAACAAATTTGATGAGTGTGACAGATATCTGAAGGCAAACATAGATAGAGAGATAGTTAGTTATGAACTGACCGAGATAAATAATCATAGTCATTTATGATATCGATTACGTAGACAAATACAAAATGTGCCTTTTTTTAATGATTAATTTCAATAAAAAAAACTTTGTTGGTTGATAAGATCCAATTAAACGAAATGAATTACGCTTGGCTTTATTTATATTTCGATATCCTATCACATCGACCTTAGAACACTAAGAGCGAATTTAATTCTCACTGTGACTTATCTGTACGCCTGACTCAGTAAAATTTGGTAAAGATCAAGTAATATTTATGGTTGAATGATGATTTATGAAGTGTATATGCAAATCATTGCTTTGTGAAATGATTTCCTTTGTACAAAAGGAGAAAAATAATTTTGTGATGTCAACTCCAAAACTTAGCTTCGGCTGGCACAAGGCCACAATATCCCTGATAAACCAAATCATAATCATTTTTTTCTTCATTTTTTTATGAAATTATTTAGTAAATGTTCTATTTCTTCCGAAAAAAAATGCTTCATTTGTCTACGTTTTCACCTTGATAAATTTGTTTCTTTTTTTTTCTTTCTTCTTTTTTTTATGTTTCTCTTATTTTTTTATATTCACTCAATTTTCTTTCTTTCTTTCTTTCTTTCTTTCTTTTGGTTCTCTTTGGTTTCTTTGTTTAATGGCATATAAAGCTTCGTGGGTTATTTAATACCACCTTTGAAGAAGAAAAGCAGGAATACTATTTAACTCTCAGCAGGGAATTAAGGGAGTTCTTGCATTCCCCCCCCGGGGGGTATTAGTCCAAAAGTGAACGTAAGTAATGCTATCCATTCTTTATTTCTTTCGTCACTTTCTTCCTTTCTTTCTTTTATCATTTTCTTTCTTTCTTTCTTTCTTTTATCATTTTCTTTCCTTCTTTCTTTCTTTCTTTCTTTTATCATTTTCTTTCTTTCTTTCTTTCTTTCTTTCTTTTGTCGTTTTCTTTCTTTCTTTCTTTTATCATTTCTTTCTTTCTTTCTTTCTTTCTTTCTTTCTTTCTTTCTAGCTGTAGCTATAAGTGGTTAACAAGTCTGCAAAGTCTCCCCAATCCAAAAAGGCCTACCTGGCTGAAAAAGGTTCGAGTTTGTTACCCCCCCTCATCACCCATAACTCTCTCCGAATCGGGAACCGACGCCAACTCACTTCTTTTTCCCCTACCCAAACCCACACGCAAAACACTGATAACAATGACACACACACACACACACACACACACACATATGTGTATATGTGTGTATGTATGTGCGTGCGTGCGTGACTGATAACTCGACAAAATGCCCGGTGACTGAGGGGAAAGAAGGGTTTGGGCCGGTTGAGGTGGACGACGTTGAGTTGTTCGGAAAATTGAAATGAGGTTAGATAGGGATAAGGTTGAGGAAAATTGGGGTAGGGGATGTCGACGGTGTAATGAAATGGTAATAGATAGACGCACACACACACACACACACACACACGCACACAGATGTTACACAGTATCATTTCGTGCATCGTACTAGCCGCGTCCTCCAATAAACATACACATACACCCATGTATACATAATTGTAGGAAACAGAATCGGGGTCCCGGGTTCAAATCCTTGACTCAGCAATGTGTACTTCACCTCACGCTAATATCCTTAGGAAAGGAATGAATCCCTCTGTTTTTAACACCCCTCCATCCTACCTGCGGATATGAAGCAGCATAGACGGGGTTCTCTAGCCTTGGTGGTGCAATCAGTTTAAGAGAAGGAAGTATCTCACTTTAAATCGGCAGTATCCTGCTTTAAATTGACCTTATGTCTCATCGTTGTTATTGCAGGGGTTTGAGTAAATACATACATAGATTCATATATATATATATATATATATATATATATATAATATATATATATATAAATGGTTGCCACTCGCGTGGGGCAAGGCTCTTTGAATGAATTAAGCTCTCGGTAGCCGTTAAACGGATATATGTAAACAAAAAACAAATGTGATACATAAGCGTTTAAATTTCCTTCGCTTGCGCTAGTTTCCTCGTGGCTGAGTGGTGGAATGTTGGATTGGCGTTTGAGTCAACCGGGTTTCGATCACAGCTTCGGGAATCTAGCCTGTCTAGCCACACTGAAGAGTTCTGATAGAACGAAACAGTCTGTCTGTGGATGATAATGCATATATATATATATGTAGAGAGAGAGAGAGAGAGGATGGTGAGAAAGACGTCTTCTCATGTCTTAAACCCAAACATTTCATTGCTATTGATTTAAGTGAGTTTGATCCTCACCAAGTAATCTGTAATTAGGTCCTGAACTAAGCGTATATCTATAACTTTTTCTCGCTTCCTTTTTTTTTCTCTCAAACATTATCCATCTCTTGATCTATATGTATGTCTCTCTCTCTCTCTCTCTCTCTCTCTCCCAATCTCTCTCTCTCTCTCTCTCTCTCAAACAATCATTACATGTCACGTGGCTGAGATAGTTTCATATTTCCCGCTTATTGAGTAGTCTTGCCTGGGTGACAAAATAAAGCTTACTAACTAACAAATGCACTCATTCGAGGCGCTAGTGTTGTAACGGTTATGCTCGTAGGAAGTGAATACGGTGACTCGTGGATGGGGATATTTGAAGTTCACATCGGGCTAATACTCTTGGAAAAGGCATGAATCCAATAAATCATGTCTTTAACCTTGGGGCAACCAGTCTTGGAGAAAGAAAACTCTGAATTCAAACCAATTGCACTCCATTTGAAAATTGATTTTGTGTCACAACCTTCACATGTATGAATTTATATATATATATATATATATATATATAATTTAGGGTAGAGTCAACGTTGCTTAACGATTAACAGTTTCTCGTCAATGTGATCAGCACATCAAGAACTGGTTTAATTGTATCGACAAGAAACGGTATATATATATATATATATATAATCTTTACGAATTTGTTTATCCATCTATCTGTTTATCGAGATAGACGACAAAGGAAATTTGTGGAACTTTTCCTTCAGATACAAATGAGAAAGCGGAAGATAGTGTAGCCCCAATACTTCATAAGAACCTAACCTACCTTCTTGAGAAGGCATAATTTAATATCTTGTTTTTTTTTTAATAATCTTGAATTTACACCGTCGATTTCCTTCCTCATGTTTCTAAAGCTAAAATTTGGACCCATTGTTCTTCAGTAGTTGATTCACTCTTCTATCCTTGAGCCAGACTTTGATGAACTTAAGAAATAACTAGGGGTTCATTTTAAGTTAGACGGTTAGGGATCTATTTCCTTTCTTATTGCTTTTGTAATTGTGGCCTTGTGTCTGACACAAATTTACGCAAATAAGAACAGAGTTCCTTTTCTTCGGGATTAAAAATGTCAAATAATCGGTTGAAATATACAGCGAATTGGTATCGGCTACAGAAATAGTCATGTGATCTCTGGCGAATTGGGTTGAAGGTGGTGTCAAAGGTGAAAAGAAAAAAAAATGATGTGATGATTAAATTTGCTTTCATTTGTGTTTTGTCAAATAGTTCTATCTTCTACAATAGAAAAGCTGAGAATCGAAACTGCATAAAGTATGTGCGGTGGCGTGATAGGTAAGGGTATCGAGAAAGAAAAGGGCGAAACGAATTCAAACAGCAAAAAAATTGGTGTTCCCTTCTCATTTAGGGCAGGTTAGCAAGGCAGTTGGATTTCTAGAAAGTCACTTTTATCTTGGACATTCGATAATAGCTCAGATCTGGAACTATTCTTTGGTGCTGGGACCATTTAATCTAGTACAATCTGTCGCAAATTGTCTAGAGAGGAGTTGGGCGCTGCAAAGTAATCCCCATTGGCTAAAATGAAACAAACGGGAATTATTTCGTTTGGCACTCAACAATGTATTGGTCTATGAGACACACTCGTCTTAACTGCACAAAGTCAGAGTGCTTTTTCATTATATATATATATATATATATATATATATATATATATATATATATATATATATATATATATATTTTAAATCAGTTTTATTTACCTTAAATTTTGTAATATATTAATTTATTTGAAGTTTTTAAAGAAGTACTTACTGTACGTGAGGAGCATAGAAAAAACAAAATTCGTTTTTTTTTTCAATCAAGTTGAACAGAGATAGATAGATAAATAAATAAATAGATAGATAGATAGATAGATTATCCTCCTAACTTTGGGTTAAATAGTACCACTACTGTTCTTCTAGAAGAATGGCTTTGGCATTGAATAACCCACGAAGGTTGATATGCCATTAATCAAAGAAACCAAACCCAAGACCAAGAATGCATTTGGAATGACTTCAAAAACCTTGTAAATTTTGCATTCTCCAAGACGGTGAATATTTCGAGTGATAACAATAACTCCATATCTTGCATCTTAAATTGTTTTTTAAAATTTTATCGAGAAATTATTCAAAATCTGAACTGTACGAAGATTTTGCAGATGTAATTAAGATGATCTTGTATTCTAAATAAGGAAACAGGCAAAGATGACTTGTAACAAGCGAAGATCAAAGTGAAGTATCTGTTTCTCTTCCTCTATTGATATGCTATTTCTTTTCTACACGAACAGACTGAGACAATAAAATAATGTGAACAGACTGGAGGAAAATGAAAAAATTGTTACACACACACACACACACACACACACACACACACACACACACACACACACACATATATATATATATATATATATATATATATATATAATTAATAACTAGAAAATTCAATAGACATACTCCATTATTAATTTCTTTCTCCAAGTTGTTAACTGGTTCTTCAGATGGAATTTTACTTACAATATGTTTTTATATACTTTCTGGTAAAACGAAAAATAATTATGTTTTACCTGAGAGTATATAAAAATAAATTTAAGTTGAATTTATTTAAATATTCTCATCAAAACTATAATTAGCTTTAATCACTTTAGCCCCCGCCCCCCCAATCATCAGGATAGGCAGTTCTTTAATATTCTTCACACTCACCAGATTTAACACCTACAAATTTTCATTTGCTTCGATCACTAAAACATTTTAGAAGTGTCTGTCTGAACATTTAGAAACTAAGAAGAACTTTAAAATTTTTCAAACTTTTCTCAAGAAAAACCCAAAATTTCTTTAAATATAGAATCAAAACTTTGTCTTCCTTTTGAGCTGCAGTGAAGGTGAATTAGATTTTGGACAATGATATTTAAATAAATTTTAACTTAGATTTGTTTATCCTCTCTG
>CAUZXS010005055.1:0-59555 GCA_963585895.1 Sepioteuthis lessoniana | reverse complement strand
CCCAAAGTGGAGCTTCACCACCAAATGCAGTTTAGTGTCATACCCAGCACACAATTTCAACTGAGCAAAGTAAAAAAAAAGAGAAAAGAAAAAAAAAAGAATCACTGTTTTTGTAATCCGAATTGTGGCTAACTTTTGTAAATTGCGATTTTTTTTATTCCAGTCATTGACTTGATTAAAAGACCGAATTTCTCGACTAATAAATATGCAAAAATATAAAAAAATAAAGATATTTAAAAATTTGTGTCAGTTGAGATCTCAATTTCTTTCGCTCTAGTTGTGATCGTTATCGATCTGTGATTATCTATCAACATGTTATTCTTGTGAATTGCCCTTATCGTCGATTTGTCAACATTGATCGATTCATATTTATTTCATGCGCTCCGACGCACCCAGACACTCCGACGCAGAGACGTACTCACAGAGACGCGCGTCTACACTAAAATATTTTGGTATATAAAGTCGATAGATTATTTATACCCCGCCCCACCCCCAAATCTCATGAACTTTTCTTAGGGGTTTTGTTTTAATAGAGATAAACTTAACTGCATCGGTTTATTGAAGTCATGTAGTGTCAGTGTCTTCGATCTTTCGTATAAACATCGATAATCATAATCGAACTAAAGTAAACACTGGACTCTAAAATTCGATTATGGTTTCTGTTTGAAATGCTGATCGATATTTTCCCAGTGGGAACGAGGCTCGGAAAGATTTTCTCCCCGAGGCAGGAAATTGTCCTAAGACTGAATTTTACATGTTTTTCCTGCTCATCAGTTGTTAAGTAATTATTTTATACACACACACACACACACACACACACACACACACACACACACACACACACACACACACACACACACATCATATATATATATATATATATAGAACCGCTTGCGTAATATATTCATATAAACATACATATGAAAGGAAATATAGAAGTACATACACATTAACCACACAAAATAAGTCGAAACGCTCATGTGCTCCCAGTGCACACATATGCTTGCTCAAAGGCACCAACATACATAGGCAACACACACAACACAGACACACGAAAATACCATACGCATACATTCGCTCACACACCATTTCACGTATGCAGAAATACACATAAATAGTCAGACATACGCACAAAGACACATGCTCAGATGCACTGAAACCGACACACACACACTCACAAATCATAAAGACACACATGCAAAGACGCACATGTAAAGACACACATAAGTCCGTAAATGCAGAAACAGACGCTTGCAGATAGAAACCTGGATATGCACGGAAAGACCAACACACGCCTGCATACAACTGTACGCGCGCGCGCACACGCACACACACACACACACACACACACACACACACACACACACACACACACACACACAGAGCTTCAAAGATACCCATACACACAAACGAACGCAAACTTGGATACACAAAAACACATATACACATAAAATACATAACGTAATGTGGATATTGTAATCCGAAATTTCGCTGATTTCAATGCAACTGGAGATTCCTTTTACAACTGATACTATTAAATAAATAAAAAGAATAAAAATACAGAAAAAAGACAAAAGCAAAATAGGAACCGTTTGCATTTCCCCCTCTCCCACAACCCTAAACCCCTACCCTCACATCGTCATTCTACGTTTCCTCGGCTATGATACATCCAACTCTTTTATTATCAGAAATAACTCTAGTTGAGAGAATAAAAAAAAGGTTGATACCCTATGAAAATCATCCCTACCCGCATCTTTCTATCCCACCCTAATTAACAACTCCTGCCCTTCCACCATGCCTTTGACTAATTAAACTATAATTATATTTTAAGGTACCACCCAAAAAGTTTTAGATGCACCAAATGCTTTCAAAAAAAAAAAAAAAAGAAAGAAAAAGATTGATGGAAAATAAAGTTCCTAATCTCGATGGTAAACTTTCTGAGATATGTAAAGTGTCCGGCGAGACGTGGGAAATGTTGGTTGAGTAGATTGGTCGTTAGACTTTTTTATCTGTTGAAATTCTTCAAGCTTATTGGAGCATCTTTTGGAATCTCTGAACGTCAAACCTTGTCATGTCGAAGCGAATAAACTGCTTGTGTTTGTATTTCTCGTACTCTAGCTTCTCATTGTGAACAAAACACAGGGAAATCTGGATTCCTGCCTTTCTCAAGATCATTTGTACAGAATAATAAAAATCGAATGTCGATAGTCTGGCAGATTCTATGTGGTCTTATTAATTAGACGAATACATACAAACATCAGCTCTATTACAAATACAATGAAGATTACATATAAGCACACACTCTGTGCACACACACACATGTATACATACACACACATATACACACGCATGTACGAACCACACACACACACACACACACACACACACACACACAAAGCAAAAAACAAAGAAAATGCAATAACAACAAAACCAAAGCTAAGCCAAAAAAAAAAAGCACACGTGCACACACTCATACAAAAGGGGAAAAACGACAACAACAACAACAACAACGAACAACAACAAAACAACAGAAACCAAAATAAATCGTGAAAGCCACTTCCGGTATTAACAGCATCATTATCATAATGATAGCCACCTCAGTAGAATTGAATCCATAAGAACACTTCAAAAAAAAAAAAAAAAAAAGACAAAAAATACAGCAACGAAAGTAAAAACAAACCTGTTTGAATTTCAACGTTGCGAAACAACTTACAATACAATGAATAAATAAATGAATAAATAAATAAATAAATAATCCCTTATTAAAAAAAAAGTCACTTATTGAAATATCCATTATGTTTCTGTCAGTAAAGACATCTGCTTTCTTTGCAATAAGAAAAAAAATGTCCATTTTATTCGCGCAGTTTTTCTTGCAGTTTCTACCTTTTATTTTCTTTTTTTTCTTTATTTCGTTTTTCCTTTTCTTTTGGAAAATGGAAGTCTGTTTAGGGTCTCATATTTCTGAGATAATCCTTTCACGTCAAGGCTAATTTGTTCCTCTTGGGCGCATAAACGGCTTCCAGGAATCGGCTAACACACACACACACACACGTACGCCCAAGAATTATCCGACATAACAGAATGATAGTTGAAATCTTGAGGGACTGAAGAAAAAAGCGCGATAAAGTTAATGGAGTTTACCGTTCAGTTCTGGTTATTCAATTAACATTCGATTCTTATTGGGTACTCCAGTAATATAGCCTTGTGCCAGTTTAAGCTTAGTAGATATATACTCGACGTCTTGTAACCAAAATAAAAGTTTAATACTTTGTAATCAAAAACAAAATTTCGTAAATATATTCAAGAAGCGTGTGTATTTTTGGATTGCTACGTTTCGGTAATTTTATCGAGCCGTAAATACTAAAATGCTGGACTGTGAGATCATCGTATGCGAATTCAAACTCCACTTACATTCATTTTCGGACTAATGCCCCTTGGGAAAGGTATGAATCCCTTATCTCCCAACCCCATGGCTTTAATTAGTATTACTGCTGTTCTACAATGAAGGCTTTGGCATCAAATAACCCACGAAGTTTGATATGCCATTAAACAAAGAAACCAAAAATCGAAACCGGTATTTTGGCTACAGAGTTTCAAAGTTGTAAAGTTTGGTAATAAAAATATCGAATGATATTCGTTTCAATCGCATAGTTTTCCACAAGAAAGAACACAATTTTAAATTAATGTTCCTTTAGAAATAATGAAGTCCAAAGTTTAGAATAAAATCAACTTTTACAAAAGATTTGTTGAAGATGTACTTATTTATAGGTGACAATATATATATATATATATATATATATATATATATATATATATATATATCGCATTGGCATGAAAACAAACCAAATTCCTGTTAAGTCATCTGAAAATTAAAGACTAATAAGAATAAGAAAATAAATATATGGATAAATAAGAATTAAATAATCAAATGAAAGAGTATAAAACAACAATTATAATAATAATAATAATAATGATAATAATAATGATAACAATGATAATAATGATAATAATGTTAACAATAATAATAATGATAATGATAATAATGAATAAAACACGGAAAATAATAAATTCAGCATGATAAATCAATTAACAAATCACAAAATTAATCAAAATATCGCCCCGTAAATAACTACACAATATAATGAGATTACCCTTCCTACCGTGCCCCACCAACTAGATCCTCCTTCCTATCATGGCTCCCATAACTCTCTGTAGAGGGAGACCCACTTTGTAGGAAGCTCTTGATCGCATGAGCAAAACATCATTGACTCGGTGACTACACTATTCTTATATAAATCTATATCTACTCTATCACCGATATTGAGCACGCTTTATTTGTCAACATACCAAAGTACATTACTAATTATATATATTATATATATATATATATATATATATATATATATATATAATAGAATATATACATATATATATATATAATAGAATATACACATATATATATATATAATAGAATATATACATATATATTAGTATATAATAGAATATATATATATATTCTATTATATATATAATAGAATATATATATATAATATATATATATATATATATATATGTATGTATATATAATTAGCATGGCATTTCATTTTGTTAACTGCCTGATGATTGTTGTTTTGTAAAACTCCATGAAATCTAGGGTTGCAGACTAAATTCCATGGTATTAAATATATAAATCTAACATATTTATTTATTATTATTATATAATAGCTCTATCTTAGACATAGAGCACTCTCCATATTATATTGCACTTGGTTCGCCACAAACCCACAAAGTGATTTAGTGACAACTAAGACAGGTATTATATATATATATATATATATATATATATATATATATATATATATATATATATATATATATATATATTGTAATTTGGTTGTATTTAAAGGTTGGAACAGGTTCCTTCAACAAAACAGGAAGTTGTTAGCAGTAAGAAGCTGTTCAAATGTTTATATTTAAATGTATTTCTGTTTTTGTGCGGCTCACAAAGTTAACATTTTAGATCAATTTAGTTCGTTCTAAGGTTGGTCATTTGGTCAGCAACCAAATCAGATACGTTAATGAGAACATTAATCATATTTATAAGCAAAATTTGTGGAGAGGAAAAAGGGGTTGTATATTTTGAAAAGTACATCATGAGTGAAGGGCAGAGGAGTCCGGTTGTTGAAATACACAGCACACGTCTTTGAGCACATACATGTAAACATACACGTAGACTAATGCTACAGCTGTCTGTCTGTCAGTCTGTCTGTATATATATATATAGATATATAGATAGAGGTGGGTGGAGAAGGAGGGAGAAGTGTGATTTTTTCTCTTTTCCCTTCAGTTAATTAGAGCAGACTGTAGTTTTTAGCCTGGGTAGGGGAACCAGTTGAGGAGAAAGAAAAAAAACTGAATTCAAGACCGGGATAATCTGTGGTACATTTGTGTCCCATTCTTTTCTTTAAAGCCATTTCTAAGAAGTGGGTTTGTTCCTTCGCAAGGTTTCATCACCATAAGCAAATTACCTACGAAGGTAGTCAATCGATTCTCACTTTGAACTGAACTTTTGGGCCCTCATACGTCGAATATATATATATATATATATATATATAGCTTCGCTTAGTCTTGCATCAAATCAAATAAGTGTAAATTGGCCTGAAAGGAATGTGTTGTTCAAATCTTGAAAATTTGCATTCGAAATCCTAGCATTTACCTGGTCTCTTAGATCATCAATTTTGGCGCAAGACAATCTCCTCTCTCTCTCTCTTTCTTTCTTTCTCCCCCACCCCGCTCTCTCTCTCTCTCTCTCTCTCTCTCTCTCTTTCCCTAAATAGGAAGAAATATATTTACTGGAACAAAGAATGAGATGATCGGGAATTGTAATTTATGAGCTTGAGATGACCTCATGTATGGAAGGGATTCCCAATAATTTTAATTATTTGGTAGGCTAACTTGTTGATCATTGTGCTATGGAGGGACGCTTTGTAATCTGATAGAAATAAATAATTTGTGACTCTATCCTTTCTCAGATGACGACCCTTTATAAAATGTTGAAGACTGTTAAATGAAGTGGGAAGTACTAGTTAATCGAGGGGTTTTACTGATTGGTTTCAGTAAGTTTGCTTATTCGTGTCCAATTATACAAGCCCGATCGAAAATCAGCAGTGAACAGGAAGTAAATAAAATCATAAAAAAGGCCTCTTCACTCGCGCATGCGCAAACACGTCGGAAAATAGAATTAAACATTGTACGAATAAAAAGTGAAGATTAAAAGGGTGAATGAATTTAGCGGTAAATATCCGAAATGTTTGGCAGATAAACAGCTGGAAGATGCCAAAATTAATTGTCTGTCATTTTTTTTCTGGATTTTTACCAAAAACGACCGGCCTATTGTCAAAATCTTGACCTACGATTTCTCACCTCGGAACAAAATACATTGTCTGTCACTATTTCTTGGTTACAAAATAGATATTATATATATATATATATATATATATATATATATATATATATATATATATATATATATATATATTAGTATGATTCAATCTTGCATATCGTGCGATCCTTCAAATTTGATATCCAAAAAACGACTTTATCGTATTATCCCGTGTATTATCCTTGTTCCATTATCAATAGGCTAGGCTAAGGTTGATATATGTTTGCGGAAATATATTTTCTCTTTACTTGGTTTTCCGTAATTTTGGGTGTGATTTTAACGAAAATACCTTACTACGGTATTGTAAACACAGCCGTACAAGTTACCGTACGTGAGCCATCTAGCGACAAAAAAGTAAACTGCTGATAGCAGCGACAGTCAACAAATTATTGTAATGAAAAATGATTTTTTAACACAATCCTAATTACAATACTTCATAATTATTATTATCCTAATCATTGGCATAACAGTTAGAGTGTTCGCAGAAGGTCCTAAAGACCTGAGTTCAATCCCAGGTCAAGTCATGGCAAAGACTAAACAAAAAAAGGTACTTGATGTCTTCTTGCTTAACACTCAGTATAGATCAAGGGTAAGTGGAGTAATTCTGGGAAAAGAGTAGCGCCCTCCCCTACACCTCGGTGTAGTAGCTATTGAAAAGGGAGACGTCGGGTCGCCCTCGGTTTCAGTTGGCCAACTTACAACTAGATTTAGAGTAGACCTAATATCTACGGTAACTATTTTCCCCTGCAATATTTGTATATCGCGTTTGATGTGACCTCCGAATATTAGGTTAAAATTTAGGTCTCAGAAAGTTGTATGATACGCAAATATATGATACGTTACCTATTTCGACAAAAGACGACGACATTTACAATTTTTTTGACACAAAATATTAACTGAAACTCGTTTATTCAAATACAAAACAAAACACAGGAAAAGTATTTATAAAACTAATAAACAAACACTTCCCCTGCATCCAAATTCACTGCACAAAATATTCGATAGAAATACATTAAAACTTGGCCACAACGGCACCAAAAAGCATGTGGCAGATAATTAAAAAAAACATAATAAGAAAATCTATAACATTACGCAAACAGAAAAACTCCATCTATTAATCCAAAATAAAACCTGAATACCGCCTAAATGAAAATAGCCAAAAAATAAACGTTGTATACCAAACAACCGTGAGATCTAAATAAAATGCAGGACACACACACACACACACACACACACACACACACACACACACATATATATATATATATATATATATATAACAGGAGTCCCATGTTCGTACTTTTTTTATTTCTCTCCATGTCAAACCAACAATAAACGTAGAAATAAAAAAAAAAGTTATTCTCTCTTTAAATTCCTTTATCAGCAATTCCCACCAGGCCTCTTAAATACCGTTCAACCTTGAAATTTAGACACAGCAGAGACGAGCAGCTTGGTATAATGATTAGCGAACTAGACGAGCAGATCATTACCAGTGAGTATGATTCTCACCGGGTGTTCCATATTTCTGACATTGTACTAAACTAGGCCAAGTTTTGTAAATTGTAATTTTTAACTTAACTGATTTTCTCTTCCAAATTTGTACCCTTCCAAGATGATCTACTGACATTATTCTACGAATTTTTTGGTTAAGTTTTATTCTATTGAAACGAAAAATTTGATTGGTGAAAGGAAGAAAAAAGACACGAAAGTGGAAAGAAAACACTTATCGATGTTTCACTTCTGTTATGAGGACTCAACTTTACTGAAAAATTTTGCCAGCATTTTTGTCTTCAAAATATTTGTAGATAAAGAGATCAAAATGTGTTTATAAAAGATGGTCTATCATTAAAATGATTATTTTATTAATAGTTTTAAAATCGAAGTTTTGCGAAAAAAATTAATTAAAATATTTTTCAAGCGAGAGACTATAGAAATTAAACAAATATTAATTCAAAATTTTTTTCCTTGCTTTTTTTTTTTGTTAAACTTTCCAGAAGAATTTTTTAGTCACTTTCTGAAATGCATCAAAATGAAATCCCAGAAACTCACGTTACCCTGAACATAAGCCAATATTCTTATAATGACTTCTATTTTTACGCATTTCAAATCCAAAATCTTTTCATATACAACCATTTTCTTTTTTGTTATCATGGATTACCTGTTGAATTTAAAATGGAACAAATGAAAGTGATAATTATGATTAGGCTAATTTGAAGATTGATTTCAAACGATGGACGACGTATTGAAAAACTTGTTTAACATCTGAATGATTCCTTTAATTACATTAATGTCTCCAACATTTTTATTGATATGGAAGATTCCCTTGAAAATTGATTGGAATAAGGGAGTGCGAAACCCAATCGTTGACCAGATTTTGGTGTAAGAAAAGACTGGAGTGCAACACGATTAAAATGATATTCACTCAATGGAATTCATCCCCACTTCAAAGATGTTTACTGTTTTATTGGTTTATAAATGGGGTTTTTATAACAAAATGTTAAGTATTTCGGTACGAATTCATAGATCAGTCCTTCGAAGACAATCTGAGGTTAAATTTTGTTTACTGAAAAATAACACTTACATATTGATTTTAGCAATAATGTCCTAATCTATCTATCTATCTATCTATCTATCTATCTATCTATCTATCTATCTATGTGTAGGCGTACACACACAAACAGGTATATATAATATATTTATATATTACAAACATGTTTGCATTTGAATATTTAATGTACAAATGCTTATAACTTGAATATTGAATATTGTATCTTGAATATTGTTCCAGAAAAGACTGCCTGGTAACAGTAAATTTTCCTTTATATTTTACAATATTATATATATATATATATATATATGTATATAAATAAAATTATATATATATATATATATATATATATATATATATATATATATATATATATAATGTAATTTACTGTATTTATAAATAGTGTTCAGTATCAGTGATAGTGAATATTTGACTGTCAGTTTCTCGCTTATGCTAACGTTAGACCAAGAGTTTCCCACGGGTTGGTAACACTTTATATATCTGTATATTAAGCGTATTTTTATCAGAAAGATGTGTCCCCCGTTTATCTGGGCATAGAAATGGTTCAACCAGGGAAATCAAACTTTAAAAATGTTTTCTCAGGTTGAATCATTTCTATGCCCAGATAAACATGAGGAAGGCCGGCAGATACAGTGGCCGAAACGTTGTGAAAAAACAATAAAGAGGAGGACAATAGTCCGAAAACTCGTACTGATAAAAATCATCAAGCTTCGTCTCAGAAATTTTGACAACTAATAAAGCGTATTGCATATAAGGGGATACTAACCTCGTAGGAACCTATAAGTCTGTAAGTCTATAAGTATAGGCGTGAAACTCCCAATCAAGTACCGCTGACTATCTATCTATCTAGCTAGCTAGCTAGCTATCTAGTAGTAAATAAAACAATGACACAAGTAATTAACCCTAGCCTTAACCTTCACAGATATTTTTGCATCCATTCTTATATTCTCCCTTAAACCCCTTCCTCCCCAAAATCTTGGAAACATTGAACACATCATAATTATTTTTGACTATTTTATTATCAAATGATTTTTTTTTGCCCAGTGAATTTCAACTTGATTTTTCACGAACAATTAGATATTTTCAACATTATTTTTTTTTCGGATTTTTTTTTTACGAAAGTCGTTCAGTGGAATGAAAAGGATATTCCTCTCATTTGATGAGCAATTTAACGAATTTGGGTGCATAATGTTCAGAAAGGTGGTAGGATGGGGGATGGTAGGATTAATCTCTTTTGTGTACACGCATATGTATACACACACATACATAGACACAGATACACACGCATCACCTTCTCTCTTTTCTCCTCACTCTGTTTTCTTCCGATGTTCCTGCGACTTTCTGGTTGGTTGATTTGAAGCCAAGCGTTACGGTTACGCCCTCTGTAGGCAAAATGAAAATCATCAAGGCAGATAATTCATTTTCGATGTAAATGAAGAGGAAAAGAAACATATTCGCATCATCTTGTTATTAGATTTTAATTGCCTCTCCCTCCCGCACAACCCCCTTAGATCACTACTTTGAGATTCATCAAATCGATTCTTTCTTTCTTTCTTTCTTTCTTTCTAATATTTCCACTTTCTTTTCATTATTTTTCAATTCTTCTTTTGGAAACCGTTTTCTTTCTTTCTTTCTTTCTTTCTTTCTGAAACCGTTTTCTTTCTTTCTTTCTTTCTTTCTAATATTTCCACTTTCTTTTCATTGTTTTTCAATTCTTCTTTTGGAAACCGTTTTCTTTCTTTCTTTCTTTCTTTCTTTCTTTCTTTCTGAAACCGTTTTCTTTCTTTCTTTCTTTCTTTCTTTCTTTCTTTCTTTCTTTCTTTCTTTCTTTCTTTCTAATATTTCCACTTAATTTTCATTATTTTTCAATTCTTCTTTTGGAAACCGTTTTCTTTCTTTCTTTCTTTCTTTCTTTCTTTCTTTCTCTCTTTCTGAAACCGTTTTCTTTCTTTCTTTCTTTCTTTCTTTCTTTCTTTCTTTCTTTCTTTCTTTCTTTCTAATATTTCCACTTTCTTTTCATTATTTTTCAATTCTTCTTTTGGAAACCGTTTTCTTTCTTTCTTTCTTTCTTTCTTTCTTTCTTTCTGAAACCGTTTTCTTTCTTTCTTTCTTTCTTTTATAAAGATTACTTATTTCTATTAAAAATTTTCCTCTTTGATTGTTACATTCTTTCTTTCTTTTTTCATTGTACTCTATTCTTTCTTTCTTTCTTTCTTTCTTTCTTTCATCTTTCTTTCTTATCTCTTTTTCCTTTCTTTAGTTTTTTTTTTATCCTCATCAGTTTTTCCTTTATAATTAGGGATCCCTCTACCTTCCAATTATTTTTTTGACGGTTGTATTGTTTTGATTTGGGTGGACAGAAAAATGTTGACACCGCCTCGCATATCCTCCTGGCTTGAATAGCATTCCTTCCCAATTGCATTCTGTCCTATATCAATTCCTGTCTATCCCAGCGTGTGTCTTTTGGTATCTCTTGGCTTCGTACGTATGACCCCCACAGTCCTATACACACGTCTATAAGCTCTCCGTCATTTCATGTCGGTCATTTTATGCGATTGCACATATGTTAAATGTTGACGCCAACTTGTAAATGTTTGGCCTTCTTTATTTATCTTATCAAAACGTCTTTATTACAAGTCTTTCTTTCTTTCTTTCTTTCTTTCTTTCTTTCTTTCTTACATACGTTTTCTTTAATCACAATTCTTTCTTTCTTTCTTTCTTTCTTTCTTTCTTTCTGAAACCGTTTTCTTTCTTTCTTTCTTTCCTTCTTTCTTTCTTTCTTTCTTTCTTTCTTTCTTTCTTACATACGTTTTCTTTAATCACAATTCTTTCTTTCTTTCTTTCTTTCTTTCTTTCTTTCTTTCTTTCTTTCTTTCTTTCTTTCTGAAACCGTTTTCTTTCTTTCTTTCTTTCTTTCTTTCTTTCTTTCTTTCTTTCTTTCTTTCTTTCTTTCTTACATACGTTTTCTTTAATCACAATTCTTTCTTTCTTTCTTTCTTTCTTTCTTTCTTTCTTTCTGAAACCGTTTTCTTTCTTTCTTTCTTTCTTTCTTTCTTTCTTTCTTTCTTTCTTTCTTTCATACATACGTTTTCTTTAATCACAATTCTTTCTTTCTTTCTTTCTTTCTTTCTTTCTTTCTTTCTTTCTTTCTGAAACCGTTTTCTTTCTTTCTTTCTTTCTTTCTTTCTTTCTTTCTTTCTTTCTTTCTTTCTTTCATACATACGTTTTCTTTAATCACAATTCTTTCTTTCTTTCTTTCTTTCTTTCTTTCTTTCTTTCTGAAACCGTTTTCTTTCTTTCTTTCTTTCTTTCATACATACGTTTTCTTTAATCACAATTCTTTCTTTCTTTCTTTCTTTCTTTCTTTCTTTCTTTCTTTCTTTCTTTCTTTCTTTCTTTCTGAAACCGTTTTCTTTCTTTCTTTCTTTCTTTCTTTCTTTCTTTCTTTCTTTCTTTCATAAATACGTTTTCTTTAATCACAATTCTTTCTTTCTTTCTTTCTTTTTTTCTTTCTTTCTTTCTTATTCGCGCATCCATACTTTTTCTTTAATCATGATTCTTTCTTTCTTTCTTTCAAACCCAATTACGGCCAACACTTATTTTCCCATTTCCAAGTGTTTGTAAGGAAATCAGAGATGCCTTCTTATGTTTGCGTTCTACAACCAAATCCAGTTTAAAATTTTAAGCATTCAAAATTTTAAAGAAGTCATTTATGGGACGAGTCTTCCTTCAAAAAACAAAGTAACATAAAAACAAGCAAACTGCAAACCAATAAAAATGTTGTTTTAAGCCTTCGTGAGCTCAAATTAATTTCCTCTTTTTCTTTTCCTCGTCATCCTTCTTCCTGTTCACGCGCATGCGCACACATCACAATACATACATACATACATACATACATACATACATACATACATAACCATATAAAATGAGGCACCTCGCTGTAGCAAACTATTTTGGCAAGCTATTTCATTGTGTAGTGAGTTCGATCCTTAATGGACTTCCCAAATTTGTAACCTTTTGCTAGACTATAGAATGTGGAGTAAACACTTATAAGTGAGTAAAGTTGGCGACATTAGTCGAGGGCGACCAGAAGGCTCCCTTTTCAATAGCTACTACACCTAGATGTAGGGAAAAGCGCTACTCCATTCCCTGGATTGCTCCACTTTACCCTTGATCCTAACCTTATAATGCTGAGTGTTAAGCAAAGCAGCGTCAAGTACCATTTTTGGAGTCTTTGGTACGACTCGACCTGGAATTGAACTCAGGTCTCCCGGACCGTTGGCGAACACTTATACTTGTACCTAATGAATAGATTTTTAATATCAAATAACCAACTGATTGATATTTTAATGGAAGTTGCCTATTTTAGAGTGATGTTCCTTTTAATCTTCACTTGGTGTCCCATCCATCGACTTTATGCAAACAGATTCAAGAAAGCGCGTCATAAAAAATCCACTGGTAGCAAGTTATTCTTGTCGCTTATGGTTCCTGAGTTTTGCTTTTATTACATGCTCTTGTATTGCTTGCCTTATGCCATACTAATATTAGTTTATTATGTTTCTTATTTGCCTAGCATAGAAGAACAATTTATAAACTAGTCTTATAGGCGAGCGAATCTGATCCTTATTTCATTTACGACTATTGGGGCATGAATATTTTTTCTTCTTTGTTATTTATTTATTTTTTATGTTACTCCCGCAGAGTTTTTTCACATCTCCCTCAGCTGATGGTCTTTCATTGGAGTTCGAGTGACAGAAAGTTTCCTCAAGTCTCCAAGACTCTTCTCAATATTCTGGCCGATCTCAATAATGCTGTAGTTTAGATGGTGTCCACTCATCCTCTTATTTCCAAGTTCTTCAGTCCCCGTATCAACCCTTTGGTAACTGTACCAAGAGCACCAATTATCATTGGTATAATCGTCATTTTCCCGTTCCACAGTTTTTTCCCGTTCCCTAGCAAGGTCGAAGTACTTATCCTTCTTTTCACTTTCTTTTAATTTTACACAATGGTCAGCCGGGACAGCAAAGTCTAAATTCTCTTTTTTTGTTGTTGATTATTACTAGGTCTGGTCATCTGGCCGAGATTAGGTGATCCGTTTGTATCTCAAAATCCCAAAGGAATTTGTGCGTTTCATTTCACAGGACAGATGCTGGGTTGTGCATATACCATTTGTTCGTATGGTCAAATTTCATTATTATTATTATTATTGATTAATTTATTGGTGGGGAATAAAAACTTCCTAACAATAGCTTTCAACACTGGCTAGTTAACCAACCTGTCATTCAAGGTCTCACGTTGAGTTTGCGCCAGTTGGGGGATTTTAAGTTGATCTCCTGGTCCCAGGGAATCTTAACCCCAGGCAGTACCTGATTAGTTGAGCTGCGTTTATTGCTTGGTACCTCTAAATTTGAATGCCAAGGTGATGAATTCTTGAGACGGCGGCGCATGTATCGATTTATCTGTGGATCCCCCCCCTTGTAACAAATAAAACTTGGTGGAGAGTCGGATAAATCTTTTTTACTTCACGATTAGTATCCATGAAAATATTCACTAATCTTAGCTTGTCTGGCACAAGGTTACTACAGGGGAGCACTTTGTGAAGGTAGAATTTTTAGCATTGGTTAACAAGTCTGAGTATATAGGTTTTCTCTATGGCCGGCATTTATGAGCCGTCTCATGTTGTATACACTAAGTTCAAAGAATATAGTGTCACATATCTCTCACTACATATTGAAGGGCCTTATTGCTTGTAGAGGAGGTACAGTACTGGCCACTTAAGGATCTTATTTCTTTCATTGCGTGGCGTTGAGGTTATTCATAGAATCAAACATGAATACAAGATAAGTGTTTTTTTCAGTGTTAAAATCCTTTTTACTGGGTAATTAGAAAGTTGTCTGCACGGAAGGTGGTCACGAGGATCAAGTTATTGCAACGAAACTACTTGCTACTTGAATGGAAGACTTATATGTCATGATTCTGAATTAGGAATAGTTCTTTTTTTATTGTGGTACTACGATATACGATATGAATCTTTTAAAGAAATTGATAAAGAATAATAGAAATAAGGGTTCCATAAAAACCGTAATATGTAAAGGTCATCAAAGACAGACATAATTCAAGGAATGGTTTTTTTCTAAGTTTTTTGGTAGCATTATTACCTCCCATCTCTCAAGCCATCCAAATATGACAAGAAAGACACGCAGAGCACGGTGGGAGTTCTCATTGTGAACTTCTACAGATGGACACATCAGTCTTGCCCGATCAACAAAAATCTACATTCATCAATCTGTACGGATACTAGATGCCGTTTAAAGGAATTAATTAGAGCGATGGCCGATAGGAACAGATAGTGAGATAGAGTCAAAAGAATCTTTGCTGTCAGCGTGCCTTGATGTGGAGGAGGAGATCTTAATAAAAAAACATGATTTCTTGTTAGTTCCTTATGAAGTAACATGTGTATAACTTTATTTGACTAATTGATAGAGTGAAGCCTGTGCGTCTTTTTTCAGGATATTCATTCGGAAAATACCCGTGGTGTAATGGTTATCGTCGTAGGGAATGGACACGGCGACACGAGTTCAAATCCTGGACGAGACTGATTGCATTTCACATAGCACTAATACCCTTGTGCAGACTAGGTTCTTCAGCCTTGGTTAGGCAACTAGTCTAGGAGAAGGAAAACTCTGAATTCAAACCTGTTAAACTCCGCTTAAAAATTGACCTTGTGTCATATCCTGCCCGAGCGGAGGGGTTGGGTAAATATGATATTCATTTGGAAAATACGATTTTGCGGTTTCTTATTACATTAGCAAAACGGTGAAACTTCAATCAAAGTGTAAGTGATATTTGTTATTGCAAGTGAACATTGATTTTTCGTCACATACTTTTGATGAATTCATTTTGCCACCAGCCCAGTCAGGGAATGGCTGTAGAATACCCCGACTGCATCTCTGTAGAGAGCTAAGACCACCCCCAAAGAGGGCCTAGTCTGTTGGGGCTGTAGAATACACCGACTGTATCTCTGCAGAGAGGTAAGACCCCCCACACAACGAGGGCCTAGTCCGCTGGGGCTGTAGAATACACCGACTGTATCTCTGCAGAGGAGTAAGACTTCAACACCGAGTGTCCTTGTTATAACACTAAACAATCTGATGGTGAGGTTCCAGTTCTGGAGCTTTGGGAAATATAGAGTACTTCTTCCTTGCCATTCCTCCCGGGTCCACTCTGACCTGGAGTGGTAGCACCTGATAGGGTCAAATAGAACTGTTTGGCATTTCAACTGTATGTAAAGAAATGAATGATGTTAAATTTAATTGCGAGAAATTGAAACACAGCAATACTTGGAACCACTTCACTGGGTAAAAAGGAATGAGTAATGTTGGATAGAATTATTAGCGTTAAATAAGTAGCAACACTTGAAACTCTTTAACTGTGAGCCTAAATTGAATTATTGGTATTATATAGAAATACTTGAAACTATTTGACTGTGTGAAAATGAATGAATAGGGTTGAATCGAATAATTAGCGTTAAATAGCAATACTTGTAACCACTTCACTGTGTACAAACAAATGATTGATATTGAATAGAATTATTAATGTTTGGTAGAAATACTTGAAACTATTTAACTGTGTGTAAAAAATGAGTTTAAAAATGTTATCAACAAAATATGTTTACAAAGCATATATATTTAATATATATGTATATATAGAATTTGGCATTAAATAATTTACAAGGGTTGATATGCCATAAAAACCTAACCAAACCAAAATAATCATTTTGCTACGGGAATAAAAAAAATTATTTCCGTTTAATTTTAATTGTCTTTTCGTCAGTTCCTACTTCTGTCCAGCACACAGCACAATAGGAATGGAATTAATATTTTGATGTAAGAACACATCATATTAAATTGAAGATATAAAAAGGTGCCTAACGGTTATCGTGGTTGGAAATAGAATCAGCGCCTCAAGTTCAAAACCTGGACGAGGCTGTTTGCCCGAGGGGAAAAAACATTGATCAATCTTTTCTCTCTCCAGTTATTGGTAAATAGAAAGGCAATCTTGATAAGGCAATCAGTCTTAGAGAAAGAAAAAAACTCTGAATTCAAATCAGTTTTAACCCGCTTAAAAA
Organism: Sepioteuthis lessoniana; assembly: GCA_963585895.1. NCBI lineage: Eukaryota > Metazoa > Mollusca > Cephalopoda > Myopsida > Loliginidae > Sepioteuthis > Sepioteuthis lessoniana. The sequence goes on along the minus strand of CAUZXS010005055.1, from coordinate 42,416 downwards.
TTGGTTTCTTTGTTTAATGGCATATCGACCTTTGTAGGTTATTTAATGTTAAATCCATCCTTTAAGAAGAGCAGTAGTGGTGCTATTTAACCCGATAGCTGGGAAGATAAGGTGGGGGGCATATCTTTCCTAAGGGGGGTATCCGAAAGTGAACGTAATGGTATGACTGGAGTTTGAACTCGCTTACTACGATTCCGGAGTCCATCACTTTAACCATTACACCACGAGGACACCTCCCTTAATAGTTGACTTTCTGACACATTTTAGCCATAGGGGAGTGGTTGGGTCAACATATATATTGTAGATATCAAAGTACTTGATTAACTACGATAACTGAACTATGTTATATTTTATTTTTCTTTGGTATTTCTTTCATTATAGTCGGTACTATCCGCGTAAAATATAAAAAAGTTTGCTTATCTCTTAATCTGGTTTGGGAGTGGGGTTGCGACTCATTTAAGGTGTTTTGGTCAGGAATAGTTTGGTGAAGCCCATACCTCTCCAGTAGAAGAATGCGCTGATAGCGACCCGAGTGATTTTGAACACGGATCTCTAGCCAACAAACACAAGTGTTGAAATGGATTGTGCTACTAGAGTTCACGTGACTAGAAGTGGTGGATATATAAATGGGTTCTGAAGAGAGGTGAGTAAATTATAAAGACGTATGTAGAGATGAAATGTAACATTTCGAGTCAGTATCATTTAGCATTTCCATATTCGGTATTCGGCATTGTATGAGGGTAACGAGATTTTAAGTATCGGCCAAAATTACCCCTCTCCCGCATGGAACATTACAAAAATGGTGATGAATAATCGTTACGAACATTATAAAAGACTTGAATTCAGAGTTCTCCTTCTCCTAGATGTGTTGCCATCCCAAGATTAAAGGATCCAGTCTGCCCTGCTATTTTACCCAAAGCTGGAAAGAGAATTGTTGGATTCATACCGTTCCCAAAATTATTTGCGCGAAGTGAAATGCAAACAGCTTTATTCAGGATTTCAATTCGTGTGTCTGAGTTCACTTCCTACTGTTAGGTCACGCAAATCTGAAAAATACACTTGTATTAATGGTGTAGCAGAAAGAATTTCGAATTTTTGTTTGGGGCATAAATTAATTTGACCGTTGTGGTCTCGTCGCATTTTTTCATCCAATGAGGATGACTTATCCCATTCTGCTCGGATAACACTCCCAGGCAATACAAAAGGTGGTGAAAGCGATCGAAAGTTTCTCTTCCTTAGCATATTTTCGAGTAGGACAGACCTGTCCTCTCTTTCTCTTCAGCAGCAGATTGCATCACCATGAGGAGAACACATCTAATTTATGGACCTTTGTGTCTCGGAGATCAATCCTTCATCATTCATTCAACCCTCCTAGACCAACGGCTCCCAGATGAATTAAATTAGATGTTTAATTCCACCTCTGACTACAGTAATTCGATTCCTGTCCTATTCGATTCCCAGCAACTCTATTCATGCTTTGACATTCAGCTACTTTATTCTTTCTCAACTATCACAACTGTTTGCCTTCTACCTGCGACTTACAGCACAAGGGTAAATTTCGTCTCAAGCTGTTATTAAAACTTCCAAAATGAAAACTATCAATATCTTCGTCGACTCATTTGTTCTTCAAAGAGGCAACAGAACTCTACAACCTCAACTGCCATTTTTGTATAAATGGTAATATTATCTGCCCTCCTGTTATAACGGTATCATCAAAAATCTGCTTTTTGAAAACATTTTGAGTGTATAGCCTTACAAGAGTCAACCTAAAAATGTCGACAAATGTTCCACAAGTGTTGAATCAACGGGAAAAGTCTGACTACAAAAAAAATTCGACAAACTAAATCCTTTTAGGACATGTCCAAAGATGAATCACTCTGTCGATGTTTTTAGAAGTTTAGACGAATCCTTTTGGATGACACACAGTGGACACGTCATGTTGACGTCACTGTGACGTCAAAATGACGTCACATCGTTGTTCGATACAGAGAGCATCAGATCAAAATAGTATTTCTCATTCAATTCATTTGAATTTGGAATTGATGCCATCAGAATATAACCTCGACGGGAAATCAGGTTATATTTATCAATTTAAGATAAAAAGGGGTGGAAGAGTCGGGAAAATGGGGTGAGGTATGACGGAAATTCGCTCGGAAATCGTAATCGACAAAAATGTTCGAGTTCTGGTTGAAATTTTATATTTCCTTTCCAAAAATAGACTGGGTAAAGACGCAAACCCTCCATGTGCTCTCCCTTAGTAGTTTAAAAAAAATTCCTGTCTCCATGGTTAGAAAAGGCAGTGGGTGAAGAAATACGGGGGAAAACCACTTTCCTATAAATACCTTATCCGTCCAGGTTGTAGTTTTAGTGTTTTAAGGATACTCTGAGGTTATCTAAAATACGTTCATCATTTCCCTTTACCGCAGAAGAAAAATCAGACTTTTTAACCAATTCCAGTGCCAATCTGCTAATCATGTTGCAGACTAATATGTTATAATTGTTTATTTTCTTTGTTCTAATTCTTTTGAAGAATAATTTCCTGGAAAGTCATTAAATATTTATTAAAAGAGAAAAGTCAAAGTCTGATTTGCTTGAATTGTACATATAATAGCCCTATTCTGTCAGTAACACTTGCATTAATTCGAGACAATTTCTTTTCTCCTGATTTTCAATACATTATTATTGTTAAGTCAGCTCATGCCTGACCCGTGAAAATATTTTGAGTATTTCTATATTATATATAAAGTAAGTAAAGTTGGCGACTGTAGTCGAGGGCGACCTGAATGCTCCCTTTTCAATAGCTTCTACACCGAGGTGTAGGGGAGGGCGCTCCTCCTTTCGCTGGATTCCTCCACTTTACCCTCGATACGTACCTTATAATGCTGAGTGTTAAGCAAAGAGGTATCAAGTACCATTTTTTTAAAAGTATGACTCGACCTGGGATTTAACCTTGGTCTCCCGGACCATTGTCGAACACTCTACCCACTGGGCCAATGAGCCGGTAAAACCATTAACTGAACCTTTCTAAAAACTGTAGCCTTCTAAAACTGGACCTCTGAAGTATGGACCATAGAACAAAGACATTGAGGACGATGTACAATGAAGATGATAGAGAATGGGAATGTGTCACAAAAAAAATGGAGGAATAATATTTGCAAGAATTGAGTATTGTTTGTATGTGGCAATTAAAAGACTTGAAGAATATATAAAAGAGAGCAAAGAGAAATTGATTGCAACAACCGGTAACAGCAATAACAAAAAAAAAAAAAAATAACTCAAGAGAAAACAAGAAAAAAAGAAATGAAAAAACCCTAGAAAACAAAAATGGAAAGAAAAACAAAGGACAAAATAAAGAAATCGCACATATAATGATCTGGATATGGCTACGAAGAGGAAAGCAGAAGAGAGAAACTGAATCTCTATTAATAGCAGTAAATTTTATATATCTTTTTATATTCTATAGTAAATCATTAACAATGCATTTTTCTGGTCACATTATTTCCACTGATTGTTTAAATAAACCAGTGGAGGTGCCCTTGGTGTAATAGATATCGTCGTAGGAAATGGACACGGCGACACAAGTTCAAATCCCGAACCAGGCTAATTGCATTTCACATAGCACTTATACTCTTGAGAAAGGTATAAATCCAATTATTCTCCCTCCAGCTATGGGTAAATAGTAGGACTGACTGAGTTCTTCAGCCTTGGTGAGGCAACTAGTCTAGGAGAAGGAAAACTCTGAATTCAAACCTGTTAAACTTCACTTAAAAAATTGACCTTGTGTCATATCCGGCCCGAGTGGAGGGGTTGGTAAATATGGTTTAAATAAACCAGATTCGAAGGTCGAATGAAGCCTAATATCTTATAAAGACATGAGTTGAAAGCCGACATTCGGATTGTGATTGATTCTCATGGCATGTCAACCCGTCTAGGGTTATTTTATTCCAAGAGGCTAAAGAATCATGTTCATGTTCATTGTACGTCCATATTTGCATTTTTGTATACAGTTCAATCAAATTTAAACAGGTCTGTTTGAACCACAAATACAACCATTCCGCGTCAGAGTGGGCCTGGGAGTAATAGCAATTAAGAGCTACTCAACACTTGTCAGATCTCCATACAATTTAATGTCCTACCTAAGATACTCCTTTTTTGGAGGAGGGTCTTACCCCTAAGCAGGGAGCACTGTTAGCGTATTCTGAGCATCACTAACAGGCCGTCCGACATTCTTCTCCTTTTTGAATTTTGTAGAGGCCGATCAGAGGAAACGTCAGACAATTTGAATGTTTTTGTATTGAAACAAATGAATAATGGGATTTTCTTGTCACAGTAGAAATGCCAGTAAGGTTTGTTTTTTCCTGAAAGAGTCATCGCATAATCAGCAGTCCGCTGTGACGTCAACAGAGATTCAGTGAATAGGGGGGGGTGATCATGTGACCGGCATCAGTTAAGGGTGAGGATTTCCAGTCGAGTGACGCCTTGTACATCGGTCGAGCTTAGAAAGGAATGCACTGATAAAAACTATTAATATATAAACAAACTCGGGTAGAGAGAGAGAGAGAGAGAGAGAGAGAGAGAGAGAGAGAGAGAGAAGGCGTTGTAGTAACTGACTAATCGTTGGCGGTGGGGGATAATATTTTTCATTTCTATCCCACCGTTTTTGTTATATGACAAACTTCAAAATAAAGAAAATCGAGAGGATCAACTTTTAGATAACCTGTTAAGTTTAAGTATATACTAAATTTTGTCAAGTCTGGTACAAGGCTATGATAATCGGAGCGTCCTCAGAATAACCAGGCAGTTTAATTTCTTTTTACGCATTTTCTAATCAAAATCATTCCTAGAAGAAATCTTTAAAGATAGGCGGCAGACAATTGACGAACTGAAAAATTTTATTCGTCACGAAATTGCAACAATATCAGAAACAATGGCTGAGCGTGCTTGGCAGTACTTCACGGTGAGGTTTCAGGACTGTAATGCTAGTTTGCCCAGTCGGCTGGGGCTGATTGGACCTTTGCTGAGGGGTAACCCCGCCCTAAATGAGTGTTCTGAGTTATGACACTAAACAATCTGATAGTGAGGTTCCAATAATGCTTGGGCTTTGGGGAAAGCGGAGTACCCCTTCATTGCCATCGCTCCCAGGTCCACTCTGGCTCGGAGTGGTAGCACCTGATATTGGTCCTATCTATGGGTTAAATAGAACTAACGGCATACTTATGCTAAACTGAATTGTTTGACTAAACTGAAAAGCTTGAAATAGAAATGTTTTTGACAATTAAACTGTACTTACATTTAAACTGCGTGCTTATGCTAAACTGAAACCGTACTTACATTTAAACTGCGTGCTTATACTAAACTGAATTATTTAAAATGGAAGTTTTTTGACATTGAAACTGTACTTACACTAAACTGATTTGTTTAATATAGAACTGTTTTGATATTTAACTGTAGAACTGCTTGACTAAATTGAATAGCTTGAAATAGAAATGTTTTTCACATTCAAACTGCGTACTTATGCTAAACTGATTTGTTTGAAATAGAACTATTTTCATAAAAATGGATTTGGCGTTAAATAGCCTACAAAGGTTGATATGCCATAAAAACCAACCAACCAACCATGTAATGCTAGTGAGGAGGGCAAGCATTTAAACAAAATAATGATAATAAAACAAATTGGAAAATATTGTTCTTTTTGATAGTAAAATTAAATTTTAATGGGATTTATATTGCCTTTATTTACGTTCCACACCCAAGAGATCGTTCTGTCGAACCCTGCTTATATATATATATATATATATATATATATATATATATATATATACGTGTGTGTGTGGGGGGGTGTGTGGGTGTGTGTGTAAACTGAGATAGTGACAAACAAATAGCAAAGCATTTCTTTTTGTATTGAGATGTGGTTCAACTTTGTTGATGATTCTTCACAAATAAAATGTCAAAGTAAATATGTTTTGTTTCACGTCACTTCTTTAAAAAATCCAGAAATGGTGTCATTTCATTTTAAGATGTTGATATTCCCCAAATGTTCACTTTTAGCTTTTAACAGTCTCTTTTTTTTTTCTTATAGTTTTGAATAATTATTTAATAGGAAAACAAATGGCGTCAGGTTAATGCTACTCTTACATCTATTCTCTATATTTAAGGTAGAGTATCTTGTTGGACAGATATTGAAGGTTGCAAAAGTGTAAACAGCACTTCGTCGAGTGAACAAGTTAACAAGCATTTTCTACGCCAATCATCTTTCAAATGTTTACTCGTCTGATTGGCTGCAAATATAATTGAGCATTCAATGAGAATTGAACTAGTTATGCTAACAATCGTCTTTGAATATCGTCTGCATGTAATCGTTCTACGGTAGGCGTACATATTGTCATACGTATCACTGAACTTGAGATGAGTGGACATGCTGCTAAAACCAATTCATCAATTGAATAAAAATAAAAGAGGTTATTTCTTTTATAGAGATTATGAATAAAAAAAGAAGGAAAATTTTCTAATCAATCTTTAGTATTAAGGACGCTGGGTAGCGTCTAGCATGTGCAATCGTCGATAGGGACGAACAGTGAGATAGAGTCAAGCTAACCTGTACTATCAGCACGAATTACCTTGTGAGACAGATTGGTCATTTTTAAATAGGAAATTAACGCAGCCCAACCTTTCTAAGCTATTTTTTTTAACTTGGTGTGAAGCCGAACCATGTTAAGTTTCCAAATTATCTATTTGTATTAATCTAGTTTATCTAAGAGTTAAGAATTGATCCTGGCCTCCCTAAAAAGCTGAACGCAAAAATGTATTCAAAACCAATGCAGAATTTGAACCACAGATAATGTGATCAGCAGCTCAACGTTTGAACCATTAAGCAATGCCCAACGCCTTGTTAAATTATGGCCAATTGTCATTAAGATTTATAGATTCAACTCTAACCATACAGTCACATAAATTGTGAAGAGTGACATACAATATCAGAGAATCGGAACACAGACTTTATATTTCTATCCATAAAAGTGTGTGTAGTCATGGTTTTAAAATGAACATCAGCTCAATTACGTGCCAACCTATATATATATATATATATATATATATATGATAAGTGTCATTTGAAGCCATTTATATCACCGGAACAAGATCATGTATATGTAAATATGACCTGTCTGCTACAACTGCTCATTACTCTGAGTGCAGTTCCCAAGGGACAAGAAAGAAAGCCATGATTGCTATCTTTTCTTATGGAGTGGCTAAGATGGTCTATCCTTAGAGGTCTGGACAGTGGTCGGGGTGAGTAAGCACATATTCGCACTAATGAAAGGTGAAAGGCACTTTAGGTAAAAAGAAATAGGAAAATTAAGAACTTAACTACGGTATACAAAGGTGTGTCAGTTAAAGTTAACTTTAGCAATTTGACCATGAAAAATCCTTATATTAACTATTCTCCACCCAGCACACGTGGTTAAATAGTTAACATCTTAGGAAATACACTCGACAATCCGAGTTCGAAACCTCGACGATGCTGTTTGGATTTCACTTCGCGCTAATGCCCCTCGAAAAATCATTAATCTATCTCTTCTAAATGGATATTAGTAAATATTAGGGCAGATCGGATTCTTCTTAGTTCTGCATTTCCAGTCATATAGAAAGAATAAATTCTAAATTCAAAACCTGAGGTGTATTCTTGGGAGAATCTGACGCACCATTCTTCTGTTATCAGCTCATCCGAGATCAGCCTTCAGCATTAAAAACAAATCACCTGTGTTCAAAATTTTAACTCAACTGTTACACACTTAATATGTGGAGATCGACAGGTGAGAGATTTTCCATCATTCGCAACTTATGACTATGTGTGAGAATATTATTCAACTAATACAACATCCCAACATCATTATTGTTCATATCTATCTAATGATATATATATATATATATATATATAGAGAGAGAGAGAGAGAGAGAGAGAGAGAAGTGGGGAGGTGTTCGAAGGAGAGACTGGTAACGAGCACAAGGTATTTCAGTCAATTAGGGCGGTGAGCATTAGGGATGGGAAAGAAAATCCAGCAAAACTGCTAAAACTCAAGACAACCAAACGAAGATAAGAAAGAAAAGAAGGAATTTGGTGCCATGCATGAGTTGGATTTCTTCTGTCGGTTCTTTGATTCTTCCTTAATTCTCTTCATTTTGGTGCCATTCCTTCTACAACTTCTTCATAACGTCCGGTGCCTTACTTCCGTTCTCATCCGAATTAGCTCGGCCAATCAGGTAACAACATTTTGAGTTTGTCTTCTAATTTGATGGGCAAATACAAAATTAAAGAGAGCATATCAGGTCAATCAGTGCATCAGTCATCTCCCAGCCAGAAAGTCCTAGGGGCCGGAAATCTGATTTTGTCAACAAAGGGGCTTACTGAAATACAAGACACAAAATTTGCTAATTTTTATTGGTAATTTATTTATTCTCGGCTAATAACATGTTTAGAAATCCTAAAAGTCCCACAACTGTTACCACGATCGTCATGTGAGAAATGATGGAACGATTCTAAAACTCTCCTGATAATCGTTACCATGAGACTTTGGGTTGTGGGATACTAATAAATGTTTTTAACCTTTCAATATTGTTCTATTTTCTTTAAACTTTTTGTGCACTTAAGACTTTTTTATTACTTTATAATTAAATTCATTTTAGTTTTTACGAGTGATGAATATACCACGTTTTAATACACACACACACACACACACACACATATATATATATATATATATATGTGTGTGTGTGTGTGTGTGTGTGCGTGTGTGTGTGTGTGTGTGTGTGTGTGTGTGTGTGTGTGTGTTTTGTGTGAGAGAGTTAATTTGTACGTTAATAAGTGGATTTGTATATTCATCATTAGTTTTATATGTATATGAAATTATGCAAAGTGATTTATGTCCGGCAGATGAGAAAGACGTATCCAATCAAAGATATGTATCATTTAACCGTATATTATATTAACGAAATTACAAACACATATACTTATTTACTTAACTTCTTCGCCATAAGGTCAATTTTTAAGTGGAGTACAGCTGGTTTGAATTCAGAGTTTTCTTTCTTCTAAATTGATCGATTTACCAAGTTTAAAGAACACAGTCTACCCTACTATTTACTAATAGTTGGAGAAAGAAGAAATAAATTCATTCCTACCCCAAGGGCATTAGAACGAAGTGAAATGCAAACAGTCTCGCCCTAAATTTGAACTTGGGACAACGATAACCGTTACGCTAAGCCCGCCTTATATGTATTCACATGTCATCTACTTTACATATCCGAAATTCAGTTTTGATATTTTTTGATTATATGTCGCATATAATCCTGTGTACAAATTAGGAATTGTTTTTTTTTTTTATGGAGTTAAAACTTTTGGGAATTTGTGTTATAAAATTTAAAAATCCCAGTATATAAAGAATAAACGAGATGCCTAGTTAATTTCAAAAACGTGCACCTGCTCGGCCTACTTTTTACAACTGACCCACCACTTTTGCGCCGCATAATCGTGACGTCATGGAAGACTTTTAAAATCAACCCACTCCTTACGCCTTTTAACCAAAGCAGCAGTTAATTGGTAGAAGTTTACCGTCCCCCCTCTCTCTCTTTCTTCCATCCCTTGGTCATCCTCGTCATCAATCCCAAACAATTACTTAAGAGGGTTGAGTCGAAACCTGAACACTTGATCCGTTAAAGTGGTCATCAACATTTTGAAAGCTTTTCTTTAAGGTGTGGATTGTTGGTGACCAGTAGGAAGTGGTCAATTTCGACCATTACGAATTCATTTTTTCTTCTTTCTTTCCCATTAGTTCAAAATAATCAATAAAACGTGTATCAATATACAAATTCACACGAGAACGGTTACCGTCAGATAGAAAGGGTGAAAATAGATTGATTGATTTTAACGGCATGTCAACCTGTTTTTGGTTATTTTATACTGAGGTAATAGAATTGCATTCATTGTGTGTTCATATTCTGTCATTGTTTCTTAAGAGGTTTGATTTTTTGCACACTGTCTTACCGAATACAAATAATTTGATCGATCGATTGGACCTTAACAAATATTCACTGAGTCAGAGTGGACATAGGAGTAATTACAATCAAGAGGCACTCCCCACATTTCTCATAGCCCTAGAATTGCATCCTCACCATTTGTTTAAAAATTATTTGCTTTTGATTGGACAATGTGCAAAAAAAAAACCATACGAAACAACACAAAAAATGTAAATGAACGCGATTCCCTAACCTCTTAGCATGCAATAAAACTAAACGGGTTGACATGCCATTAAATGTAACCAATTAACCAAGACTGTGAATATTGAATAATCTGAAGCCCTGTATAATATGGAAACTTATTTGTAAAGCACTTTACCATACACACATTCATAATTTTCCAATTTAAATGAAAACATATCTAAATTCTGTAATTTATACTTTTGATTATAAGTGGATCAAAATTTATTTCTGTGGAGGAAGTAATGCTTAACAAATTGACCAACTACGGGGTTGATCTTCAGTGGATGATTACTATTAACATCCTGTGTCAAAACAAAAGTTAATCACCCTTTCTGTCATCAATTAATAGATAGATTCGTTTTATAATTTACTTGTTCAGCCAAGTCAAACACAAGGATAAGGAACACCCGGTTCTCTGAAGATATTTAAAATCTCTTTACTTTGAAACAAACAATTTATTTATGTGTTTGTAAAATATTCCGATACAGATGTTTTCTGCTTATTTTAAAAGTTTTTTTTCACAGAAAATCTGACAACCATTAAAATTATAATCGTTTGTGGCTATCCAACTTGACTCAACACAATTATAAGAAGAAAACACTTAATAGTTTGAATTTAAAAGACGTCAGAACTGGGCACCTCGGGTAGTGTAATGGTTAGCAAGCTTGACTAGCAAACCTGCAAGAGTGAGTTCGAGTCTCATTGGGTGTCCCATTCAATCGGCCTTGTGCCACATCGAAGCAAAGAGCTTCGTAAATTATAAAAGACGTCAGAACTGGTTGGGTTGAGTGGCTTGGTAAGCAGCACCCCATTCGAAAGTGCTGTTATGAGTGTGAGGTATAAGCCCCCCTCCAAAAGGGCTGATATGAATATGAGAGGTAGCCCCCCCCAAATAAAGGGTTGTTATGAGTATGAGAGGTAAGGCTCCTCCAAAAGAGCTGTTATGAATATGAGAGGTAAGCCCCACCTCCAAAAGGGCTGTTATGTGTATAAAAGGTAAGCCCCCTCCAAAAGGGCTGTTATGGTATCAGGCGCCACCCCACCGCCAAAAGGGCTGTTATGAATATGAGACTAAACAGCTTTTAATGGTAAGGCTCCAGTTCTGGAGATTTGGGTAGTTTAGCGTACCTCTTCATTGCCGCTCTAACCAGGTCCACACGGACCCAGAGTGGCAGTACTTATTAGGGTAGCATCTAGGGGTCAATTAGATCTTTTAGGGTCCCATCTGTGGGTTAATTAGATCTGTTAGGGTCCTGTCTATGGGTTAAATAGATCTATTTGAAAATTATTTATATTGGAAAAGAATACTTGATATCGAAACATGTGCAATAAACGTTTAAGAAACTACATAAATATTTTAGATATGAATGCAATTCCCAAACCTCTAAGCATGTAATCACTGCAGACGAGTTGACATGCCGTTAAAATTAATCAATCCACTTGTATTTTCCTAATAATGTATATAAAAAAGTTAAATTCTTAAAAGATCAATCAATTATTAAATCTAAAATAAAATAAAAAATAAAAACCAAAAATGAACAAACAAAAAACAAAACAAAAACAAAACAAAACAAAATATTTGTAATATTTGATCACCGCCCAAAATGTTAGCGATTAGACTGATTGCAATAATGTGGGGTGTTGAGAGCTTATTTGATAACCAAAACTTGGCACTAAACCAGTTAGCTAATCTTAACGAGTCATTTTCTTTGGTGTTTAATTAATTAGAGTAAAAATGAAATTAGATTGAGTGATTGATTTTAACGGCATATCAATCCATCTCGGGCTATTTTATGTCTTGAGATTCGGGAATTACGTTTATTATGCAATAATCTTTTTAGTAGTTGTTTCATAAACCTTTTTCATTTTTTGCACACGGTTCTATTGAATAATTTTAAAACAGAATTGATTTATAGTGGACCAGGGAGTAATGGCTATGGAGGGGTACTCAACACGTATCAGGTCTCCAGAAATGGGGCCTCACTATCTGATACAGTTTAGTGTCATACGCAGGACATATATAATATGGAAATTTAATTCAGTTTGTGACGATTTTTTCTTTGATAAATTGTTTTAATTTTTTCAAAAAAAAATCATCAAAGACTAAAATAAACATTAAGAAATGACATCTTTCCGATTATTTTTAATGGAACTTTCTTCTCTTCCCTTCTCTCGTCTCATAAACTGGTTTGGTTAGTGGTGGTCGTGGGGTTACACGTGTATAATGTCTTGGGCAGGAAATAGCTTGGCGGAACCCATCCCTATCCATGTCTGCGACTAGTTTGAAATCATCGTTCCCTTCTCTTAGACAAATTGCCATAGCAAATTTAAAGAGCTTATAATTGGAAGGAGAATAGTTAGATTCATACCTTTGTGAAATGCAAATAGTCTCGTTCACTTCCGAATTCACTTTCTATGATCATAACCGTTACGCCACGGGCACCTTCATGGAACCCAACATTTTTTTTAATCATCCCATTGGATTTTGATTTCGTTAATAAAATCAAGGTCACCACTTTGTCTCAAATTAAACTGACTTTATCATGATTAACTTCTGACTTTTGTTTTTGAAATCTTTTTAGTTTTTTTTTTTTTTTTTTTTTTGCTTTCTATCCTCCCCCTTTTTTAATGGCGATTAAAATCTCTTTTTGCTTTTCTCGACCGTCTCATCTTTCTGGTTCCTTGATATTTCATCCTTATCTATCGACTTTTTCCCTCAATTGCCACTAATTTGTAACGAATTTTCCTTTCTGCAACACATTTTGTAGATCAAGGACCCGTCTCTCTTGGATTGATTGCTTTCTTTGCTTTTAATGACATATTAACATTCATGGGTTATTTAATGCCAAAGCTATCCTTGTAGAAGGACAATAGTGGTACTATTTAACCCATAGTTGAAGTGGGGTTCATGCCTTTCCCAAGTGCATGAATCCGAAAGTGAACGTAATACTGCGATTGGAGTTCGAACTCGCATCACGAGGACTCGTCCCCTTTTTCGTGTTGAAAGACCGAATATTCAACAATCCTCTAAGACCGAACATAGAGGATGGAACACACTCACTAGATCCACAGCAGATAGGTAAGTCACCTTCTCATCCCCCACCCACCAGAAAATGGGTTTCCTTGGTATGATACTAAATCATATTGTCTTAGGAAATGGAATCGGTTTGGTTTGGTTTCTTTTGTTTAATGGCATATCAATCTTTGTAGGTTATTTAATCCCAAAGCTATTCTCCTAAAAGAGCAGCAGTGGTACTATTTAACCCATAGCTGGGAGGATAAGGGGGTTCATACCTTTCCCAAGGGTATTTGTCTGCGACTGGAGTACGAACTCCCCTACTACGATTCCGTAGTCCATCGCTTTAACCATTACACCACGAGGACACCCCCAAATGGAATCGGGGACTCGAGTTCAAATCTAGGATGAAGTTATTTACGTTTTCATTTATGCTCTTGGAAAAGGAACGAATCTATCAATTCTTTCTTAGCTATGGTTTAATAGAAGAGCAGATTCGGTCTTTAGCCTTGGTAAGGCAACCAGTCTAGGAGAAGGAAAACTCTAAATTCTAACTTGCAGTACTCCACTTAAAAATTGACCTTGTGCCACATCCTTAACCCGGCGAAAAGGTTGGGTAAATAAACATTTTCACAGACCATACTGAGGGGTGGTGTCCTCGTGGTGTAATGGTCGAAGCGATGGACTGCGGAATCGTAGTAAGCGAGTTCGAACTCCAGTCGCGCTATTACGTTCACTTTCAGACAAATACCCTTTGGAAAGGTTTGAACACCCTTATCCGCCCAACTATGGGTTAAATAGTACCACTACTGTTCTTCTAGAAGGATGGCTTTGGCATTAAATAACCTACAAAGGTTGATATGCCATTAAACGAATGAACCAGAGCATACTGAAGTGGTGTGAGTTCGATTCTAACGAAAAGTTTACTTTTGTAGACATGTATTAGATAGTTTCACTGAATATTGCTTTTGTGTAAGGATCTTGTTTCAATGAGATGATTCAATATTTTGTCAGACGAATCTAATCAGAAGAAATCCTTGGTACTCTATATTTACAAGGAATAGTTAGCAAACTGTGCTTGTGGGTTACCATTCATGTCTTCTATCATCAATGGGCGCTCGATGGTGGCCATGTGCCAGACAAGCCAAAATAAGTTGAATTACTCTCTACGATTAATCATTGCTCCTATTTATCTTTCATCGTTTTCTGTTTCTGGTCTCTCTCTCTCTCTCTCTCTTTTTTTTTCTCTCTCTCTCATTGTTTTTCTCTCTACTTCCTTATTTTTTCTTATTCTTTCCTATCTCTCCCCCTCTCTCTCTTGCTCTTATTGTTTACCCCTTCTTTCTCACTCTTTCTCATTCTTCCCTCGCCCTTCTCTCTCTCTCTCTCTCTATCTATCTATCTCACTCTCATTGTTTTTTCTTTTCTTCTCCCTCACTCTTTCTCGTTCATTCCCCGCCTTTCTCTCTCTTTCTCTTTCTCTCTCTCTTTCTCTTTCATTATTTTTTCTTTCTTCTTTCTCACTTTTCCTTCCATATTTTCCCATTCTAACAGCCCTCTCGGTCCCTTTCTATCAAATGTAAATGGATCACTATGTCATTATCTTCTTGAAATGTGCCCTCTGGGATTTGTTGTTATTGACCTTCGCACCGGAAACGAGGCTTGTGGGTCAACTTAGGGGCTTTAAAGGCGACTAAAAGACTTACAGCAGAACCAACTTATTTGACACGTGTCTTCACGAATACAGAACACACGTCGGAAGTTTCGTTAACTGAAAAAGAAAGACCTCGACGGCCGTCGGTGCAAATTTATCTTGAAATTATTCCATGCCATCTTATGTCGGGTGTTGGCTTATCTTTCTGATTTCTGGATACAACAATATATATATATATATATATATATAAGCTCTCTTTCCTTTGGAAAAACTGCTGAAATAAAGAAAGTTAGGGATGAAAGCTGAAGAAGGGATGAGTAAAGAATGAATGATAAACTGATTTTAACGTCAAGATAACACTTCTGCGGTTATTTTATACCTTGAAGTTAGAGAATTGCTTTCATTGTACATTTGTGTTTTCATTGTTTTTGTGTATTTTTTTCTTAAGTGTTTTTGTACAGTTATATAATATCACGAATTACAATCTAATGCATATAATTTGCTCGCAGTTGTATAGTTTCAAGTATTCCTATTTAATACAAATAATTTCATAATTTCATGAAATTATTTCTATTTGATAACAATTATTTGTTTGCACTCTGTTATACGGTTTCAAGTAACAAATAATTATCCTTAGTAAACAATTATAATTTCTAGTAACTATTTTTAATACAAATGATTTAAGATTATGTGTTATTACGTATTCCTACCGAATACAGATAATCATCAGACAGAACTACTTGACCGAATGAAGGGACTCCAATAGGTATTACCAGTCTAGGTCAGAGTGGACAAGGGAGTAATGCCACTGAGGGGGTGCTCTATGTTCTGTAGATCTCTAAAACTGAAGTCTCATCACCAGATACAATTTAGTGTCATACCCAGGAAACTCTTTTTTTTTTGGTGGCGGGGGGCAGCATCTTACCTGTCTGATGTGGACACCGTAAGATCATTTTCTGTCCCACCGACAGAGTAGAATGAGAGAACCAAAAGAGAGAAACGGAAACAAATACCCCAAAATAGCGCATATTGGCCTTGTGTGATACAAGGCATCAATAGTGGAGCACTCATGGAGTGACGGCTTCACTTATAATCGCTCACAACTCTGTTTTATTAAACATAGTGTGTGTGTGTGTGTGTGTGTGTGTGTGTGCATGTGCGTGTGCGTGTATATTTATATGAATTTACCAGCTCCTCCATACGAGCGGTGTTTTTAAGCGGTGTTTAACAGGTCTGAATTCAGAGTTTTCCTTCTCTTATACTAGTTGCCATACCAAGGCTAAAGAGTTCAGTCTGCCCTATTATTTTACCCATAGCTGGAAGAAAATAGTTGGATGAATACCTTTCCCAAGGGTATTAGCGCTATGGGAAATACAGATCGCCTTATTCAGGATTTGAACTCGGGTCACCGTGTCCATTTTATATATTGATAACCATTACACCACGAGCAGCTCACACTCATACACACACACGCACGCGCGTACACACACACACACACACACACACACACACACACACACACACACATATATATATATATATATATATATATATACAAATTTCTCTTCATTGGAACAGTATAGACGAAACTGTTTACAAAATGGTCTCAGGATATTTCTTCCAACTGCAAAATGATAATTTTGTTATTTTAGGATTTTGACACTGTACACTCAAATGAATTTAAACAAAAATTTTTACATTTCTATTCGAGTATTCATTCAAGTCGATCAGAAGATTATTTTGAGACAACAGGATTTCTATAATATTCCGCCGAGATAGGCGATCTAGCCCGGCAACACTGTCAACACATACCAGCTGCTGATATATCAGTATAAATAATAAGATTAAATTTGAGTTGATTATCAGCACGAAAATACTGAAAAGATTTTGTTTTTCAAATCTATAGCTTCCTGTGATAGCAAATAAGATATGCGATATCCCGGGCTAAAAACCTACAGCACTCTTTATTGTGGCATCACAAAATGACCGCATTTTTCAAGAAAAAATTTCTAGATTAATTCAAGTCCGTCACAATAAAATATTGGTGCAATATAATCTTTATGACCCCTAGGTACCAAGTTGATTGATTGATTATTTGATTAATTTTAATGGGGCGTCAAACCTTCGAGGCTATTTTATACCTACAAGTTAAGTCATTGCGTTCATTGTATACTTTTTCTTTTGTTGTTTTTAAGAGTTTTTTTTCTTTTTCACGGTTCTACTGAATACGAATTTCAAACAGATTTATTTGATTCATAGATAGGATCCTAACAGGTACTACCACTCCAGGTCAGAGTGGACCACGGAGTAATGTCACTGAATGTAATGGCACATACCCCAGCTCATCAGAACTGGAGCCTCATCGTTAGATGAAGTTTAGGATCATACATAAAACGCCCCAATTTTTTTAGGGAACCTTACTATTCTGAGGCCGATACAGTCAGCATATTCTGAGTCTCACCAACTGGGCAAACGTCACCAGAATATTGTAAGTGGTCATTGGGATCATTCATTGTTCAGGGGGGTGTAAGGATAAATGAGGGGCGTAAATAAAAAAAAGGTTTCATTAGTAAGAATTAGTTTATAAAGATGTTCACATCACATAGATGGGGAGGGAGGGAGGGAATTTTAGAGGAGGTCTCTTTTGTTTCCCCTGGCGACAGTTTATGTGACTTATGAAATACGGTAACTGCATCTCTGAAAAGGGGTTAAATACCATCCTAACCTGTGCCCTGGATATAACACCTAACCATCAAATGAGGCTCCAGTCCCGGAGCTTTAGGTAATGTGGAGTACATATTAATTGCCATTTTACTCCTCGGTCCCTTCTAGCTCAGAGTGACAGTACTAATTAGTGTCACATGAATGGGTTAAATAGAACTATACAATCATTTACTAGACTTGAAACCATTTACGTTGAATAGAATTACTAGTGTTAGATAGCAATACTTAAAACCATTTAACTGTGTGCAAATAAATTTGTTTTGATTCGTTTAAAAATAATGTTACCAAAAATATTCTTTTACAAATCATATATATATATATATATATATATATATATATATATATATATATATAAACATGATCTGGCATTAAATAACCTTCAAGGGTTGATATGCCAGAAAACACATCCACTCTTAACCTAACTTATTTAATATCCATGTATATACTTTGTTTTCTCCTTAAACATTTGGTTTTTTGTATGTGTCGACTTATGCTCAAGTATGTGCAAAATATTTTTTCTTTTTTTCTACCAAGTCAACATTACAATTTCTTTTGGAATTTGACGACATATGAAGATTTTCTTTTTACTATTTTGAGTCCCACAGGAGTTTCAAGTGTTGCTTTTTATATGAAGGGCGTATTGTGATTTCCTAATCCATATTTAAAAGACAAAATTTGGTTGAGTTAAAAACTTTATGATACTAAATCTTGATAAGACTCCATACATTCTACTAAAACATGTTCCAATGTTTCAAGTGTTGTCAACAACGATTCAGAATTCAACTGCTAATTGCAGTAATTATATATCTTATCGTGGAAAATCTTTCAATTTAAAAATCAGGGCACTTGCTTGTTATTAAGCCAATTATCTCATGGGAAATTTATTTCTTGCTAAGCGGCTGACGAAATATTTCGCCAATAAGATGTCACACGTGACATCACATATTGACGTTGATAGTACATTGTTTGGAACGAATATAATGTGATTCCTATTGAGGTTGGTTGTCGTGGTTTTCTAGGACACTCAGTTATTTCGTTTCTTTCAAAAATAGGAATCACTGGCCGCAGTTTGAAAGTTGCCTCAAATCGTCTTCAGACCGCGGCACAATATGCATCAAGTTGGATTTGGTCGAAAACGACAAGTTTTCAGCATGAAGGAAATACACGCGGAACCATGATTCCCGTGTGATTACGTAAGAAACGGTTAGTGTAAACGCGTAATAACATTAACGTCCGAAAGTAAACGCGTTTTTTTTTAAATCACAAACTGCGCACTAAAAATGAAGATTAACGTCCAATGCAGTCTCTGCTCTTAATTGATCTGGTGTATATATATATGTATATATATATATAATTCTCTTAATACCCTGCCCGGTGGCAAAAGCTGCTTGGTAGCGCCAGGAGTGGCAGTACTGCCTTGAGCTACCGAAACTGTGTTATTACTCCTGGTTGGTGGCTGATGAGGACTGGGTATCGCACGTGCTTTTACACGTTGTATGATAAAAAAAAATTCAATTTTATAGTATTTATCATCAATGGAAAAACTTATGCTTATGAAAATATGAAATCATTAACATAATCTCCATTGCTTCAACAAAGGTTGATATAGCATTAAAAACAAAGAAACCAAAATAAACCAATCTATTGCTTCCTGGAACATCATTCTGTCTGTCAGCAAACTTATAGATGTCACCCTGGTAAAATATGAAACCAACTCATGCTCAACCTCTCCTCTTTATGTCAACCCAACACCATCCATATGATCCTTTAATCCCCTAAACAAGTGATAATCAGAAGGAGCAAAGTCAGGGGAATATAAAGAACTAAGCAATTTTCCCTCATCGAGCTTCTCAAAGAGATCTCTAGTAAATTGACTTTTGTGAGGACGGACATTATCGTGATGGAGGATGGCTCCTTTTTTGATTGACTAAGGAGGGATGTTTTTAGTCCAAAGCTGTTTTCAAACGAAGGAGTTGATTGCAGTAGAGATTAGAGGTGATTATTTGATTATTGATAAACAGTTCGTAATAGACAATTCCTTTAACATTCCACCCATATACACAACATTATCTTCTTTGGGTGAATTCCACCTCATGGTTACTGAGCAATTCTATTTCCTTGACTGATCTACTGACGACGGTGTTTAATATTGTTATAAAGGATTCACTTTTCATCACCAGTAACAAACCTATCTACAAAATGGCGCCTGATGATGTCGTGAAAACAAAAATTTACAACAAGTGATTACAAAGTCATTTGAATGGTCTTAGGTTGGTATCAAGAGAAGAGGTTAAATATGACTTGGTCTCAACCATTAAGTATTTCTATAGGAATAATTTTTTTCATTAATTATATATACTCTAAAATCGGACATTATATTCGTTCCAATCACACACACACACACACACACACACACACACACACACACACACACACATATATATATATATATATATATATATATCAAGGCAAAAAGTGACACTTTAATTAAAAAGAAAACAAAAACAAACAAACAAAAATAGAAAAATGCATCTGAAGTAAAAAATGTATAATAAATAGATAAATCGTAGCCAAGTATCTTAGGTGATTAAAATCAATAACTGATTGAAATCGAAATTTGCTTATCGATGATTTTTTAACAGTTTGAGAAGATGCAAATTTCTGGTTAATATTTTTGTCTAACCCCACTAATTCACTTTGCAGAAGTTAATAGCACATCTACATCCTACCTGAAAAATGGGGGTGAATAGAACGAACGAAACATCGACGATAACATTTAAAATAAAAACGATCGTTTGCATGTACCAATATATAATCGTCGTGAAAGTTTCTCATCTCAAACTTTAAAACTCGTAACAAATTCAATTTTTAAAAATTCATTTTAAATAAAATTAAAATCCAGGTCGCTACTGATGCGCCCACTGCACATCGGCATGCGGGTATATGAATGTGTGTGGGTAGAGTGTGTTCTGAATCGACAGTTGACGATTTTCTTGTCAAGGGTGGAGACAAATGCGTAATACTTCATAAGTGGTTGCTTCATATGTTTATTGATGTTAACGCCTTTAACGGCTAGGCCAGCAAAATTGAGATGAATTTACATCGAAAATAGAATGGACGATTTTACGAATGCCTAAAGCAAGTCTCGCTTTGACACATGTTTCAACTTATGCTAGACTTAAAAACATGGACAATGTCTATAGAAATCTTGGGACGAGATTTTGATATTAAAAAAAACAAAAACATTCTAAGCAACCAAAATGATTCTCAACCAACATGTACATATGAGATCAATTTCTGTTTATCTTAGTCTCTTTATATCAATGTGTGAGTGTGTGTGAAAGGAGAGAGAGAGAGAGAGAGAGAGAGAGAGAGGATACATGTGTGCATTGTGTGGGTGGGGCGTTGATTGCAACATTGTCGTTTGAAATTTCGAATTCCAATCACTATCAGATTCATTTACCTGGGAAAGGCATGAACCCCTTCATCCATTCAACTATCGATTAAGTCGCACCACTATTGTTCTACAAGTGAAGTTTTAGCCTTTAATTGCCCACGGTGGTTTGATATATATATAAAAAAAGAAACTAAACCAAACCAATGACTGTTTGTTTGGTTTTAAAGTATGTCCATATTTACCAACCCCTCCGCTCGGGCAGGATATGACATAAGGTCAATTTTTAAGCGGAGTTTAACAGGTTTGAATTCAGAATTTTCCTTCTCCTAGTTGCCTTACCAAGGCTAAAGAATCCAGTCTCCCCTACTATTTACCCAAAGCTGGAGGGAGAATAATTGGATTCATACCTTTTCCAAGGGTATTAGTGCTATGTGAAATGCAATTAGCCTCGTCCAGGATTTGAACTCGTATCGCCGTGTCTATTTCCTACGACGATGACCATTACACCACGGGCATTTAAAGTATATCAACACTTGTGGGCTATTTACTACAGAATTCAGTTTATTTGCTTGTAATTATTAATCATTAGTAAATAATTATAGCTTCAAGTAACAATTCTTAATATAAATTGTCTGCATACAGTTGTATGGTTTAAAGTACTCTTATCTAATACTAATAATTTGTCGACAAATATATAATTTCAAATATTCCTAACTGGAATAATTCTTAAACAGATCTATTTGACCAATAGATGAGATGCTAACAAATACTACCACTCCAGGACCGAGTGAACATGGGAGATAGTGGAGCTGAAAGGCAATTTCAGATTCCCAAGAGCCCCCAAACTATAGCCTTACCACTGGATTTAGTTTATTGTCAAACCCAGGATACCGTTTTTTAGCGCTATGTAAAATTCAAACGAGCAGGATTTGAACTCCGGTCACCGTGTCCATTTCTTACGATGATATCCATTACACCACTTTTGTATGTGCTCTCTCTCTCTCTCTGTCTCTCTCTCTCTCTGTCTCACACAGTGATACAGACACATATACACAAATAAACAAACACACAAATACACTCACAGATATGTGGGTGGATGGGTGTATCTTGAACATATGTGTACTTTTACCACACACGTATATACCTATGCCTAGAAAAAACACGCATATACATCTGTTCATATGAATATATCAATGCATATATATTCATGTACTCACAGACATGTTTACGTTTCTAATTTATATGAACACGCACACAAACACACACCCGCACACACACGATCCATGATAACATCAATACTTACCATGTCTAATTACCGTTTTTCTTTTTCAATTTATTTTGACATGCTTTCCTGATATTTAAGTACTGACCAAGGAAAAGCTCTTATTCTATCGTCCGTTCAAATCAGTAAAAATTCGTCATTGTCAACTTATTTACTAAGTTCTGAAGAATAACAAAAACAGGGTGTAAAAGTTGTTTATGAAATTATTCAACGCCAATCTTTTTAAGGGACAAAATCTGGCAAAGTTGAAATCACTTTTAAAATCAATCGAAGCAAACTCTTCCAGCAGATATAGGCGCCTCTGGTGGTGTAATGGTTAGCAAGCTCGACTAGCAAACCTACACGAGTGAGTTCGAGTCTCATTGGGTGCCCCTTTCATATGGCCTTGTGTCACATCTAAGCAAACTCTTTCAGCAGATACGCAACTATTACAACCACCGATCAGCAAAAATATATGGTTGTTTATAGATAATTCTTAAGATGAAATTTGTGTTGCAGCTGGAGATTTTTTTTAGTGAGATAACCTAGTTCTGATACAAGGCAGCAATAATCAGATCAAGCAATGAATAACTAGTCACGTGGGAAATTTTCATTTTAGTACTTATAAAAAATCTATTTGGACCACTTTGAGAAGTCCTGGTCTAAAAAAAAGCATCGAACTACAACGAGTGTCTTTTTTTTTTATCTTTCTGACTAATATGTTCACAAGTTATCTTCTCTTAGGACTGAGATCATTCGTAAAGATGATGAATTCCTTGATACAAAACCCCCCAAAGAGACTGAATAACAATCATTGCAAAATGCGCATGCGTGCCCTTGCGTATTTGTAATTCCATGTTTACATTTTAAGTTCGTGTCTGTGTCGGGATTTTTTGAATTTTTAGCTTGTTCAACATGACAACTTCGGAAACTGAAATAATTTGAGAAGGTGAAATATTTCTGTGAAGAATTCCTTAGCTTTAAATATTAAGTTGTAAGAAGAGAAAGAGTCTCCGCTGCCATATTTGCAGCAGCACAGGACGCAGGCATGCAAAATATTTCAGTCGCGTAAGAAGAAACCAAAAAGGAAATAAGAAATTCGTTAGGCATTCTGTCATAATCGCTCGTTTGTCACTTTCTAATTTCTTTGCCAAAATCAATGTTACCTGTCTTTTATTTTCTCTGCAGCATTTGATCCTTTGCCACCATGTTTGATGGCGTCATTCTACCCTAAATGTTCTATTTAAAAACAACTTGCAACTGTTTCATTCTAAACAAAATCTGAGAAATATTAGCCGAAAGGAAGTCATGTGAACGTAAAAAAATATTTCCTTAATTTTTCAATCTTTTCTTAGATGACGGCATGTTAGTTTAAAGATCAGGATTACGCATGCGCGGATTATCTTTTCGTTAAATGTCAAACTTTGCTGCAATTTAAACGATTTTGCTTCTCGTTTGCTAGTGATACTTGGAAGATGATCTGCTTGGACGATCTTTCAGCTTATCCGGATTCCTTTGCCGGAGATGTTCTTGGATGTACTGATTATTTATTCATTTTTGATAACAACAGCAAGTTTATCAAGTAGAATCGAGATGGGAAGAGTCAATGGCAGGATTTCTGTTACGGTATTTGCGTTTAAGAAGGAATCTGTAGCAGATTTTAGGTTTATGAGAGAGAGAGAGAGAGAGAGAGAGAGAGAGAGAGAGAGAGAGAGAAGGGAAGCGAGAGAGACAAAGAGAGTTAAACAGAGAGAGAGAAAAATTAAAAGAGATTAAGTGAAAGATTTAAAATGTGTTGAAGGGAGACATTGCGATAGTTTGGCAGCCAGTCTAAGAGAAGGAAAATTTAAATTCGAACCAGCTTTACTTCGCTTAAGAATTGATCTTGTGTCACATCCTGCCAGTGGTGGAGGGGCTGGATAAATACATTGTGGGGAAGAGACGAACGTTGTCATAGCAATAGGTACCACCAGCAAAATTTATGAACAACAAGCAAAGGTGAGAAAGACCAAAAAGTAAAAAGTTATAAGTTTAAAGTTGTATTTCTACCTCCAGATTGTGTAACAGGAAAAGTTTGTAAGTTGAATTGCAGCCGAGTAGTGAATTTAATTCGTATTTACTAAATGGACAAAACGCATCGGATATAAAGAACTTTTAGTCTTAACGATTTTTAATTAGTTCGTTATAGCGAGGATCTTTCGTAATTCATTCTTCTTTCATCAGAACCTTATTGAAAACAGAAAACAAAACAAAACAAAAAAACAAAAAACAAAAACAAAACAAAAAATACAAAACACAAAACAACACAAAACAACAACAACAACAACAACAACAACAAAACAAAAAACAAAGCAGATGTCTGTGTAGATTTCGTGAAGATAAAACAGACACATTTGTTGTAAAAACATGAATTCTAAGAGAACCACCTGTTTTTTTTCGTTAACATAAATTGGTAATTTATCCCGACTGTAAAATTGCATCTTAAGTGTTTGTAGTTTTGCTTTTAATAGTAGAAAACCATTTCAAACTGTTATTAATGAAGCCAAGAACAACAAAACAATCAAGTAATCTTCAGATCCGTTAAAAACGGTTTTTAGTGAACAGCCAACGACTTTCTTTCTTCTCTTTCTTCTCTTTCTTTCACACAGAATCAACTATTTGGGGGTCAATTTTTTTACCCCTGTCAGATAATAACCGCTTTGTGGCACGAGACCTTTCATCACTTGCCAAAAGTCGGAGAGTTTTGGGTGGGTTCAAGGGAGCTGGAGAGGCGACATATTTCCTTTTCTGGCTGTTTATTTCGTTCCGGACATGTCTGCATGTTCGTGTGTGGAACACGATAACAGCCAAGTCAGAATGAAAAAGAAAAAGAAAAAAAATTCTTCAGCAAACATTTTGGATACAATAAATTAAATAAGAAAAGAACAGATTGAAAAAAAAAATTGCATTTTTACCTAAAAAACAAACAAACAAACAAACAAAAAACACGAAAAATCGCGTGCACTTTAGCACAAACATGTGCACCATATGCGTCTGCATAAGTGCATCATTAAGTTCGTAGCGTAATGATGAAAACATCATGTATTTTGCACCGTAAATATTTGTTTTTAACATAATCTTCTTCTTTTTTGGAGAAGTTAATTCTGTGATTATTAATCCCACAAAGTCAACATTATACAGTGAAAAATTCAGTAAGATAACTACATGTTTATTTACGAGCATATTATTGCTCCGACTTTCTCTCTCTCTCTTTCTCTCTCTCTCTTTCTCTCTGTCTTTCTCACTCTCTCTCTCTGTCTTTCTCTCTCTTTTTCACTCTCTCTTTCTGACAGAATCTCTCTCTTTCTCACTCTTTCTCTCTCTCTCTTTTTTCTTTCTCTCTCTCTCTCACTCTCTCTCTCTTTTTCTCTCTCTCTCTCTCTTTCCCTCTCTCTCTCACTCTCTCTTACTCTCTGTCTTTGTCACTCTCTCTCTTTCTCACTCTCTTTTTCACTCTCTCTTTCTCACACTCTCTCTCTCTTTCCCTCTCTTTCTCACTCTCTCTCTCTCTTTCTCTCTGTTTCTTTCTCTCTGTTTCTTTCTTTCTCTCTCTCTTTGTTACTCTCTCTTTGTCACTCTCTCTCTCTTTGTCACTTTTTCTCTCTCTTTCTCACACTCTCTTTCTCACACTCTCTTTCTCACTTTCTCTCTCTCTTTCTTTCTCACTCTCTCTCTCACTCTCTCACTCTCTTTCTCTCTCTCTCACACACACAAACACACAATATTAATAGTATTTCTGTCATTCTTTTCACAGCGTTGGCTGGTAGGTCTTTCACTGGAGAGTCTGAGTGGCAGCAAGTCTCTCCAGATCTCCAGAACCCTTCTCAGTGTTTTAACCGTTTTCAACTATCCAGCAGACTGGATGGTCCTGTTCCTGCCTCTGATTTCCAATTCTTCCAGTCTCCTTTCCAAGCGAAAAAATCGACAAATGCTTCGACCTTGCCAGAGAACTAAAAAACATAAAGGTAACGGTGATATCAGTTGTTATGGGTGCACTTGGATCGGTCTTTAACAGCTTGAAAGGAGACTGGGGGAATTGAAGATCAAGGGAAAAGTCGAAACCATCAAGACTACAGCTAGAATTGTTAGGAAAGTATCGGAAACCCAAGGAAATTTACTGTCATTCAGTCTCCAATGAAAGATCATCAGTTAAAACTGATGTGAAAAACTCACCAGGGGTGAAATGATAATATAGTTATAGGGCGTAAATAGACAGTATTCAATATCGGTGATAGAACATATGTAGATTTATGTTTGAGAAAATCAACAGCGCTTGGCGACTGTCATGTATTTGTCGATATGATCATCAGACCAAGAGAAACTGACAGTCATCAAGCGTTGTTAACTCAATTCACACACACACACACACACACACACACACACACACACACACACACACACACACACACACACACACACATGTATATATATATATATATATATATATATATATATATATATATATATACATATAATGTAATTTGCAGTATTTCTAAAGAAAGAATGCTCAATATCAGTGAAAGACCATATGCAGCTTTAGGTTTAAGAGCGTAGACACAGAATGAACAGTGAATTAGTGTGTGAGAAAGAGAGAGTGAAAAAGAGAGTTGGATAATATCTATCTATCTATCTATCTATCTATCTATCTATCTATCTATCTATCTAGTGACTGTTCATTCTCTGTGTCTACGCTCTTCAAACCTGCGTGTGTGTGTGTGTGTGAATTGAGTAAACAACGCTTGATGACTGTCAGTTTTTCTATCTATCTATCTATCTATCTATCTATCTATCTATCTATCTATCTATCTATCTATCTATCTATGTGTGCGAGTCCTGTTATCCAACCTTCTTTTAATCCAATCAATATTTGATCAAAATTTCTTTATATTTCGGCAAAGTGTGTTTGTGTTTCTCTGTGTGTGTGCTCTAATTTCTTTGGTTTGATTGTTTACATGTATATATGAACCCATTAAACGCTTCTCTGTGGATCAACGATCTGCAAGTTGGTCTTTATCAGACTATACCGAGTACAATCTTGACTTGCTTCTTTATATTTGTTGCCTTATGTCAGACTAAATAAGTGAAATAAATATCAACATGTTAATACTATACGCTTGTTTCTTCATCAACTATAACACTATTTACTGACACTATGAAGATATTTATAGCAGAAACCTTCACAAATTTGCACATGACGTAATCTGCACGAATACCAACTTGTTTGGAGGTATTTTTTTCTAAATAATCTTTTTTGCAAACCCATTGAGTGGTTTAGCGATGTTAGTGTCTGTTAAAAACGTGTACGATTTAATTCCCGCTGGGAATACATCATTCGTGTCGATGCAGACGATCACTTGAAGGAAGAAGCTTTAAACAGACACAACTGGGGGTAGTTATTAAAACCATATTTTCGAGACATTTCTGATTATATTTCTGGTTGTTCATATCTATCTATCTCTATCTTGAATTACTTCCTCATGTGAGACTTTGAGATGAGTTGTTTGTTAAAATACAAAGAATGTTTTTACCTATCTTCATCTTCATTGTTGTTTTTGACTGAGTCTTTGAGATGAATTGTTGTTGATATTCAATGAATGTTTTCCACTCCATCTTCATTGTTGTTTTTGTCTGAGACTTTAAAAAGATTTGTTGTTAATATTCAATGAATGTTTTCCACTATCCTCATCTTTATTGTTGATTTTGACTGAGACTTTTAAAAGATTTGTTGTTAATATTCAATGAATGTTTTCCAGTATCCTCATCTTTATTGTTGATTTTGACTGAGACTTTTAAAAGATTTGTTGTTAATATTCAATGAATGTTTTCCAGTATCCTCATCTTTATTGTTGATTTTGACTGAGACTTTTAAAAGATTTGTTGTTAATATTCAATGAATGTTTTCCAGTATCCTCATCTTTATTGTTGATTTTGACTGAGACTTTTAAAAGATTTGTTGTTAATATTCAATGAATGTTTTCCACTATCCTCATCTTTATTGTTGATTTTGACTGAGACTTTTAAAAGATTTGTTGTTAATATTCAATGAATGTTTTCCAGTATCCTCATCTTTATTGTTGATTTTGACTGAGACTTTTAAAAGATTTGTTGTTAATATTCAATGAATGTTTTCCACTATCCTCATCTTTATTGTTGATTTTGACTGAGACTTTTAAAAGATTTGTTGTTAATATTCAATGAATGTTTTCCACTATCCTCATCTTTATTGTTGATTTTGACTGAGACTTTTAAAAGATTTGTTGTTAATATTCAATGAATGTTTTCCAGTATCCTCATCTTTATTGTTGATTTTGACTGAGACTTTTAAAAGATTTGTTGTTAATATTCAATGAATGTTTTCCACTATCCTCATCTTTATTGTTGATTTTGACTGAGACTTTTAAAAGATTTGTTGTTAATATTCAATGAATGTTTTCCAGTATCCTCATCTTTATTGTTGATTTTGACTGAGACTTTTAAAAGATTTGTTGTTAATATTCAATGAATGTTTTCCACTATCCTCATCTTTATTGTTGATTTTGACTGAGACTTTTAAAAGATTTGTTGTTAATATTCAATGAATGTTTTCCAGTATCCTCATCTTTATTGTTGATTTTGACTGAGACTTTTAAAAGATTTGTTGTTAATATTCAATGAATGTTTTCCACTATCCTCATCTTTATTGTTGATTTTGACTGAGACTTTTAAAAGATTTGTTGTTAATATTCAATGAATGTTTTCCAGTATCCTCATCTTTATTGTTGATTTTGACTGAGACTTTTAAAAGATTTGTTGTTAATATTCAATGAATGTTTTCCACTATCCTCATCTTTATTGTTGATTTTGACTGAGACTTTTAAAAGATTTGTTGTTAATATTCAATGAATGTTTTCCAGTATCCTCATCTTTATTGTTGATTTTGACTGAGACTTTTAAAAGATTTGTTGTTAATATTCAATGAATGTTTTCCACTATCCTCATCTTTATTGTTGATTTTGACTGAGACTTTTAAAAGATTTGTTGTTAATATTCAATGAATGTTTTCCAGTATCCTCATCTTTATTGTTGATTTTGACTGAGACTTTTAAAAGATTTGTTGTTAATATTCAATGAATGTTTTCCACTATCCTCATCTTTATTGTTGATTTTGACTGAGACTTTTAAAAGATTTGTTGTTAATATTCAATGAATGTTTTCCAGTATCCTCATCTTTATTGTTGATTTTGACTGAGACTTTTAAAAGATTTGTTGTTAATATTCAATGAATGTTTTCCACTATCCTCATCTTTATTGTTGATTTTGACTGAGACTTTTAAAAGATTTGTTGTTAATATTCAATGAATGTTTTCCAGTATCCTCATCTTTATTGTTGATTTTGACTGAGACTTTTAAAAGATTTGTTGTTAATATTCAATGAATGTTTTCCACTATCCTCATCTTTATTGTTGATTTTGACTGAGACTTTTAAAAGATTTGTTGTTAATATTCAATGAATGTTTTCCAGTATCCTCATCTTTATTGTTGATTTTGACTGAGACTTTTAAAAGATTTGTTGTTAATATTCAATGAATGTTTTCCACTATCCTCATCTTTATTGTTGATTTTGACTGAGACTTTTAAAAGATTTGTTGTTAATATTCAATGAATGTTTTCCACTATCCTCATCTTTATTGTTGATTTTGACTGAGACTTTTAAAAGATTTGTTGTTAATATTCAATGAATGTTTTCCACTATCCTCATCTTTATTGTTGATTTTGACTGAGACTTTTAAAAGATTTGTTGTTAATATTCAATGAATGTTTTCCAGTATCCTCATCTTTATTGTTGATTTTGACTGAGACTTTTAAAAGATTTGTTGTTAATATTCAATGAATGTTTTCCACTATCCTCATCTTTATTGTTGATTTTGACTGAGACTTTTAAAAGATTTGTTGTTAATATTCAATGAATGTTTTCCACTATCCTCATCTTCATTGATGCTTTTGACTGAGACTTTTAAAAGATTTGTTGTTAATATTCAATGAATGTTTTCCACTATCCTCATCTTTATTGTTGATTTTGACTGAGACTTTTAAAAGATTTGTTGTTAATATTCAATGAATGTTTTCCACTATCCTCATCTTTATTGTTGATTTTGACTGAGACTTTTAAAAGATTTGTTGTTAATATTCAATGAATGTTTTCCAGTATCCTCATCTTTATTGTTGATTTTGACTGAGACTTTTAAAAGATTTGTTGTTAATATTCAATGAATGTTTTCCACTATCCTCATCTTTATTGTTGATTTTGACTGAGACTTTTAAAAGATTTGTTGTTAATATTCAATGAATGTTTTCCACTATCCTCATCTTCATTGATGCTTTTGACTGAGATTTTGAGGTGAATTGTTAGTATTCAGTGTTTTAGAATATCCTTATGTTTGTTGTTTTTGTCTGATTCTTTTCTAACAAAACCTTGGCCTTTTTCCTTTTTAGACTTCTTTTGGTAAAATTTAAACTCAGCAAAAAAAAAAAAAAAAAAAAACAACAACAAATAAACAAAACACACACACGCGCGCGCGCGCCGCGCATACAGAGAAAGAAACCAGTATATTTTTAATTAAAAAACTTGTTATTTCTTAGAAAATAAAAAAGACGTAGAATATTGTATTTTAGAATGAAAATTTAAAGTTTATTGACCCAATTAATATTTTGTTTTGTTTTTTGTCTTTTCTAGTGGCGATGGTCTTGGCTACTTTATCTTTTCTACCGAGTTGTGTTGGCTGTCTACACATTTGGATGCCTTCTCGATTACGTAGTGGTCATGTCTGCCCATGAAGACGTCGCCCATAACGTAATGGTTTACATGACAACATGGACGTATATTCTGCTTGTTATGCATTTCAACCTTGCTGCCATCAATGCAGTTTACTGCATTTGGTGTGAACGCAGATCTGTCAGTCGAGTTGGTGATACGCCCCATCCAGTCAAACCAACAGGTATACGTCGTCTCACCCTTCCGGTTGGCCTCTATGACGAAAAAGCAGATCCAGATATTTACTTCCAGGGTAAATCTGAAGCCGATCTTGAAGCGGATATGACGTCAGAATTCAACATGAACGCCGATCGGAGCACTTGGTACATGAAGCTGTCATGGTTGATTTTCACTGTTGTTTTTAATTGGTCCATCATCGTAACGCTCGTATTTTTTGGTGCTATTTACCCTAATTTTGGTGAAGAAGTTCTTAAGAAAGGGATCTCATTCGAAGATATAAATATCCATGCCCTCAACACGGTATTTATGATTTTAGAAGTACTTTTTTCCGCCTACCCAGTGAGGTTCTATCATTTTCTTTACTCTGTTCTGTATGGACTTATGTACATGATCTTCAACATTACCTACTGGTCATATGATCCGGAAAAAAATATTGTCTATGTTGGAATTCTTGATTGGAATTATCCTTGGTCATCGATGGCCTTAGCCCTTGTCTTAGCTTTTGTAGTAACTCCTTTACTGCAATTTATTCACTTAGTTATGTATAAAGTAAGATGTTTGATTTACAGTAGAATATACGGCCATGAATATCTGTTCCATCGGCGAGTGTTTTGTATGAAGAAAACTGTTTCCACAGACAGCAATGCCAATACGAAAGATATTGGTGGTCTAGGAAGAGATGATTCCACTGCACCAATGATATCGACAGTAATGCCTCTTGCATTAGATGTAAGGATATGAAAAAAATACTTATAGAAACTTTGAAAGTGTCTTATTAAGCGGGTCATTTTTTTACTTTATTCTTTTAGTCAAACCGGTTAACTGCCATCAAATTGAATTAAGACATTAAATAAACGGACGTAAATTTCAAAAAGAAATTACATGTATACCCGTGAAAGTCGAATCTTGAAGATCTAATTTTAAAGTAAAAAACTGGCGTTCGATCTATACAAATGTAATAATTTTTGAAGATTTAAATTTGAAAAAAAAAAAAATTGGTGAAAATCCTGGCTTCAAAAATTAATTTCATTAATTAATGATTTTGGAACCAAAATTATACACGAAATCGCCTTATAATCAAGGGTGTCTTATATTCAAAGACAATGGAAAGGAATAGGAGCAACCTCTGACTTCGATAATTAATTCCATAAATTAAGGATTTTGTGACCATAAATCAATAGTCGACCCATAAAAGAGGTCGACTTATTCACGAGTATGTATAGTGATGATTAAAAAAGTTCCCTGTTTATTTTGGGGAGAAATTTGGTACGAGCCAATTTGCAAATTATTCTAAAAATCGGAACAAAATATATTAAAAGATTTCTGACAATAAGATGGCTGATGATAGTTGCATTTAACCACGAGAATTGTGTATTCCTGGAAATAATTTTTTTAAAGACTTGCAGACAATATTGCTTCAACATTGTTTGTTGCAAAAGTCCGACAGATGTTGTTTTTTTTTTGCATTGCAGTTATTTAAAAGAAATAAATGACCCAAAGGAACAAGGAAAAGAAACTTTTTTTTTTTGCATTGCAGTTATTTAAAAGAAATAAATGACCCAAAGGAACAAGGAAAAGAAACTTTTTTTTTTGCATTGCAGTTATTTAAAAGAAATAAATGACCCAAAGGAACAAGGAAAAGAGAATAAACTTTGAATCTTGTTCTTTCAAAACATTATCAACAAAAAACAAAAAAAACAAAACAAATATATAAGGAGTAAAGAAACTTCAAAACATTCCATAAAACTTTGATTTTTTAGAGCCATCTTTATTTTGTGTATATATCTTTCTACATCTGATCGAAAGTATGTTTGTATGGACATGTTTATAAAAATGGCTCCAAGTGAACATAAACAATAAGAAGTGATGATTTTTTTTGTAATTAAAAAATGTTTATTGACTGCATGTAAACAATTTTTTTAACGACCACATATATGGATCTTTGTGTGTGTGTGTGTGTGTGTGTGTGTGTGTGTGTGTGTGTGTGTGTGTGTGTGTGTGCGTGCGTGCGTGCGTATGTATACATATATATATATATATATAAATGTATTCGGTAAATTACCGAATATCAATTGTAAAATATATTTGGCTAAAGACCAGATAAACAAATGTTTTCTCGATGTCTTCCATGTAAATAATCCGAGAGAATTTCCATAAACTAATCAATACAATCAATATTTGTTTTGTTCTTTCTTTCTTTATTACCTGTGGTTTGAACAGAGATCTGTGAGTCAAATTCGAGATAAAGAAACTGGTATACGTAGTTTTGTATCTACGGCATAGGTAAATGCACAGAGCGCCTCCAAAGGGGGCCGCCACTGGAAGGTATTGGCAGAAAACTTTATTTGTATAAGGAAAAGAGTGAAGAATTTCGATCAAAATCTGTGAAATTTAAATTTGGGCCAATTGTACAGCTCTGATGCTGATTGACAGTAGCTTCATAAAGAAAATTTTGATTGGAGAATTTCGCTATCATGTCGGCCCGACATGAAAATATCAAAACCTCAAAAGCTTCTCGAATTTATTGTTCAGTATGGAGATGAAAACGTCTTCCCCAATCTTTGCATTGCTTTTCAGATAATGTTCACAATCACCATTTTCATCGCTAGCTATGAGAGATCATTCAGCTAATTAAAACTAATACTTTCCTGCATTATTTTGACTGTAATTTTTCGGACAGTTGTCCTCTTCTTTATTGTGGTGAGTTGAAACATAACGTTTCGGCCGCTGTATCTTCCCGTCTTACTCAGTCAAACTTTAAAAATAATTTCCCAGGTTAAATAAATAATTTCTGTGCCCAGATAAATAAGGGACTCCGGAGGAATGCCGGGGGATACAGCGGCCGAAACGTTCTGTTTCAACTCACCACAATAAAGATGAGGACAACACTCCAAAAAATCACAACCAAAATAATACACACAAAACCTCAGACAGAATTTCCATGAACTGAGCCATTTTGCTTTGCTGAGTGTAGAATGAAAAGAATCGGCATAAAAAGAAAAAAAAAAAAACAACAAAAAATCAGAAAAACAAACAAACCCAAAACAAATATAAACAATATAAAAAAAAAGCAAAAAAATATCCCCCCCCTAGACTATAACCACATCCAAGATCAATTTGCATCTGTAAAAGCAAGGAATATAAATTTATTTGTATTTTTGAGTTGATTTTATGGTAAAGTTATTTAAATAATGGGTATCAGATGTTTATACCGGAATGCAATTTCAATACTTGCCAATGGCACCATTTTTGGTCGATTCGTCTCTCACATTGATCTCAAACAACCCCCCACCAAAAAAAAAAACAAAAAAAAAACAGATTCGGGCAATTTTAATGAAAATATTTGCGCTGTTAGAAAAGTAAATCTGTTATTTCTCTTGAAAGATTTCAAATATTTTCATAATTGAAATTTCATTTGAACTAGTATCCTCATTGTTGTTATTTTTATCAAGTTCTGCGACTTTTCAGGTTAAAAGTGCTCCTCACCACAGACACATTATTTATATCTATTTTTCTCAATTAAAAATAATTAAACAGAAAAAAAATATTTATGTAGAATCTTAAGGTTTCCATAGTTATAGCGATCCATGATGATATTGTTGCTTCTATTTAGGAAGTACCGAATAATTCTCACTAGTATTTTTTAATAAATGATTTCGGTTTCTTTGTTTGATAGCATATTAACCCTCTTGAGTTATTCAATGCTAAAGCTACCCTCGTAGAACTGCAATGATATTTAACCAATAGCTGTGGAGACGAAGGGGACTATACCTTTTCCAAGGGGCATTAGTACGAAAGAGAACGCAATTGCTCGACTGGAGTTCGAACTTGCTTATTTCGAAGCCACAGTCCAGCATTAACCATTACAACTCTTTATAGTTAACGGTTGTCCATGATCATATTGATGCTTCTATTTAGGAAGGGTTGTATTTTGCAGTTGATTGTTAACAGTAGTCCATGATGATATCGATGCTTCTATTTAGGAAGGGTTGTATTTTGCAGTTGATAGTTAACAGTAGTCCATGATGATATCGATGCTTCTATTTAGGAAGGGTTGTATTTTGCAGTTGATTGTTAACAGTAGTCCATGATGATATCGATGCTTCTATTTAGGCAGGGTTGTATTTTGCAGTTGATTGTTAACAGTAGTCCATGATGATATCGATGCTTCTATTTAGGAAAGGTTGTATTTTGCAGTTGATTGTTAACTGTAGTCCATGATGATATCGATGCTTCTATTTAGGAAGGGTTGTATTTTGCAGTTGATAGTCAACAGTAGTCCATGATGGTATCGATGCTTTTATTCAGACAAGTGTTATGCTATATCGATAATTTAAATGATTAAAAAATGGCTAACCCAGTCGGCTGGGGCTGTAGAATACACCAACTGCATCGCTACAGATGGGTAAGTCTCCGAACGAGTGTACTGCATATGATACTAAACAATCTGCTGATGAAGTTCCAGTCTTAGAGCTTTGGGGAATGTGGAGTACCCCTTAATTACCATGGTTCCCAGGTCCGCTTTGATCCGGAGTGGCAGCACCTGATAGGGTCACATGTATGGGTCAAATCACCCACAAGCTATTCTTTTAAAAATCATATGTACATCAATTTAACTGTATGCAAACAAATGTTTAATACTAATAGAATTATTAGTGTTAGATAGGAATACTTGAAACCATTTAACTGTATGCAAACAAATGTTTAATACTAAATAGAATTATTAGTGTTAGATAGGAATACTTGAAACCATTTAACTGTATGCAAACAAATGTTTAATACTAAATAGAATTATTAGTGTTAGATAGGAATACTTGAAACCATTTAACTGTATGCAAACAAATGTTTAATACTAAATAGAATTATTAGTGTTAGATAGGAATACTTGAAACCATTTAACTGTATGCAAACAAATGTTTAATACTAAATAGAATTATTAGTGTTAGATAGGAATACTTGAAACCATTTAACTGTATGCAAACAAATGTTTAATACTAAATAGAATTGTTAGTGTTAGATAGGAATACTTGAAACCATTTAACTGTATGCAAACAAATGTTTAATACTAAATAGAATTATTAGTGTTAGATAGGAATACTTGAAACCATTTAACTGTATGCAAACAAATGTTTAATACTAAATAGAATTATTAGTGTTAGATAGGAATACTTGAAACCATTTAACTGTATGCAAACAAATGTTTAATACTAAATAGAATTATTCGTGTTATATTGAAATCCTTGAAACCATCTTACAATGCACCAACAATGTACACATGTTCGTTTAAATATGTTATCAATAAAATATGTTTACAAATAATATCTATTTAATATATATGTATAAAAAGGATTTGGCAGTAAATAACCTACAATGGTTAATATGCCATAAAACCAAACAAACCAAACAAAAAAATGCCGTTCGGGGTGAACGAAAATTTAAAAAAACTATTATTCAGTTTTAATTTGGACTGGAAATCGTTTTATTCTCCATGAACATTTCAAGTGTATTGCTCATCTCACTGTGACGTTTTATCTCGTTTTCAGTTGTTAACAAAATGTGAATTTTCATCGAATAAAAAACACCACTGTGGTATTTATCCTAATTTTGGTGAAAGTCCGTCAAAAAGGATCTCATTCAAAGATGTAAATATCCATGCTCTCAACACGATCTTTATGAGTTCAGAAATACTTTTTTGTGTCCACCAGTAAGATTCTTTTATTTCATTTACTCTTTTCTATACAGACCTAAGAATATGAGCTTCAACATTATCTACGAGTCATATAATTTGGAAAACCGTACAAAAAGAAGTACGTTTGTTACTTTTTTTTTTATATAGAAGACTTTAACTGTTTTCCTCGGTATTTTGGCTTCTATACGCATGTTTAATTTCGCACTGAAGTACATTACAGCCTACATTTTGTCGCTTATTTCACAATTTTCTTGCATAATTCCCAGTGGAATGTGTGTGTGTGTGCGTGCGTGTATTAGTTCACTTTTTGTGCTTTTCTATAGAGCCATGCTTGACACACACAGAATGCACCATGCCCACGGAGAAAGTAGAAGGAAAAAAAGGTCTAAAAGATTGTAGAACTAAATTCTTGATTTAGAAATCTTCGTAAAGATGCAGAAATGACCAACAAATGAAATAATGATCTACATTGGATATTGATTTTCTCCAGGGCCACACTAATGAGTTTTCATTGAGTACCATACTTGTTTCATAGGAATACATTTTTCATTTTTCTTTAATCCTTTTGCTAATAAAAAGAAAAAAAAATCCTTGAGATGGATATAGAAGATTATGAAAATATTGTCACTCATATCTTCGGACAATACTAGAAGACCGAAGAATATATTAGTAGAAACAAAGATGGAGTTCATAAACCAAAAATATATTGAATACTGCAAGTAATACAGCAGGAAATGCAGCAGGTAATACTAAAGGTAATACTGAAGGTAATAATGCAGGTAAAACTGAAGGTAATACTGACGGTAATACTGCACGTAATACCGCAGGTAATATTGCAGGTAATACTGAAATAATAATGAACGCAATATTTAAGGTAATACTGCAGGTAATAATGCATGTAATACTGAAGGTAATACTGAAGATAATAATGTAGGTAATACAGCACGTAATACTGAAGGTAATACTGCGCGTAACAATGAAGGCAATACTGCAGGTAATACCGCAGGTAATACTGAAGGTAATACTGAAATAATAATGAACGCAATATTTAAGGTAATACTGCAGGTAATACCGCAGGTAATAATGCATGTAATACTGAAGGTAATACTGAAGATAATAATGTAGGTAATACAGCACGTAATACTGAAGGTAATACTGCGCGTAACACTGCAGGTAATACCGCAGGTAATACTGCAGGTAATACTGAAATAATAATGAACGCAATATATAAGGTAATACTGCAGGTAATACCGCAGGTAATAATGCATGTAATACTGAAGGTAATACTGAAGATAATAATGTAGGTAATACAGCACGTAATACTGAAAGTAATACTGCGCGTAACACTGAAGGTAACACTGCACGTAATACTGAAGGTAATACTGCACGCAATGTAATACTGAAGGTAATAATGCAGGTAATATCGAAAGTAATAATGCAGGTAATACTGAATGTAATAATCAAGGTAATACTGCACGTAATACTGAAGGTAATATTGCAGGTAATGCTGAAGATAATGTTGCACGTAATACTGCAGGTAATACTGCAGGTAACATTGAACGTAATAATGCAGGTAATATTGAAGGTAATAATGCAGGTGATAATGAAGGTAATATTGCACATAATACTGAAGGTAATACTTCAGGTAATACTAAAGGTAATAATGCAGGAAATACTGAAGGTAATATTGCACATAATACTGAAGGTAATACTGCTGGTAATACTGAAGGAAATAATGCAGATAATGATGAGGGTAATAATGCAGGTTATACTGCACGTAATACTGAATGTAATAATGAATGTAATACTGAAGGTAATACTGCAGGTAATAATGAAGGTAATACAGTAGGTAATATTGCACGTAATACTAAAGGTAATACTGCAGGTAATACTGAAGATAATACTGCAGGTAATACTGAAGGTAATACTGAAGATAATACTGCACGTAATACTGACGGTAATACTGAAGATAATACTGCACGTAATACTGCAGGTAATACTGAAGGTAGTACTGAAGATAATACTGCACGTAATACTGCACGTAATACTGACGGTAATACTTCTGGTAATACTGCACGTAATACTGAAGGTAATACTGCATGTAAAACTGCAGATCAGCTCATAAAAATACAAATATAGTTATGATATTCTTTTTCAGTTTAAAAATTAAAAAAAATGTCACAATAAGATTAAGAAATTTGATAAAATTTCAGTTTTTTACTTTTATTTATTTGTCGAAATTTAAGAAATGGAGGGAATTTAACTTTTTGATGATTGGTCAATAGATCTAAAGGTATGTAAACTGTCTATGCCAAAAGGTTAGGAATTTGCCTTTATATTACGTTAAAATTTATGGGTTTTTTTGTGCTGTGGTTTCTTAAAATTTTTCCCCACATAATCCTGTTGAATACGAATAAGTTATAGACAAATTCATTTGATCCATAGATGGTATTTTAACTGGTACAACCACACCGGATCAGAGTGGGCACGAGAGTAATGGTAATGAAGGGGTACTACACATTCCCCAAAGCTCTTGGACTGGAACTTCAGATGCAGTTTAGTGTCATATCCAGGATACTCATATTTTTTTAGGCAAAGCCTTACTCGTTTACAGATGTGACTACGTGTCTGACTTTTTCCTTCTCTCCGAAGTCGTCGTCTTCCATTAATCTCATCTTTGCCAACTTTTATCAAGAATTCGCAACGTGTTTAAAGTAATACGCATCTACATCATACATAATAGGAAAAAAGAGAAGTGAATAATAAAATAATCTATGCATATTTACCGACCCCTCCGCTCGGGAAGGATATGACACAAGGTCAATTTTTAAGCGGAGTTTATCAGGTTTGAATTCAGAGTTTTCCTTCTCCTAGACTAGTTGCCTTGCCAAGGGTGAAGAACCTAGTCTGTCCTACTATTTACCCATAGCTGGAGGGAAAATACTTGGATTTATACCTTTCCCAAGGGTATTAGTGCTATGTGAAATGCAATCAGTCTCGTCCAGGATTTGAACTCGTGTCTCCGTGTCCATATCCTAACACGATAGCCATTACACCACGGGCACCTCCATAAAATAATCTATGAGACGAAATCGGTAACCACTGCTTCAAATTAGACGAATATACTAACGTTTTGATGGCAAAGCTATCACATGCCAATAAAGCTAACAAGAAATGACTAACAAAAGTATTACTTGCTTACTAAGCATAACTTAGTCTGGTACAGGAATACTGTAATATAGTTCCACTTTATTGTCCGAGAGGAGGGTCTTGCTAATCGTAATTTTCTAACAGCGGTACAAGAAATGAAGTATTTTTTTATTTAGAGTTCTAATGGTGGATTTCCGGTAAACCACATTGTTATCGTGAGATATTTGTGGTGTAATGGTCGACCCAGCAAGGACTGAACTTACATGCTAAATCATCGAGATAAAATTGCCTATTGTACTACGATAAGTTCACGGAACTTTAAAAGTATTGACTGTTACAAGAAAGAACGCTTGACCCAGAATTGATACCAAATTTTTATCTTTCCTGTTTGAAATGATATTTACAAACGTAAAGAAGCTATTATATACTCAATCAAATGTAGCAATCAACTTTTTAATTAATTGTAGAGATAAAGGCGCCTAGTACTTATGAAAACTTGCAGAAAACACGTGCTTTTGTATTTATTCAGCAAAAGTAAAGGATACTAACTATGATTGTATCTCAAAAACAGATGCCTTTCCTTCAAGCAGGAAAAACCCTGTAGTGGGTGGAGATCCTTAAGTGTGGTCTTTACAAGAGGGAGACAAACAAAAACTGGAATTTGTCGAGTCCACACGATGCCATTGCCAGTGAAACCTGCTGAGTGGCTCAATGGTTCAGCTGATGGGATAAAAGAAACGAGGATTGTTGTTTTGTGCTAAGTTTTGTTATTTTTAGATTCGACTTGCTCTCTTTACCATTTTTTTATATTGGAAACTTCCCTATAGAATGGTGATTGGTAAACTAGTTTGGGGGTCCTGATAACTAAACGAGTCATTCTTCAATATCTTCTCCATATTTGAAGCATTGAAACAGATTAAGATAAGTTTGTTAGTGGATAACCCCGGAAGATTCTTACTGATTTGGTTATTAGATGGCATTAGGAACGTTTAGTTCGAACTAACGTCATTCAAAATTATATCGCTCTGTTGGCGAAGATTAGAATACGTTGACTGTATCCCCTGTAGAGGGGTAAGACCACCCAAAATGTTTAACCTGGGTATGATACTAGGATATTCCATTTGATGGTGAGGCTCTAGCTCTGGTGATCTGGGGAATGTGGAATGGACCTTCACTGCCATTACCTCCAGGTCCACTCTGATCCGTAGTAGTAGTACTTGTTAGGGTCTCATCTATGCGGGAAATTGAATATATATGATACCATATAACTGTGGGCAAACAAATGATTATTATTAAATAGAAATAATTACTTGAAACTATGATTATTTGTATTAGATAGGAATACTTGATATTATATAACTATGTGCAAAAAAAAAGTTAAGGAACAAAAACACAAAATTTAAATAGGAATTTGCCATGAACGCAATTCCCTAGCTTTTAGGGAAAGAATAATTGACAGTGTTGAGAATTAAAAGGGATGATATTCCAAAAGGATAACGTTAGACAGCATGTTTCTTTGGTGACCAGGTAAAAATTGGCTGGGAAATATATAAAATGAAAAGAAAAATCCTTGGAAGATTTGCAGAATCTTGAACAATTCTTTACCCAGAAAGATAAAATTCATGGCAGATTGGAATTTGAAAGTTGTCAGAAATATTGAAGAAGAATGTTAAGCAAAATAATGAATATAGTTTTGTCATTTACTAAGCTTGGCTAAGTTTGGTAAAAGACCAGAAACATAGGGCACACAATGAGCATCAAATTCACTAAAATTGGTCTTCTAGCTAAGCGTATTAATTAATACACCGCGTAGACCACCTAACAGTAAATTTAGATATAGAAAAGAAAGTATTTTATTTCAAATTTAATTCAATTTACTTTAAACCGAACAAATTTATTGTGTGAGCCAATAATTAAACGTAACTCTTTCAATTTACATAGAAAAAAAAAGAAAGAAAAGAAAAGAAAAGAAAAAAGTAAAAAGAAAAAAGAAAAAATGAAAGCTGTAAGTTGTGTCAAAGTATCACAATTCTTTATGTAGGTACCTGATGTAGACGGGCCGTACAGCGATTGTTTTAAAGTCAGTTTCAGCCGATTTTGGTTTCTTCGATATTCGGAATATTTAACTATTAACATATTAATCAACAAAATAGAAAATATATAAGTCTTAGTAAAAAAAAAAAGGATAAAAATTCTATGAAGTGACAGTAAAGAA
The DNA here is from genome assembly GCA_963585895.1 of Sepioteuthis lessoniana. Classification (NCBI taxonomy): domain Eukaryota; kingdom Metazoa; phylum Mollusca; class Cephalopoda; order Myopsida; family Loliginidae; genus Sepioteuthis; species Sepioteuthis lessoniana. Next base: position 49 of record CAUZXS010005055.1, on the reverse strand, counting down.
TCTTATCTTGTTGAGTTGCAAATTTGATCATTCTAGTGATCTTAGTATG
>CAUZXS010005054.1:0-32500 GCA_963585895.1 Sepioteuthis lessoniana | reverse complement strand
ACTATATATTACAACCTTTTTCCAAGAATGAAAATTGAATTCTAACAATAAAACCCCGCGTAAAACTTTACCTCGTGCGGATGACATTATATATATTGCCCAAATGAGTAAAGTGTTCACCAATGGCGCGGGAGACCGGGGTTCAATCCCAGGTTGAGCCATACCAAAGAGCCAAAAATCGTACTTGATCCTGCTTTGCTTAACACTCAGCATTATAAGGTGCGGATCACGAGTAAGTGGAGCAATCCAGAGTAAGGAGTAGTGCACCTCCTTGCACTTCGGTGTAGTAGCTAATGAAAAGGGAGCCGCTGGTGACTCTCGACTATAGTCGCCAACTTTATTTATTTACATATAAGTAAAAGTAAATTTGCACATATTAATAGATAACCTCACGGTACAAAATAACGCGAGAGGTGCCCGTGGTGTAATGGTCATCGTCACAGGATATGGACACGGCGATACGAGTTCAATTTCTGGACAAGACTGATTGTATTTCACATAGCACTAATACCCTTGGGAAAGGTATGAATCCAAATATTCTCCCTTCAGCTATGGGTAAATAGTAGGGCAAATTAGGTTCTTCAGCCTTGGTGAGGCAACTAGTCTAGGAGAAGGAAAACCGAATTCAAACCTGCTAAACTCCGCTTCAAAAATTGACCTTGTGTCATATCCTGCATGAGCGGAGGGGTTGGGTAAATAGGATAAAATAACGCGAGATATGCTGACTTGCCTTTCAAATCAATCACTCCACTAAAGAATGGCACCTCAACCATCTCTCGATAGATGGTACGCGTGACCCGCTCGCATAATTATTTAGATGACTGATGCATTTCGGGAACTTTGCTTTAATTGCTATTCGCATGCTCTGGTACGAAATATAGCAGGGCGTCTTTTTTTTTTCAGAAATTTTAAAGCTGCCAACCTTTTGGTCTCACTATTAAATGGTCTCTCTTGCATTGTGTTAAAAAAATCCCCCCAAAACCGCGAACTCGCTGATAACATTACAAGAGTAGTATTATTGAAACCTATATTGATAAATATTGTAAGGGTGCAGTACTAGTGATGGACATAACGGGGTTAGATTTGACATTTATTATTATATGTTATTGATATTCAGAATAATATTACTATGATTATTAATTATTGTCGTCATCTTCCGTTTGCACTGTATGGGATAAAAGGAAGCTAAAGTCGTTTCGAGGCTTTGGACATTGTTTGGCATAGAAAGGACAAATCGTCTTACGATTGCTTGATTTCCCAGCTGACCACTTTAAAAGCGAAAAAGAAAATGGAAAAGTACCCGTGGCAGGGGTCGCGAAAAATGGCAGATAGCAGAAGGGGGAACTGAAGTTATGTCCCTTTTTCGTAGGCACTCTCCAGGGATTGTGTATAGAAATTGACGGTTTCTTGTTAAGTTGAGGTAGAGAGAGAGAGACGCATGCAAAAGATGAAATGATAGGGAATGAAAATGGCAGTTATGAGAGAGAGTGAGAGAGAAAAGATGCAGATAAAAATGGAGAGAAGTGAAAAAAAAAAACGTGACAAGAAGGAAGGAGACACGTAAAGATAAAAAGGGGATGAGAAAAAATTAAAAGAGAAGTAGGAATAGCAAATAAGAGCGAGAGAAAAAGATCAAATGAGAGAGAGAGAAATAAGAGTGAGAGACGAAGAAAAATAAGTGAGAGGGAGATGATGAGAGAGAAATAACAAGAGAGAAAGAGTGAGGGCGGAAGAAAAACAAAAGAGAGAGGAAGAGAAGGAAGCGAAGATAGAAATAGAGAGGAAAAATGACTGCAATAGAAAGCAGGGAAAAAAAAAAAAATCAAAGGGGGAAAGAAGAGGCAGAAGCCAAAACAAATATAGATAACAAGAGAGATAATGAAAGGAAATGAAGAAAATAGTGAGGGGGGAAAGAGAATCTAAAAAGGAATCGTGCAAAGTTGAAAAAGGAAAAAAGGGGTCAATTAAAAACGAAAAAATAAATAAAAAAAGCATATAGAAAGTTAAACAAGTCGAGAATAATAAAAAACAAAAATAAAAAACCGAATGCTTAAGGTTGACCAATAGACAGACATACCTAAGTTATTTTTGGAAAATGTTTCAGTAAATTATATTCCAGAAAATTCAATTCTTATTGACTTTGTATCAACAAAATGATGTGATTTCAAATAAATAATTTCAAGTATTGCTTAACGGCATATCAGATATATATATATATATATATATATATATATATATATATATAGAGAGAGAGAGAGAGAGAGAGAGAGAGATTTGTTGGAGAATAGTTTTAAGACAACTTTATCTTTAAACGAGATCGTGCACATTTTGGGGGACGGTTATATGGTTTCAAGTATTGTTATTCCACACTAGTAATTCCATTTATTACTAATCCTTTGTTTGATCACAGTTAAATGGTTTTAAGTATTTCAAACATTAATTATATTTAATAGTTTCAAGTATCAAATACTAATAATTATCAGTGTGCACAAATGATTTCAATATTGTCAGCACTTACAATTCTATATCATATAAAACCATTGTTAAATGGTTTCAAGTATCATCATCAGGTTATTCATTACGTAAATATATATATAGTAATTACTGATCCGAAAGCCATGTGGAACTTCCACAGAACGGAAAAAATTCAAGATGAGCTATTTAAGCAAGAAAATAATTAGCGATTTTATGACTTAAATCCTCTTGTTGTCTTTACCGTAAATATTAAAAAATATATAACAATCTGTATAATTCTTAACACACCTTATTTACTGGTATTTAATACTACCAAATACTGTAAGATTAATGTATAGTTGGATATTCTATTTGGCAGAAAACGGTATTTTGGTACCGAGAAATCTTCGGAGATCTTTTTTCTGTCTTCGACAGCACATTGTTTAAACATATCAAAACTTCGGAACTAATCAGATCTTCAGGTAGTCAATATACAATAATTGTTACATTAGAGCATCAGATATCAATGTAAGTAACACTTCGCATGCAGATATGAATAAAAGTACAACCTTTCGAGAAAATGACCTGGTGTATCTTGCCAAGTCGGCTAGGGCCGTAGAATACACTGACTGCACCTCTGCAGAAAAGTAAGACACCCCAATGAGTGTCCTGGATACGACACTAAACAATCTGATGGAGCTTTGGGGATTGCAGAGTACCCCTTTATTGCCATCGCTCCAAGGTCCACTCTGGCCCGGAATGGTAGCACCTGATAGGGCCCTATCTATGGGTTAAATAGAACTAACGGCATACTTATGCTAAACTGAAACCTTACTTACGTTTAAACTGCGTGCTTATGCTAAACTGAATTATTTGAAATTGAACTGTTGTTGACATTGAAACTGTATTTACACTAAACTGAATTGTTTATCATAGAACTGTTTTGACATTTAACTGTGTGTAAACAAAATCTGTACTTATACTAAACTGAATAGCTTGAAATAGAAATGTTTTCACAATTAAACTGTGTACTCATACTAATATGAATTGTTTGAAGTAGAACTGATTATTTACTTCAAATGGATTTGGCGTTAAATAACCTACAAAGGTTGATATGCCATAAAACCCAACCAACCAGGTGTAACATTTCGCAAAGTACAAGACGAACCCAACTGTTTCGAATACAAAAATTCATTTTCCGACTGCAACATTCCATTGCAGTCGTCAACAAATACGAGAGAAATAGTTTGAAAGGATGAGTCAAGTCACTAGAAATCCAAATAGTTTCATTCGTGGAAGACGAACGAAAACCACAGACTACTTTTCTCACAACAACCAAGCCCTATCCACAAAAAGGCCGCTAGAACTTTCGACACGAAATGGTCCGACCCAAATTCACTGGCTGACTCCGACCAACATTGATTTCTAAATCATTTAAAAAAATTTTCTATTAATACTTTTAATTACTGCTTACGTAATTACTAAAAATCTTTCCATAAACACATAATCCCTAAGTCAGCCGACATCGCATACTGGAGCTTATTTTCAACATCATGTCCACCCCGATTTCAAAAATCTTTAATATGTCATCCAAGCTGATTTCCAAAACGACATGTTAATTTCATATTCTGCTATTCAGTGCTACACGTGCAAACATTTGACCTTCGAATGCGACCCGCACTTCAATTCGATTTTTTTTTACTAACTCCCAATTTGTTACTAAAACTAATATAATTTATTAACATCCTTAATTATATTACATCATTAATGTTTCCTATGCTACTTCCAGAGGATAGATGAAGTCATCAGATGGTAATTTCATCACGGAATTGAACAGTATTAAATCCGATACAAATCATTCTTGTTTAAATACTTCTTCGAGATTTATTTTTCCTCTGGCCCCGTTACTTTCTATTTAATAAGAATCATCTGGTTGCCCAAATTCATACGGAAAACAATTAGAGCTTCAAGTAACGATTCTAACTTGTTTGTTTGGGTTTTAAGGCATATCAATCTTTGAAGGTCATTTAATGCCAAATCCATTTTTAAACAAATAAACAGTTTTAATTCAAACAATTCAGTTTAGCAAAAGTACACAGTTTAATTGTCGAAAACATTTCAATTTCAAGCTATTCAGTTTGGTCAAACTGTACTAATTCAAACAATTCAGATTAGCGGAAGTACAGTTTCAATGTCAAAAACACTTCTATTTCAAACAATTCAGTTTAGCATAAGTACGCAGTTTAGATGTGAAAACAGTACTTTTTCAAGCAATTCAATTTAATATAAGTACACAGTTAAGTTCTATTTCACCTATAGATAGGACCCTATCAGATGCTACCACTCCGGGTCAGAATGGACCTGGGAGCGAAGGTAATGAAAGAGTACTCCGGATTCCCAAAGCTTCAGCATTATTGGAACCTCACCATCAGATTGTTTAGTATCATATCCGGGACATTTAGGGGAAGGGTCTTACCCCTCCGTAGAAATATAGTGGGTGTATTTTACAGCCCCAGTCGACTAGGCAAAAACGATTCTTAATAAAAATAATTTTCAGTTATATAGCATTAAATATTCTTATCAATTAGTTACAAATTTTAAAACAGATTTATTTAACCCATTTATGGGACCTTAACTCGTATTTCCACTCCAAGTCAGAGTTGACCTGGAAGGAATGGTTATGAAGGGTACTGCATTCTCTTCCTATCTAATGCCTCAATAAGATTCAGCTACATGTCAAACCCAAGGCTCCTCATTTTTTTTTGGGGGGGGATGGGTGTTTGGGGCTAAGTCTTATTTCTCAGAGAGGGTACAATATGCATATTCTAAGCTTACCGACAGGGTCATGCCACTCAGATTTTTTTCCGGTAATGCTCGCTAAATCAAAATGACCTAGTGCTGTATCCCTACACACTAAGTATTTCAAGCCAATAATCATTTAGTTGTCTGAATTTCTGAAACAAAGCTCGATGATTTTTACCCTTCAGGGTTTTTGGACTATTGTCTTGATCTTTATTGTTATATTCATAACGTTTCAGCCGATTCCGTTAACCATAACCAGGTACAAGTGTTACGTGTTCCTTTATTGTTGCTCACCTTGTCAGGATTGACCCTGCAGTCTCTAGATGATTGTCTCTTAGAAGCTAGGGGAACCAACGCCTATAACCGTTACTCTATGTGTCCCGCGGGCCATTTTAGAGTGAATTTTGGGGATTTATGAACTTAATGTTCTTACACAACTATGAATTACTGTTGTATATTGACCTCCTACCCGGCCAAACATGCCATTCCAAAGACGGCGGAAGTTGCATATTCCGTTGGCCAGTTATGGGAAGAGATAGCATAGGCGAACTTGGCTGCCAAATGGGACAGGGTTTAAATCCCACGGTACAGTCACAAACTGATGCCCCGGAAGAGGGTGACCCGTGAACTGCATGATAGTTATTTCCGCTCGATGATGATCAAACATGCCATTCCAAAGACGGCGGAAGTTGCATATTCCTTTGGCAAGATATGAGAAGAGATTGAGTGGACGTAAAACAATAATATAACTCGGTGTACAGGAAGTTCGAGTCAGTTGGAGATAGGATGCTGTAGAGAGAACAGCACCCCAATTGAGCAGTTGCAGTCAGAGCTTGAAGCAGTGTTCGACATCGAGGTGTGAGAACAAGATCTCAGTAGTGAGCTGAGCCACAGGCCCCCGGTTGAGCAGCCCAGGAGAGCGGGAAAGAAACGCTGTTATGGCCATAAGAGTGGGGGTCAATATGTTGCAGTTCTGTTTGGTCTCCGACTCCCTCTCACAGTAAAACCTTTAGTAACCCTTTCGAAACCTTTCAAATAAAGTGAGAAGTATATTTTTCTAAAGAACTATGTCGGTCGTCTTCATTGTGTTGTTATGATTCTGCATGCATCTGCATATGTGTATGTATAGTTGTTCATGACTATTCAACATTACTACTATTATGTATGATTTTTGCAATCATTTGTTTTAACAAAGTTATATGTATGCAAGTATTACTCTCCAATTTTGACCGCTGGTGTCGTCACTGCCTAGCATGGAAAGTCAGAAAGCTTTGTTACTTTGAAAACGCATTTCGTTGATACACAGTTAAATGATCCAACAGTTCTATTTCTAACAATTCAATTTTGCAAAAGTCAAAGTTAAATGGTTTCAAGCATTGCTATATATCAATAACAATTCAATTAAACATCTGTCATTTAAGAAAAAAAGTTAAATTATCAAAATTCTATTCAAAACAATTTAACCTAAGTCATTTGTTCGCACATCGTTTAAATGTCAAACAGTTCTATTTGACCCATAGATAGGACCCTATCAGGTGCTCCCACACCAGGCCAGTGTGGAACTGGGATCGATGGCAATGAAGGGGGACTCCATATTCTCCAAAGCTCCCGTATTACTGGACCCTCACCTCCAGTTTGTTTAGTGTCATAACAAGACACTCGTTGTGGACTATTGTCTTCACTTTCGTTATATTCACAACGTTTCGGCCGATTTGTCTCCCGGCCTTCAGGTGTTTCTTGTCAAACTTGGGAGCCTACACAGGTGTCACGTGTTCATTTATTGTTGCTCACCTTGTCAGGATTGATCCTGCAACCACCCCTTCTGCAGAGAAGCAGTCAGTGTATCCTACAGCCCCAGCCGACTGGGCAATGTAACTATACAAATTAAACTGATATTTTTTGAATTCATCTCGTTTTTTTTTTTGTTATATAAGATTAATAAGAAATACATTTTAAAATCTAACGCATGAAGAGTTTCAGTTGCAGTTTTTAAGCTTATAATCAAATGGAAAATTTGTTGTAGACAATAACATTTCATTTTCACAATCTTCTGGTATTTCACAAGAGCACATCGGATTTGGAACAGGCTAAAAAAAAAAAAAAAAAACACTGAGAAATCTCTTGGCAGCAGCAATCATGTCTTTTTCGAACATTCCGCCCACCATTACCGTCGTCATATTGGTCGAGAAAATTTTTTTAACTTTTATTCTCAAATACACGCGTAACTCATTATCCATTCCGCTGTCTGAAGTTGACGAAGATGACATTCACAGTCCCGACGGGTATCTGCTTCTTGTTTCCCATTAAGATAAATTAATCCGTTTAGCTTCTTTGATGTTTACCCATTGCCATCGTAATCGCTAAGAGAAACGACCATTTCTTAATGACATTAACAGTGTTACGAAAGGTGTAGAGGTATACAGAGGTCAGAATCTAGGACCGGGGTAGAGATCCTGGCATCTAATTTGTATATCTGAAAACATATGCAAACTATATATCTATGTAGGTAGATATTTGATAAAATCGGCAGTCGCCAATGATTGTATGAATAATGGTGGTTTTGTTGTTAGAGCTTTAAGCAAACAGTCATTTGAGAAAAAAAAAGACATAAGGGAAATTTTCACATCCGCGTAACTATATCATACACTAGATGATCCGTGAAATCACTGGGCACCCGTTGTTATAACAATCCATGATAATACTAAAGTTTCTCTTTAAGCAGTGAAGGAAGCTAATTAATTTTTTTAGTTATCTTTTCTAGGCTTTCCTTAAATATGACACAAGGCCAGAAGTATGGAGCAAGCCAGTAAGAATCGAACTCACTAACAATGGTCTATTAAAGTAGTTTGTTGAAATCAAAAACCATGTGAGGTGCCCAAATTATCTTATATATATACACACACCCCCCAACCTGACTGCAGGAACCGGATGTGACACGAGGTCAGTTTTAAGCAGAGTTTAATAGGCTTGAATGCAGAATTTTCCTTTTCTTTGACTGAATTGGTTTGATTTGGTTTTATGGCATATCAATCATTATAGGTTATTTATGGCCACATCCATTTTTATACAAATAAGCATATCTATATCAAACAATTCGGTCTAGCATCAGAACGCAGTTTGAATGTCAAAAACACTTCTATTTCAAGCTATTCTGTTCAGTCAAACAGTTCTATTTGACTCAGTTCAGTTTACCGTAAATACAGTTTGAATATAAAAAAAACAATTCTATTTGAAACCATTCCGTTTACCATAAGCACAGTTTCTTGTTTACATACAGTTGAATGTTAAAAGTTCTATTTCAAATAATTCAGTTTAATATAAATACACAATTTAAATGTCAAAAACAGTTCTATTTTAAATAATTCAGTTGAGCGTAAGTACGCAGTTTAAAATTGTTTTGACATTTGTCAAAACAATTTTATTTCAAACAATTCAGTTTAACCTAAGAACACAGGTCCTACCACTCTGGGCCAAAGTGGGCATTAAGGCGATGGCAATGAAAGAGTACTCCGCATTCCCCAAGCACCACCATTACTGGAGCCTCATCGTAAGTTTTTTTTTTAATGTCCTATCTAGGACACTCGTTGGGGGAGTCTTACCCCTCTGCTGAGATGCAGTCGGTGTGTTCTGCCGCCCCAGCCGACTGGGCCATTTTTCTCGACCGGTTTTCATACTAATGTTAAAAACCCATGTTTGCCTCATCTTTCCCCATAGCTGGAGGGAGATTAATAAGATGCATACCTTTGCTAAGTGTATTAGCGCAATGGGAAATGCAAACAGCCTTTTTCCCCAAAAAACTTAGATATAGGAATACACAATATGGAGTTAGTAATGCTGAAGATATTTGAGCTAAGAATAAATAAGTAGATTAGTTACTGTATTTGACAGTTTTTTTTTCATTTGATATTACAGTATAATACAGATGGAGATAATTGTGGCGTAACGGTTATCGTAAAAATAGTGAATTCAGCTACTCGGGTTCAAATCCTGGCCGAGATTGTTTGCATTTCACATCGCGTTAATATCCCAGGGAAATGCATGAATCTACAACTATGGGTGAATAATAGGGCATACCATGCTCTTTAACCGTGATACAGTAACCGGTTTAGGAGAAGGAAAACTGAATTCGAACCAGACCTAGAGTGGGATGGGTTTCGCCGGATTATACCTGTCTTATATATGTTGCATGAGTAACGCCTCTATGACCAAATCAGGTTATGGTTTGGTGGGTTTTATGGCATATCAACCTTTGTCGGTTATTTAACGCCAAATCCATTTTTATGTATATAATCTGTTCTATTTAAAACAATTCAGTTTAGCATAAGTACACAGTTTAATTGTCAAAGTCATTTCTATTTCAAACTATTCAAGCAGTTATATGTAACAATTCAGTTAAGTGTAAATACAGTTTTAATGTCGAAAAACAGTTCTATTTGAAATAATTCAGTTAAGCATACCTTTCCCAAGGGTATTTGCCCGAAAGTGAACGTAATAGCGCAACTGGAGTTCGAACTCGCTTACTACGATTCCGCCGTCCATCGCTTTAACCATAACACCACGAGGACACCCACCTCGAAAGTTTAATAAATAAATAAATAAAATAGGACAGGAAATAAAATAAGAGACAAAGAAAAAAAATGAATTTTCCTTAATTATTTCCCTAGAATCTTTAATTGAACAAACTGCGTGAAAGCAAATAATTGATGTTAAATTGTGACTGTTATATAACAATACTTGAAACCATTTAACTCTGTGCAAAAAAAGGGCTCAGGCTTGTTTAAGAATATTATCTACAAAATGATTGTATAATAAGATTTGACATTAAATAACCTACAATGGTCGATATGCCATAAAACTAAACCAAACCATATATATTTGATATATATCTATAAAAAGAATATTTAGCATTAAATAACCGACAATGGTTGTTATGACATAAAACCAAACAAATATATATATATATATATATATATATATATATATATATATATATATATGTGTGTGTGTGTGTGTGTGTGTGTGTGTGTGTGTGTATATGTATAAAGAAGATTTGACATTAAATAACCTACAATGGTTGATATGCCATAAAAACCAACCAAACTAAAATTACTTAGTATTTGAACAAAATTACTTGTATCCTTTGCCTAAGATCTTTTTTCCCCAAGACGGTCCAATCGTGTACGAATGATTTTTAAACTTATCTATATAAATTCCAAAGGTTTACACAAAATCAAATTTATGGTGTAGATAAACAAGCCTGCTGACATCAGCTTCATTTATTGTAAATTGCTGAAATACTTGTCTACGCTGGTTTGGTTTTATGGCATATCAACCATTGTAGTTTATTTAATGCCAAATCCATTTTTATACATATAAGAATTTCTACTTCAAAAAATATAGTTTAGCATAAGTACACAGTTAAGTTCTATTTGACTCATAGATAGGACCCTATCAGGTGCTACTACTCCGGGTCAGAGTGGAGTTGGGAGCGATGGCAAAAGAGGAGTACTCTGCATTCCCAAATGCTCCAGCATTACTAGAGCCTCACCATCAGATACAGTTTAGTGTGAAATCCAGGACACTCGTTGGGGATTCTTACCCCTCTGCAAAGAGGGAGAGAATCTCAAGAGTCCCAGCCGACTCGGCCACTATCTACGCTGGGTTTGTTTAAAGGCATATAAAACTGTTTTGGGTTATCTAATTCCTGGTCAAATGGGACCGGGGATTAATGGCAATGAAGGGTACTCCACGCCGCCAGATCTCCAGAACTGGAGCCACATGATCAGATGCTTTTCAGCGCCATATACAGGACACACATTTTTTTGGTGGGAGAGTACCCCCCCTCACCTGAAGAGGTTGCAGTCAACGAATTCTAATCCATATCAACCGGACTAGACAGTAATTGAAGGGAAAAAAACAACTAATTAAAAATTCTGAGTGATAATGAGATATCTCCAAATTTAACTCGTGTAAATTCTATTGCGTATCAAAGAAAAAAAAAAACAAAAAAAAAATGAAAGATGGTGATGGTTTAGCTGTCATTTACTTCTGATATTCATCTCGACCGTTTCTCGAAAGTGTTCTTACAGCTAATGAGAAAGAGAGAGAGAAAGGAAAAAGAAAATGACGTTATCTCGTATCTTTCTAATTGGCGGAGTATTTTTAATAGGATCCCAGTTGTACTGTGCACTGTTCTGATCGAGTGAGGTTCGTACCTAAACAAAAACATGGCCGACTCAGCTACGTACACCACAACATGTAAAACAGGGTTGAATTCACGAATTAAAACCCTCAGGATGGAGTTGAGAATTAATCAAACGCAGGACAGAAGTATTTTCCGTGATCGGTGCGTTCATTGCGTGAGCGTTCGTGACAGAATAGCCACAGGTGACGAAGGCTGCAGAATAATCCGGCCTAATTACTGCCGTCGGCAGTGCAACGGCAGGAGCTTGGGAGCACGCGGCAGAAGGATACCACTCCATCGTCTGCAACAGATGCTAGAGTTACTCACCCGAAAGTAATTAATAAGAATAGAACTAGTATACATCTTTAATGAGATGGTTGACAATAATGTGGGTGAGTGAGAGAAAGAAAGAAAGAAAGAAAGAGAAAACAGAGAAAGAGAGAAAACAGAGAAAGAAAGAAAACAGAGAAAGAAAGAAAACAGAGAAAGAAAGAAAGAGAGAAAACAGAGAAAGAAAGAAAAAAAAGAGAGAAAACAGAGAAAGAAAGAAAGAAAGAGAGAAAACAGAGAAAGAAAGAGAGAAAGAAAGAAAACAGAGAAAGAAAGAAAGAAAGAGAGAAAACAGAGAAAGAAAGAAAGAAAGAGAGAAAACAGAGAAAGAAAGAAAGAAAGAGAGAAAACAGAGAAAGAAAGAAAGAAAGAGAGAAAACAGAGAAAGAAAGAAAGAAAGAGAGAAAACAGAGAAAGAAAGAAAGAGAGAAAACAGAGAAAGAAAGAAAGAGAGAAAACAGAGAAAGAAAGAAAGAAAGAGAGAAAACAGAGAAAGAAAGAAAGAAAGAAAGAGAGAAAACAGAGAAAGAAAGAAAGAAAGAGAGAAAACAGAGAAAGAAAGAAAGAGAGAAAACAGAGAAGGAAAGAGAGAAAATAGAGAAGGAAAGAGAGAAAACAGAGAAGGAAAGAGAGAAAACAGAGAAGGAAAGAGAGAAGAGAGAGAAGGAAAGAGAAAGAGAGAGAGAGGATTAATCTGTGAGGTCTCCAGTGCCAGATCAGGAAAGAGAACGGCATTGGTTTCAAAAACGAAAAGAAAAAGGAAAGGCGGAGAATTTTTCCTGCATTTCAAGTAGAAGCCAATGCCCCAAAATACCGTTGCTCAACAGTAACTGAATTCATTTTGCTTAATTCAAACCAACGACCTGCCTTCTCAACAGCTATAGTTCCTGCTTGATAAATTGATTGCTTTCCTCGGCAATATCGCTTAGGATCTCATCTGCGAAACATATACATATATGTGAGAAACTTAGAATGATTTTGAACTACATTCGTTCTAGAATGAAGAGTTTACCGGTTTAAAGCGATTTTAAATAACATTTATTTACTTGTAAAAATTAGTATTGGTCTGAATTGGTTAGTTGGGTTTTATGGCATATCAACCTTTGTAGGTTATTTAATGCAGAGTCCATTTTTAAACAAATCATTTCTATTTCAATCAATTCAGTTTAGTATGAGTACAGAGTTTAATAGCCAAAAACATTTCTATTCATTTTAGTCAAACAGTTCTAATTCAAACAATTCAGTTTAATATAAGTATAGATTTTGTTTAAACACAAATGTCAAAACATTTCAAACAATTTAGTTTAGCATAAGTACGCAGTTTAAATATATCAGAATAGTGCGCATCTTAGTTCTATTTGACCGATAGATAAGACCCTATCAGGTGCTACCACACTGGGCTAGAATGGACCTGGGACCGATGGCAATGAAGGGTCCTCCGCATTCCCCTGCAATACTGTAACCTTAGCATCAGATTGTTTGTCATATCAGGACACTCATTGGGGTTGGGTCTTATTCCTCTGCAGAGGTGCAGTCGTTGTGTTGTACAGCTTCAGCCTACAGGGTAAGTATTAGATAGATGGTTCCAGTTTCACCTGACTATGTACAAATCACTAGTATTAAAAGTAAATAGTGACCTAAAGCCATTCCTATATTCATCAACCCCTCTGTACGAGCAGTTAAATGGTGAAACAATACTATTCAATTCAACAGATCATTTTTTTTGCACACAGTTAAATGGTCAAACACTTCAATTTGACCCATACATGGGACCACTTCGTGTGAGAGTGGACCAAAGAGTAATCGCAATGAAGAGTTACTCCGCATTCCACAAAGATTGTTTAGTGTCATACCCAGAACACTCATTAGATGAGGAGGACCTTCCCCTTCTGTCGGTGCCTTTTTAGCCCCGTCAACAGAGTGAGTTATAGTTTTTGGCAACTTGACTGATAATTGAACACGCGAAGAAGTTGAAAGCGTTAGCAGAATTTTTCAACATTCCCTATAAGCTTGGAGGCGCACGGGTAACTTATCTCTTGAATAAGTGAAGTGAATTTGACGGGGACTATTTTAAAGAAAATTAACGTTTCATTCTTGCTCATGTCTTGGTAAATATAGCTTCAGTCTTGATATATTTTGAACAGACCTGGTATTTTGAAGAAAATCAACGTTTCATTTATTGTTCCTTTATGTCTTGGCAAATATAGCTTCAGTCTTGATATTTTTTCAACATACATCGTATTTTAAAGAAAATGTACGTTTCATTAATTGTTCCTTTTTATCTTGGTAAATATTGCTTCAGTCTCGTTGATTTAGCTAATTGTTGGAGAAAAGTTTATTTTCTGATAATAATTTATTCTTATTGTCGTAAAAAATGCGTTCAAAAACCTGATTTCAAGTTTTGAATGAGGCTGTTTGTATTTCAATTCGTGCTAATGCCAATTGGCTATCTATCACTTCAAGCTATGGGTAAATAATAGGGGAAATGCGTTCTTTAAGCTTGGTAAGGCAGACAATTTTACTAAAGGAAAACCCTGAATTCAAACCATTTAGACTCCCCTTAAAATTGACCGTGTGTCTCATTCTGCCCGTGGCGGAGGGGTTGGTTAGATACATCATCATCATGTCGTGCCGCTAGCACGGACATCCCTGACCCTCTCTCACCACTTTTCCCTATACTTCATGGCCTCTAGTAGGTCTTCTGGGCTACATCCCGTATCCTCACATAGCTGCTGTATGTATGTTCTAGCTGGTCGTCCTGCTTTTGCTCGGGCATATGTGGGGTTCCATAGGAGTACATCACCAATGAGCTCGTCCCTGCTTCTCCAGTAGTGTCCTGTGTGTCTGGTTCGTCTAACTTGGATAGTTTTCGTGATGGGAGGCTGGTGGCCGTATAGTCGGTACTTTGTGGGGTGTTGCCGCCAGGACTTATTCCATATTGCTCGCAGCATTCTGGTGTAATTGCCGTCGAGCTTCTTTTCGAGCCGTTTTGTCAGCGTCCAGTTGGTGCATCCATATAGCAGTATCGACACGACCGCTGCTTGGAAGAAACTGCGTTTCATTTTATCGGTCAGGTCTGATTTCCATATGATCGATAGCTCATCGAAAGCTGTCCATGCCTTCGTTAGCCGCTTGTCGATGTCTTTTTCGGTTGATGAGACACTGCTTCCTAGGTAGGTGAATTTGTCTACCAGTTTCAGAGAGGTTCCGTCTAGTGTGGAAATGTCGCCTGCTTGATTAAAGCACATATATATAAATGTAGTAGGGAAATTTACAATGCCCTACTACGTTAAATACATACTTGAAATAATATAATCATTTTTAATAGACTGAACTACTTGACACCATATAACTTTGTGCAAGTTATATAGTTTTTGTGGGATCATACCTATTCTCGATATACAATAGACTTTTCCAATCAACATAACATTTGACTTCAATCTACCCTGAGAGTTTAGTAGCAAATACCGACATTCCATGAGTCTCAGGGGAGGGGGGTCCTCCCAGGCTCTAACCCTCTTCGCAGGGGGCTAGGTTTATCGTCTGGCGCTTGAGAAGCTCCTCTTTAGGGGAATGCCGACAGGGTAGAGGCATTTTTGGAAATGCCGGGTGCGTCTTGTGCACGGAACCACCTTGATAAGGCCTTGTGCCGTACTCGCCAGTTTGGTGGGGTGCGCGACAAATACCGTTCAGTAGCAAGCAGTTGTACTGGTGACATTGTATTACTTGTTTCTGTAATATATAACTTATTTCTTTCCCTTTTTGTACGTGTTTGTCTTATTTAATACCCTTTCTTGAGAACATAATTTTAAGCTTGCAACCCCGCCAAAAGATTTTGGCTTTAAATTACTCAACAAGGTTTGATATGCCGTTGAACCACCAAATCAATAATCGTGTAACAACATTTTTCTTTTCAAAAAAAACCAAAAAAACAATTCTTTAGTATTTATGTGTTTGCTCCGTCACTATCACTATGTAACGCAAGGCCAATTTTAAGGAGTACAACTGGTTTAAGGAGATGCTCGTGTTGTAATGGTTATTGCCATAAGAAATGGGTACGGTGACAAGAGTTCAAATCCCGGAGGAGAGTGATTGCATTTCACAAAGAATCCAACCATTTCCCCTCCAGCTATAAGTAAATTGTAGGACGGACTGATTCTTTAGCCTTGGTTAGGCAACCAGTCTAGAAGGAAAACTGAATTAAAACCCATTAAAATTGACGTTTTGCCACAACCTATCTGTATGTATGTGTGTGAGGGGGAATACATACAACTGGGTTGAACTCATGTTTTTTTCCCTTTCCAGGACAGTTTGCCAATCCCTGGTTAAGAATACTGTCTGTTGAACTATTTATCCATAGTAATTGGATTCATACCAATCTCGAGGGTATGGGCACTTTGTAAAATGGAAACAACCGCCTCGTCCAGGATTTGAACTTGGGTCGCTGAGTATTTTCTATGACAATAATCGTTACACCTCGATCACCATATATATATATATATATATGTCGATACATCATTACTTTGCCACAGAATTTTCTCGATTGTGCATATGTCACATTTACATTGATAATAATGGAAGTGAATTCGACTATATTGAGAAAATTGGTAAACAAGGTGATCCAAGAAGAAGAATTTAATGTCCAAGACAGTCAACGTTAAACCGTTTCGCTTTTAATGAACCATCATCAAAACTACGAGGAATGATATCTTGTGATGTTTAAAATCACTAATCGATGTTTGATAAATACGAAACAAGGAGGAAATATATATCCTTGTTTCTTATTTTATCAAACATCCATCGGTGATTTAAACATCACTTGATATCATTATTCCTTATCCCGATGATGGTTCATTAGAACTGAAACGTTAGAACGTTGACTTTTACATTAAATTCTTCTTGGATTACCTTGTTTATCAATTTTTTTTCTATATAGAAAATCATAAAAATTAAAAGACTTAAAAGGTTTAATTTCGATATATTTTTGCTCATACCACGTTATTTTAGAAACGATTAGGAGTAGTAGTACTTGTTAGAGTGCCATATACGAGTCAGAATTGTTCAATCATTTACGTTGGATTATTTGAAACCATACTGCTTTTTATTACAAATTATGTTCATTCTGCAGGAATACTTGATAAATAGAATTACTGTGACGTGGGGTAAAAAATAGATTAATAAGGAGAAATGTATTCATGTATATTACAAATGTGTTTTATTTGTCATTATTCTGAGACGAAAAATAAAGAAGTAAAGAAGGAGAGGCGCCCAGCCTATCCTTTCTCCTTACGCATATGATTTGCTCGGTAGTTCACGAGGCTAAAAGAGGAAGAGAAAAGAAAAAAAAGACGGCAAGAAATGGAAATTGCAAGTCAACCCCTTTCCACTATTTACCCATCTCAGCTAGCCTTGAACTCTTGGAGTGAAATTTGGGTGACCTTACCAGCCACGTGTTCAGCTCTAAGAGCCAGTGGAGAGACCTTTTTCGGCACTCGCATGGTGACAACGGTAGTAGCAGTCCTGACTTTGAGGCGTTGACATAGATTCAGAAGCTTCGTTCCAGTTCACCCGAAATGTGACCAAGAAATAGATAACAGAAACCGAACAATTCCTCGTGGCACTTAAATTCAAGCCTCTTAAAAAAAAAAAGAACGAAAGAAAATAAGATTGTTAACAATCCCTAAACCCTCAGTAAGTTTCATATTTCTTTTGCCTTTATGTGTCTACCTTGCAAATCTATTTGAGTTGTGATTCGTCTCGGATTTTATATATAAATAGTATCATTATTTTTCCCTCCCCTTTTGTTTTTAAACCTTTTTTTAATCTTATTTCTCCCTAATTACTTTTTTAATTTTGTAATAAATTTTGTTAAATCTTCAAATTGTGTTATGTTGGTTTTGTGAGTGCTTGTCGCTTAGTCCGCTGTGATTTACCGAGAGTCTTCGATTGGAGAAATTCCCTTCCCTTAGTTCGCCTTTTTTTTTTTTTATCGAACCTTGGGACATTCTCGTTATTTTATATATTATCATTCTCGTTACGTGTTAGCCATCGGAGTCCCAGTGAAACCCTGGTCGTAACATTACTAAAATTAAATAACAATACTTGAAACCATTTAACTATGTGCAAACAAATAATATTCAATAGATTTGATGAGGTCAGATAGAAAGACTTGAAACTTTCACTGTGAAAACAAATTAGCTCTAACAACTCTTAAAAATAAAGTTCTCAACTATTCGTTTACAACTCATAATATTTGACATTACATAACCCACAGGGTTTGATATGCCATTTAACATCAACCAACTAACCAAAGTGCTGGAAAGTAGCTGTCAAATGAGTAACGTGGAACGGAACTTAAACTTTTCACATTGATGCAAAATAAAATACGTTTCGAACACAAAAATAGAATACAGTCAATGTGTATGCGGACGTATCAAGAAATAAGAGAAAGTTATGATATAAAAACGATAGAAGAAAAAAATATGTCTACATCGTCTAAATACTTGCAAATACTGACCCTTCCATTCTCGCTTTTCGCGCCATGTTATTGCATCTGCTGTCAGTGGTTACTCGTTGAATCAGGTGGGAGATTTCAACGCTCACTATAATGCATGATAAGCTGACAGCCGGAGGCGTCTCGGTTGACAGCTGAGACCAAACAGGAATCGACCAACTAACAAGTGGACAGTAGATAGACGCCATTATATTTTAACACAGGAACGGGTCTATTCAAGGGAGATAACCATATTGGCGCCATCTTAGTTCGAACCTCTAAGGCCAGAGAAACTCTAAATAGCCCAATGTTTAAGCAACAGACACCTGATTTTGCTTACAGCCGATTGTTTTGTTTTGAGGATCTGAAGCACATCCAAAAGAGAGTTTTGACAAATAATAAAGAAAATTTATATACCAATCTTTACAAACATTCAGGCCTTTTTGTTGACAGACTCAAGTTCTTACTTTTCAAAAGACAAAATATGTCGAATATGAACTTATCTCAAGTGTAGAATTTATCAAATAAATATGCCGCCTTGATAGCAGGATCTATAATATTTCAATAGATAACCCCCTGTAATAAGAGTGGTAAATTTAAATGCTAAATATGCGTCTTTTATACGGAGAAATACGGTGAGCACATGATAGAGCCCTCATATATAAGCAAAATAGTATGGAAGAATGGGATCGCTTGATTTGTAGGGCACAGGGTGAAATAAGCGATAAACATGCCTTTTTAAAAGGGTATTAGACCGAGTATGAATGTAATAGCACGACCGGAATTCGAACTCACTCACTATGACGTCGAAGTCCAGCACGTTAACCACTAAACCACAGAGACTATACCTACAATGACTTGAATTATATGCAAGTATAATGAATCTACAGAATGTTTATTTCTAAAATATGGTTGTTTTTTGTAAAACACACAAGCAATGGATTCTCACATCGAAGTTTGCCCGGTTGGCTGGGGCTGTAGAATACACCGACTGCACCTCTGCAGAGGAGAAAACCACTCTCAACGAGTGTTCTGATCATGACACTAAACTATCTGATGGTTAGGTGCCAGGAATGGGGAGTAGCCCTTCATTGCCATAGCTCCCAGGTCCACTCTGGCCCGGATTGGTAGCACCTGACAGTGTCATCTATGGGTCAAATCGAACTAAAATGCGTACTTATACTAAACCGAATTACTTGAAATAGAACTGTTTTGATATTTAAACTGCGAACAAATGCTAAAATATCATATGCTAATTGTTTGAAATAGAACTGTTTTGACATTTAACTGTGTGTAAACAAAATCTATAAATATACTGAGCTGAATTAGAACTATTTGACCAGACTGAATAGCCCTAAATAGTAATGTTTTTGACAATTAAACAGTGTACTCATGCTAAACTGAATTGTTTGAAATAGAACTGATTATTTGTTTAAAAATGGACTTGGCATTGAATAACCTGCAAAGGTTGATATGCCATAAAATACAAACAACCAACTAATCAATCATATCGAAGTATTATGGAGTTCAGAGAATGAGGTTTCTTAGGTTAATGGCATATCAACCTTCTTGGGTAATTGAATACAAAAGATCTCTTAAACAAAGAGCACTGATACTATTTAACCCATAGTTGTGAGTATTGGGCGGTTAATACCTTTTTCAAAGGTTATAGTTCACAAGTAAACGCGATTGGAGTCCGAACTCATTTACTTCGAAGCCACAGTTCAGCACTTTATCTATTACGCCAAAGGAACTCCCTTGTAAATAAGATTTTAAAAGTATTATCACTGAAAATCTATTAATCTTCATTATGATTGCTCAGATATATAACCCGAGGAAAATGACATTTTAATTTTCATGAATTTATTTTTTAAATTTCATAATTTCGTTGAAAAAACATCTTTTGCAATGTAGTAAGACGCCTGCTTGCTTCGTGAGGTAGCAAGTCTTCTGCACGTTCTCAAAAAAAAAACAAAAAAAAACGAATTTTCTAGATGAACCCATCTCTATGCAATGTAACTTAGATTAATGGGGACAAAGATAGATAGGAATTGATTGAGATAGAGAGGGAGACAGGAATAAGTAGACTTAGCTTGGATTCAGTCTTTTATATATAATCTCATTTACACACGAATAATTTGCAAATTGTATCATCGAGGTTTTTCACACCGTCAAAATAAAACACACACAAACATATGATTAAAAAAAAAGCAAAATTTTCAGAAGATGCGCTCTTTATATAAAAATTGCTCACGTTTCGGTCTATGTAACCATGTTCCTAGTAGTAAAATTGTTGCTAAGGTAACACGTAAAAAAATTTTCAATGAAAAAAAAAAAAAAAAAAAAGCAAACATTTTTCCCCCCTTTTCAACGTTATGTTCCATTCAACATCAATTTTCTGCGTTCGAAAACATTAGAAAAAAAAATGTGTTTAGAAATCGTAACACAAATATTGAATATAAGAATTATAGGACTTTACACTCCTAAAATTTAATTTGGGCGGTATGCCACTTGTTCCCATGACAAAGATGGCGGACGCACACATATTCAGTCTCGGGAAACCATTGGCCAGGAGAACCACGTGACCTGCGTAAAACTACGTCCACGCGTAAATTTCGTCCTGCGTTTGGAGCCACTTCCAAGACGCGTATTTTCTATAAATACGTATTTTTTTTTAAACACTCTTCCTCTTTCCACACAATTTCTTCGCAGCGGCAACACACTCCCTCCAGTGTGACTCAACAGACGTCAAATAGCAACAACATGGATGGGCCTCGCAGACATACATCGTCTAAGAGACTTTTTCCAGTCTCAGATAAACCGCCTGTTTCCAATCATAAAAAGAAAGACATTTTAAATATGCAATCCTTTTGTAGTTTAGTTGTGTTTGACACATCCACACACGATTATTTTAGTAGAATTAGCGATATTTTTTTTATGTATCAATATTTGTCTTATAATATATAAATTTGTTTTGTTCGTCGCCTTGTTTTGAAAGTTTCTTTTGTCCGCGCCGTTTCATATCCTTTACTCATTGACTTCATTCATTAACTACCTTTTTCCATGTGCCTTATTCCAAGCTAAACTTATATAAACTTTATTTAACCTCAAATTTTGGGGGACTAGGCATATCTACCAAAATATAAGTCCCCCCACAGAATAATTGCTATAATTTATAAAAAAAACTTAATCAAATAAGAAATATTCAACAATCTAGAACTAATATATCGGAAGAAGACAAGATAAAAGAGCACGGTCTTTGATAATATCATAATTTGAAATAATGCTAGATTTAAGAATATCTATGTATGATTTACTATGTACATTAACTAAGGAATAGAAATCTTTAAAATGAAAACCATATTTGATTTCTAAATTGTGTATGACTAAACCATTACGAATATCATCCAATTTAAAAATGTTCAAAAATACGTTTATTTATCGTCCTAGAAGTTTCGATGTAAATCTTGTTACATATATTTCAAACAATGGAGTAATTTTATTATTGTTCATATCATTAACTATGTCATTAACTGTTTTAGAAGAGTTTGTGAATGTTTGGATTGCAACGCGGCCTTTTTTTATGTGAGGTTGAATTAATTGTTGAAATGATATATTTACATAAGAAAATATTATAATGAAATTTTGAGTTAGATAATTTATAATTAAAAAAATCGTTGGGGAATTTTAAAAGTTGGTATGAAAGATTTGTAATATAGTTGTGCAAAGGAATTTTCAATATACTAAAGTTCATTGTATAAAAATTTGAGGTTACAAATTATAAAGACGCTAAGAAAAAAACAAAACAAATCCTAATCAATGTCGTTTATTTTGGTTTGGTTGGGTTTTATGTCATTTCAAACATTGTAGGCTATTTAATGACAAATCCTATTTATTCATATATTAAACATATACGATTTGTAAATACATTTTGTTTATAACATTTTAAAGCTAGCCTGAGCTCTTTTATTTGCACACAGTTAAATAGTTTCTAGTATTTCTATCAAACACGATTGAATAATTCGATTTATGATAAATCACATGATTGCACACATTTAAATGGATATACATATATGATTTGGAAGTGAAGAGTTTGTTGCTAACTTCATTTTTAGAATAGTTACAACTAATTTGTTTGTACACTAGTATGGCTATTGTTTATACACAAATGGTTTCAGCAATTGCTATCTAATACTGAAAGTTCTGTTCAATACTAATCATTTGTTTGCTAACAGTGAAGTGGTTACAAGTATTGCTATTCAACACTAATCATTTTTTTTGGGTGTTTTCGTGGTGTAATGGTTAAAGCGATGGACTGCAGCACGCAAGTTCGTACTCCAGTCACGCTATTACGTTTACTTTCTGGCAAATACCCTTCGGAAAGGTATGAACCCCCTTATCCTCCCAGCTATGGGTTAAATAGTACCACTACTGTTCTTCTACGAGAATTGCTTTGGCATTAAATAACCTACAAAGGTTGATATGCCATTAAGCAAAGGAACCAAACCATTTTTTGCCCAGTCGGCTCGAGCTGTAAAATACACCGACTGTAACTCTGCAGAGAGGTAAGACCCCCGCCAATGAGTGTTCTGATATGACACTAAACAATCTGATGGTGAGGTCCCAGTGATGCTGAGGCTTTGTGGAATGCGAAGTACCCCTTCATTACCATTGCTCCCAGGTCTATTCTGACCCGGCTAGAGAGCACCTGATAGGGCCCTCTCTATTGGTTTAATAAAACTAACTGCATACTTATACCAAACTGAATTATTTGAAATGGAACTGTTTGACATTGAAACTGTACTTACACTAAACTGGATTGTTTTATATAGAACTGTTTTGACATTTTACCGAGTGTAAACAAAATCTGTACTTATACTAAACTGAATAAGCTGAATTAGAATTGTTTGAATAAACTAGCTTGAAATAGGAATGTTTTTCACAATGGAACTGTACTTACATTTAAACTGCGTACTTATGCAAAACTGAATTGTTTGAAATGGATCCATTTTCATAAAAATGGATTTGGCATTAAATAACCTACAAAGGTTGCTATGCCATAAAACCCAAACTTTATTCATCTGCACCCAGTCATATGGTTCTAAGTATTTCTATGAAATACAAATAATTTAATTTTGGTAATCAGTTAAAGAGTTTGAAGTATTTAACACAGATAATGCAACTCAACATTACTCATTTGTTTGCACATAGTTAAATGGTTCCAAGTGTCGCAATGAATCATTCACAATTCAATTAGATGGTCATTTGTTTATACATAGTAAATAAGTTGGTGACCGTAGTCGAGGGCGACCAGAAGGCTCCCTTTTCAATAGCTACGACACTAAGGTGTAGGGGAGGGCGCTACTCCTTTCCCTGGATTGCTCCACTTTACCCTTGATAGATACCTTTTATTGCTGAGTGTTAAGCAAGAAGATATCAAGTACCATTTTAAAAGTCTCTGGTATGACGCGACCTGGGAATGAACCCAGGTCTCCTGGACTATTAGCGAACACTCTACCCACTTGGCCATCTCTAACATTTCAATCATTTATTCGCATGCAGTTGAAATGATTAAACAATTCTATCTAACTCATATTAGGACCCTATCACTACCACTCCGGGTCAGTGTGGATATGAGAGCAATGGCAATGAAGGGATACTCCGCATTCCCCCAGAGCTCCAACGCTGGGACCTCGCCATCAGATTGTTTAGTGTCATACCAGGACACTCGTTGTGGGTGGGGTCTTACCCACATGTCGAGATGCAGTCAGTGTATTCTAGGGCCCTTTCCTAGCCGACTCGTTTAGTTTATTTTGTTTTTATGAGTAAAAATGAATTTATTCATTCTTATTCATAGATTTATAAGTTTTTAATTTTAATTTTTTGATATATATAAAAAAAAATCCAAACGAAAAAAAAAAAAAAAAAAAATAAAAACACTATCAGTAACAAAGTCAGAAGGAATAGTTACTTAAAGCTGTAACGGGGGTGTCCTCGTGGCGTAATGGTTAAAGCGATGGACTGAGGAATCGTAGTAAGCGAGTTCGTACTCCAGTCGCGCTATTACGTTCAATTTCGGGCAAATACCCTTGGGAAAGGTATGAAACTCCTTATCCTCCAGCTATGGGTTAAGTAGTACCTCTACTGTTCTTCTAGTAGAAGAGATTTGGCATTAAATAACCTACAAAAGGTTGATATGCCATTAAACAAAGAAACCAAACCAAACCTTAAAGTTGTAACGCCTTGTCGGCGAGGCATACAATATGCTGACTGTATATCCTGTGGAGGGGTAAGACTCCACCTATAAAAGGGGTATGATGGATATGACAAAATTGAATAGGGGAATATGGAGTACTCCTATTTCTATTACTCCCAGATTCACTTGGAACCTGGTGTGATATTAACTTTTAAGTTTCCATCTAGGGTCAAATAGATCTGTTTTACAAATTACTTGTATTGAATAGGAATACTTGATACCAAATAACTATGGAAATTTACTGTAGGCATAGTTACTTAAAACTATAATTCTTTACTGAGGAACATGGACGCTGACAAAACGGATGGAGAAGAGCTTGACGGCAACTACACAAGAATGCTACGAGCAATTTTGAACAAGTCCTGAGTGCAGCACTCCTCAAAGCACCAGCTGTACGGCCATCAACCTCCCATCATGAAAACTATCAAACTTAGACGAACCAGACAGACATGCAGGACACTGCTGGAGAAGCAGGGACGAACTCATAAGTTATGTTCTCCTATAGACCCCTTCACATGGCCGACCAGCTCGAACCTACATACAGCAGCTCTGCGAGGTTACGGGATGTAGCCCTGAGGACCTACCAGAAGCGATGAACGATAGGGAGGAGTGGCGAGAGAGGGTCAGGGATATCCGTGCTGGCGGCACAACAAGATGACAATGATTATCATAAGCCATAAAACTGTGTGCAAGCAAATAATTATTAAACAGAATTACTTGAAATCATACAGCTGTATGCAAAGTATTTGTATTAGCTAAAAATACTTGACATCAAAACAACTTCAGGAAACTTAATATAAATATACACTGAAGACAATGCCTAATCTTTGAAACTATATAATTGTATATAAATTATTAGTATTTGATAGATAGGTATATTTGAAGCCATCTAATTTTGCATATGGATTTATAGTAAATATTGTCATTTGGCATTCCATGAGGGATTCATATGCCATAAAACAAATAAGGCGACTCAAAAATGTTGCCATGTTTTTTTAAGTGCTTGTTTCCAGCGCGTATATCACGTGACCGATGGAATTCAAGTCGTGGTACGGTACTCGCTACGGTTGGTAGTATCGTGTTAATTAGTGCGTTGATATGTTGTGCATTGTTTTCTAGTATCTGAAAACCACACAGATTAATGTGAAAAGTAGTCAAAGTCAGAAACTTATACGTTACGAGTTTAAACTGGACCATAACATTTGTTATGCGAAAGATGAAGGCGAAGTTGTTCAAAGTACAGTAACCTGAAAGTTTAAGAAATTTTGCTCAGGTTGTAAGACACTTTACGATCGAGCAAAGTCAGGTAAGCTTAAAAGCGTGGATCCCGAGGCCGTACTCCAAGACAGAGAAGGCAAATCTGATTTGTATCACTCAGAAAGTATGCAAGCAAGCTCTGTATCTAACAGTCCAATCAGGTTCGTCCTCCTCAGCAAAATAAAGGAACCGTCGAATTTGGCCACAAGTTTACAAAATATTGAAAAACCTTCGACTCACCCGCGTAAAAATCAAACTTAAACCTCAGTTTTTGTTTTCCTTCCAAGAAAACTTTGTGACAATGGATCTTATTCCAGAAAACTCTTGCGTTGCAGTTTTCAGGCAAATTATCGAAAGGTTTTTCTTTCTTTGTTACCCCAAAGAGGATTATCACAACAGTCATCGAGTCTAGACTTTTTGGAGGCCATGTACAATACACATCTTAATCCAACGTTTATTTTTTATTTTTTGGTTAATGGACGATGGATTTAGCCGTGGATTAGACACGACATTTATAATGTATTTTCGCTGGAAAGCAAGAACTTGAAAATCTTCAAAAGTTACCGACGCCTCGATTGTTCACCTTAACTGCAGATTGAAATGACTCAGGATAGCGACTAACACTTGACGTGAGAAATATACGCAGGGTAGCTTAAAAATAATATCTTGTAACATCCAGCTCATACGGTGGGGTTATATATAATTCAAGCCGTTCACGCGAGCAGGATACAGCACAAGGTCAAATTATTTAAGCGACGTTTAACAGGTTTGAAATGAGAATTTTCCTTTTCTTCGATCGGTTGCTATACAAGGATCAACAAGCCTTGTCCGTACTACAATTTAGCCAAAGCAGGAGAGGGTATTGTTGGATTCTTCGCATTCTTAAGGGTATTAGCGCTATGTGAAATACAAAGCCCCATTAAGACTTTGAACTAGGATCGTCAAATCCATCTACGACGATATTCATTACACTACCAGCGCCTCCAAATATTTGTAACAATGACCATTAAACGTAGAAGCAATACAATATAAGAATTTGGGCGAAAAGTTGAGTTTGGCTTAAATTGGTTTAGGCACATTGATTTCCAACAGACTTACATTTTTATTTTTACTCTCCAGACGGATGTCTTAAAACAATACATCATGTTTTCGAGGTTTAGTGGTATATCAACCCTTTTAGGTTTATTAATACAAAATCTATCATATATATATATATATATATATATATATATATATATATATATATATATATATATATATATATATATATATATATATATAATATATATATATATATATATATATATATATATATATACACGAGGATCATTAAATAAGTTTCCAGACTTTTTCGTATGGGCACTTTTATTGATAGTACACACATGAAACTAGTCCCCTTCGAAGTAATCTCCTCAGGCTGCGATGCACTTGTATCGTTCCAACAA
Organism: Sepioteuthis lessoniana; assembly: GCA_963585895.1. Lineage (NCBI taxonomy): Eukaryota > Metazoa > Mollusca > Cephalopoda > Myopsida > Loliginidae > Sepioteuthis > Sepioteuthis lessoniana. Next base: position 5,279 of record CAUZXS010005054.1, on the reverse strand, counting down.
CTCCTGAAAGGCCCCATGGAAGTCCTCTTGTGTGAGCATGTCAATGACCTTCGTCATAGCCTATTTCAGATTGTCTCATAACGACAGCCTCTGAGCTTAGGGAATAACAAAAAGTCACCGGGAGCAAAGTCTGGACTATAGGCAGGGTGAGGAACTATCTTCATGCCCATCTTGGTCAAATAGTCGGTGACAAGGATGGAGTTGTGGACTGGTGCATTGTTCTGGTGGAAATGCCACTGACCCGATTTGAAGAGTGCTGGCCTCTTCCCTAGGAATCTCTTCTTCAACTCCCTTAAAACCTCAACATAGTAACCCTAACCCTAACCCTTTGGCCAATCAACTGTGGTGTATTGACTTCCTTACTCCTCCCACACCTCTCATCGTCCCTCACAGACTCCCTGCCTTTTTTGAATCTCTTAAGCCACTCAAAAACTGATGCTCGATTCATGCAAGATTGTCAAAAAGCAGTCTGAAGCTTTCCATGTGTTTCTGTGGTATTTTTTCCAAGTTTAAAATAGAATTTTATTGTATATCGTTCTTCTAAAGTGTCAAATTGCATTTTTGAAATTCACCAGCTGTGACAATCCGGCTTTAGTAGGGTGTATTCCAATTCCTGCTGTAGGTGTTCATATGAATCATAAAAATTGGTCAGTTATCTCATAAGACGTATAGCAATAACATACTGAATTTTCAAGAGTCTACGACAATTTTAAATGCCTGTACAAAAAAAAAGGTCTGGAAACTTATTGAATGCACCACGCATATAATGTGTGTGTGTGTGATGCGTAAGTGAATAGTTTGTATGTAACATACTTTTAGACGAGTTAGGACTCATTTGTTCACAGTTAAATTGTTCCACGTGTTTAATACTAATAATTCTTTTCAGTATCAATCACTTGTTTGCACACAGTTAACAGACCCTTAACCACCACCTTCTAGCACCTTTAAGATAAAATAAATTTAAGTAATTTTTTTTACCACAAGAACACATTGTAGAATACGGTCGGGATAATCGGAAAGAGGCTAGAGATTGGCTGAATTTAGCCTCTCCGACTGCTCGTCTTGCCCAGTAAGAGCTAAACTCGAGGGTTGTAGGTTATGTGACCACTGCCGGGTCAAGGACTGCTCAGCCACCAGGATCCTGTTCTCAAATATTACGAGTCACCACCCACGTCTAACAGGTTGCCGGGTTGGGGTTTATCTCTCTGCAGGTGCTGACAATGTATTCTATAGCCCCAAATGACAGGAAAAAATTAGCTGAATTGCTTCAAAGAAATATGCTAAAATTTTCCAGACTATTTTTGCTATATTTACAGAAGATTTATTGTATCATTCCAAAAAAGGTGAATATGAGTGACTTTGTCAAACTAGAAATGGTTATTGAATATCAATAACAGAGATATAGCAGCATGAGTGTTTTGGAAAGTCTGCGATCACATCTTTTCGAAAATGCTGACCATCACTAAATACTGAATAAATATACGCAAACGTCACCAAGTAAAATAAATATTTTGAAATTATGGATTCCTGGTTTGATTATATATTATATATACACTCCCCTACCCCCGTAGGATTGAGTTCTCCGGCGAATGAAGTAATCGTGTTGCCATTAGCGTTTATTGCAAGCCTCTTCATATATGAATTGAGGTCTCGGTAGCCGTTAAACGGATGTATGTAAACAATAGTAATTGTGATTCATAACCTTTTAAAATTTACTTCGATGATACAAGCTCCTCGTGGATGAAGGGTTAGAAGCTTGGATTGGCGTTTGAGTCAACCAGTTTCGATCCCAGCTACGGGAAGCTAATATGTCTAGTCACACTGATGAGTTCCGATAGAACGAAACAGATCTGTCTGGATGACTATATATATGAGCGAGAGAGATCGACGGAAAAGTAACTCCCTATTTTATTTTCTTAATTATAATTTTAAAAAAATATTAGAAGAAACTAAAATTGGGAGTTACTTTTCCATTGGCTTATTAGTGAGCATTCGCTAATGGTCAAGGAGACCGGGGTTCAATCTCAGGTCGAGTCATTCCAAAGATTAAAAAAAAAAAATGGCACTTAATGCCTCCTTGCTTAACACGCGACATTATGAGTTACGGATCAAGGGTAAGTGGAGCAATCCAGGGAAAGGAGTAGCACCTTCCCCTACATCTCGATGTTGTAGCTATTGAAAGGAAGCCTTTGGGTCACCCTCGACTACGGTCGGCCAACTACATATGATTGCCAAATTTACAAATAAACTAAAAAATGCTCGATAATCTCTAATATGTAATTACTTGAGTTTTATGAACCTACGTTTACGTTGTAAAACTAATGAAATAACACCGTCCTATTATCTTTACACACAAGTAATATCTATCTCTCTCTGGTTTCGGTTTTTTTGTTTAATGGCATATCAACCTTCGTGGGTTACTTAATGTCAAGGCTATTCTTCTAGAAGAACAGCAGAAATACTTTTTAACTCGTAGCTGGGAAGATAAAGTGTTTATACATTTTCTAAGGGAATAAGTTCAAAACTGAACATAAAGCCTAACTGGAGTTCAAAATCGTTTACCTTGACCACCAAAGACACTCCCTCCCTCTATTTTTTAAAAATTCATATATATATATATATATATATATATATATATATATATATATATATATATATATATATATATATATATATACACACACACACACACTTTTTAATATATATATATATTATATATTTTTTTTTATTCATTATATATAGTGTGCGTAAATGATGATGACGACAGCTACATCTTGACATACTGAATTTAATAGGCTAATTAGAGGATTTTATTAAAAAAAAAAAAAACAAAAAAAAAACTTTCCCAGCAATACTGTCTGTTTCACGAGATTTTCTATCATCAGACGCGTAATCTGATTAAAGATTTGTTATATATAAATCTGAAAAGCTGGATACACTCAAACGTTGTAAAACCTTCAAAACCAGATTTAAATCAACTAATAAAAAAATTTTGGGGCATTTTCTGGACTCCAGTTCCGACTGGGTTCGAACTTCAAGTGGTAGAAAGTTCAAAATTCACTGACAAGCATAGCACTAGAAATTCAGTTGGTTGGTTGGTTTTTATGGCATATCAACCTTTGTAAGTTATTTAACACCAAATCCATTTTTATGTAAATAATCAGTTCTATTTCAAACAATTCAGTTTAGCATGATTACACCGTTTGATTGTCAAAAACACTTCTATTTCAAACTATTCAGTTAAGTCAAGCAGTTCAAATCCAGCTAATATAATTTTGTATAAGCACAGATTTTGTTTACACACAGTTAAATGTCAAAACAGTTCTATATTAAACAAATCAGTTTAGTGCAAGTACAGTTTAAATGCCAAAAAAATAGTTCCATTTCAAATAATTCAGTTTAGTATAAGCACGCAGTTAAATGTAAGTACGGATTAGTTGTGAAAAACATTTCAAGCTGTTCAGTTCATTCAAACAATTCAGTTTAGCATAAGTATGCCATTAGTTCTTTACAGCCCATAGATAGGGCTCTATCAGGTGCTACCACGCCGGGCCAGAGTGGACCTGGGAGCAATGGCAATGAAGGGGTACACCACATTTCCCAAAGCCCCAGAATCACTGGAACCTCACCACCAGATTGTTTAGTGTCGTATCCAGGACACTCATTGCAGGGGGGGGTCTTACTCCTCTGCAGAGGTGAAGTGTATTATACAGCTCCAGTCGACTGAGCAATTGACGTTCGGGTTTGCTTCAAGCTTTGCTCAGCAAGGTCACCTGGCATACATACCGGGAGACTTGACAAAGGCTAGCATGATTCGCTTGGCATCCACCGATTCTATGTTTAGCAGGACACGAGTTTCGGCTGGTGCCCGAGCTTTCTTTAAATCCCCGCAATAAAAAAGACCTTGGCTTAAATCCTGACTGTTGGGAGGTACAGATAGATCTCCAGCTGTTAAAGATTAAAAAAAGGGTTTCTTACCCAAACACTTTCACCATGTTACTATACTTTTCACTGATTTAGTTGGACATGGCACCATTTGCGGTAAGCCTTTTACAAAATGCAAGTATTAAGACAATTATCAATACATAAATATATCATATATAGTCTACTAAACAATCCATGGTGTTAATGCTGTTTAAAAAACAACTAGATATAGAAGACATACAGTGACAAGTATTAGAACTAAATATCGTCGAATGTGAGGTGTTATTTATATTTTTTGATGGATGAAAGAAGTGTCCAGTTTCAGTTAGTGGCGTTTTCTGATTGACCAAAAAAGGCTTAATTTCTGATTCCCTGATGGCTCACAGCTATGATCATCACTGTCAGATAGTGACAGTGAGCAATCTAAAAACAATTCTACATTTTGAATGCCATGTAGTGTCGATGAATCATAACTAAATTTGACAAAGTTTAACGATTTACATACACGCTGTTTAGAAAATATTAAGAGAAAAATGAACAATAAAGGAAATTTTCTTCAATATTATTCCTTTAGCACTCAAGAAACTTATTCCAGTGAGTTTTCCATTGGTCAAAGTATCTCTCAAACTCCTCCTTGATATTGTGTGGAGCTGTGTGGTCATTTCTTTTAAATGTTCTCCGTTCTTCTTCTCCGATTTATACTATTAAGAATTTTCAGTTTAGGAAAGAAGAAAAAATTTACACAAATCCAAGTCCAATAAGTATGTATTTTTCCAACCCCCTCTGCTATTGATAGGATGTGATACAAGTAAATTTTTGAGTGGTTTGAATTCAGCTTTCCTATATAGACCAGTTGCGAAGACTAAAAGGTTAAAAACATGTCCAAAGCTTTGGGGTTGCCTTCCAACTGTCTAAAAAAGGCTAATTCCTCATATTCCTTCAATATTTTCGTTTAATGATAATAATTAAACTATGGAACATGAAAGTGACGGTGATACCATTGTAATTTGGTGCGCTCGAAACAGTCACCAAAGGATTGGTAACAAGAACTGGAGGACTTGGAAATAAGAGGGACGAGTATAGACCATCAAAACTAATGCATTATTGAGATCTGTCAGAATACTTAAAGTCCTGGAGATCTGAGGAGACTTGCTGTCACTCAAGACTCCAGTGGAAAGCCATCAGTTAACGCAGGTGTGAAAAACTGAGTAAAATAATTTGTCTGCACACATTTTAATGGTTTCAAGTATTCCTAATATTCTAATACTTATAATTTTCAAACACCTTTATTTGTCCAAAATCTGGAACGGTAATAGGCAGAACCTTTCAAGGTCACAGTGGAGCTAGTAGTAATG
>CAUZXS010005053.1:5000-45000 GCA_963585895.1 Sepioteuthis lessoniana | reverse complement strand
TAGTACAGTGTGGAGTTACATTGACCAACATTCTCTTCACCATCTGAGGTTGAGTGCTGTTTGCTCAAAATGCGCGAAGTATTCATCAACGTTGGCTTCTTCAAATTTTGGGACTAGCCTCGCTTGCTTCTTCACTTCAAAACTGTCATGGCTTCCTCCATGTCCGCTTCTTGCCAAGTCGATCTCTCGCAACTTTGTCTGTTGCTCAATTCTAGCTTTTTCTGGCTCCATCCTATTTTTCTGTAATTCCATTCGGGCCTGTATTCTAGCCTTCTTTCATTCATTTTGTTCTGGTGTCATTTTTGCTATTTTCCTCGGTAGCTCTTTGAATGCTGTTTCTTTGAACACACTCCCGTCCACCATGTGTTAAGTTATTTTTCTCATGAGTTCAAGTTTCCTCATAGACTTTTGCATATTTAACTCGAGCTTCTTGCCAATTTTTATTATCTCACTTTTCCTCAGCCTCTCCAACTTTTCCATGGAGGGTTCTTCTAAAAAGTTTTCTATTACGTACATTCTTTTTAATTTTCCCAAACAATTATATCAACGGGTAATTTGGACTGTTTCGACAATATTCCTTTCAGTCTCCCAGGGCAGATTTAGACAGCAGGAATTGTCACACGACTACATGAAATAAATATTTTTATTAATAAATCCTGGACTCGAGCCCCCATTAAAAAGTGTATGATGTCGGGAATAACATTAAAAATTCCTGGACGAGCCCCCATAAAATCCGTATGTGACGGTGCATAAATATTTATCCCAGGACGAGAGTTTTATTTTACGTACGTGTGACGTCGGAGCAGTCTGGCACTTGACCCCTCGCAAAATAAGTTCTAGTTAAGATTCCTTTTTCAAGCATATGGGAACTGGCAGATAATGTGGGGGTTTAATTTAGAGCTAGACTGCCTGCCGCTGGCAAGGGGCTTTCAAAATTTCATGTTACACACACCCACCAAGCCAATTCGTCTTCCTAACCTCTAGGATAACGGAAGACATGGACTTCTAGATTAAGAAAAAAATATTATTCACTATAGTCGGCAATTCCATTTTACCGTGTAATATTTTTAAAGGCGAATAGGACATTTAGCGAGAATAAATTGAAGTGAATGAAGCTGAAAAGGAAATATGCAAAAGAAGGCAACTCGATAGGTAAACAACACAACGAATAAATTTCAACCCGAGGGGACATTTTAAAATATAACAAAATTTTAATCTGTGAGTATCAAACAAATACTTATGAGGTTTAAGCAACAGTTCCTTTCTTTTCTTTTAAGGTGCCGGTAATATAAAATCAGCAGACAGCCTTAAACACAAATGTCTCTCTCTCTCTTTTTTCTTTCCTCTCTTTCTTCTTTCTTTCTTTACTTTTAAAACTTGAAAAGGTAGTTAAGTCCTTGTTTTTTTACAGTTTATGAAACGAATTTCTTCAGTCTATTTCTTTCCTTTTCTTAATACATATAAGTTCCAATATTTGGAAAGGTTAGGAGGAAAACAGTTTAAGATGTACTTAACTTTTAAGTGGTTTACTTTGCAGATTATTTTCTGTTACGGGCGAGCGGTGTTCTGTAGAAATTGGCTGGAAGGCACCTGTTATCTTCTTGTCCAAGAATTCTGCTCTGCTTTTTCCCCCCCCGAGTTTCGGCGACAGCTTCAACACATCTTGTCTTGCCAACTGCTTTCCCAGAACTTCCATTTCTTTTCACCGGTTAGGTACCCGGGAGTTTGTTTGGCATCAGGTCAGCACGTCCTCTCACGGTGACCTCCGTCCTAAAAACTAACTTCTTTATCCCTATTTCCTTTGACGAAAAGGGTACTACTTCCGGCGCTAAGGCTTTGGACAATCATTTGGCTCCTTCCTCCTCCTCATTCGGTCATGCTACTCAATGACCTACATTCCTTCTCCGTCCACCCGGTTATGGAGTGTAGGTAGTTTGACCTTATTCTGGCTGCCCTTAGCGGTCAGTCGTCGTCCTTGTTAGTCAAACCCAGAAGGGGAAGGGAAATTGAATCTTACTACTCCCCTCTCAGTAGCGTATCACGTGACAATATCTATTTGTTAAATGATTTTTTTTTGTATCCAAGTGTTTTGAACTGACCTTTTTCTGATCTCTGTATACTTTGACCATTTGATGCTCAGAGCTACACATGGAAAGCAATCTTTCCGGGTGTTTTCAGAGGTTTTTTCAAATTAGATTACTATTTAAATCAAATATCAAACTTACACATATGTTTATTTAAATGTTTATGACAACTCATCTGTCTATTCTAGTTCAAAGTGGTGTTTTGAGGATGGTTTATTTTCATATTAAAGCAATTTGAAGCCAGTGTTTGGAGATGTTTTATCAATTTATTCTGTGTTTCTATTATTGTAGCAAAATTGTCCAGTGATTTTTTTTTTTTTAAATTTTTTTTTCTCTCCAATGCTTTCTATTATGGTAGAGTCACATTGAAATTATATATACATATATATATGGGTGCGTGAGTGGGTATGATGTAAAGTAATTAAATTTGGTGACCATAGTCAAGGGTGACCCGAGGACTCCCTTTCCAATAGCTACTACACCGAGGTGTTGGGGAGGGCGCTATTCCATTCCCTGGATTGTTGCACTTTACCCTTGATCTTCACCTTATAATGCTGAGTGCTAAGCAAGGCGCCATCAAGTACCATTTTTTTGAGTCTTTTGTATGACTCGACCTGGGATTGAATCCCGGTCTCCCGGACCATTGGTGAACATTCTACTTATTAGTCCAATGGCATGGTAGTTAAATATTCAATTAATTTTTGTAATAATTCTTTTGTAGAAGGAATGAATTCATCTCTTCTCCTCTGCTAAAAAGCAGATTGTGCTCTCTAGCTTTCGTATAGCAACTGGTTGAGTGGAAAGACAATTCCAAAATTAAACACCCTACTTATGCATATGACATTAATCTGCTTGATAGAAAAGTAATGGGCCTAACCTTATTTTATAAAACTCTGGAAAGCCTGATTCCAGCAGGGAAGTTCCCATGGCTAAAAGGGCTGGACTGTGGCCTCGTAGAAAGCAAATTTGAACTCCAGGCACACTGTTACATTCACTTTCAGACTTATGCACTTGGGAAAGGTATGAACCTTTTATCCCTCTAGCTGCAGTTTAAATTAGTATTACTGTTGTTCTTCTAGAAAAATGGCTTTGGCATTAAATGATCCATGAACGTTGATATGATATTAAACTAAGAAACCAAAACCAAGTCCAGCAGTGGACTAAGAAATAGTCTGATGGGGTGAAATATCAGTTACAAGATCTGTTTTTTTTTTTTTTTTTTTTTTTTTTTTTTTTGTGAGTGAAATGAAATTCTGTTGTAATGTATTATATGATGTACAGTAAATATATGTAAACATGTTCTCTAGTTTCTCTCCTAAAAACTCTCATTTTCATAGAAATTTAAGAGTGTTTGATTTATTATCATTAATAATAACTAGATAGACTAAATGACTTAATTCCTCTTTCACTTTCACTAACTTTCTATACTGCAGTTTTCTCCCTTCTCTGCATCATTGTTTACTTCTATTTATTTGAGTGATTTTAAAGGATTTCAGGCGACTGATGCTCCTGCATTCTCAACTTGCCAACACGACTGATGCCACCGTCTGGAACACATAGACAAGAAGAATTGGTGATCCATTTGTAAATATTCCCATCATAAATGATGAGAATCATACTTTTAAATAAACGTTTAATAAACAGTTAAAAGTTCTTGGTGTTTGTTGTTGGATAGTGGCCCAACATTTATCAAATAATGACACACAGAAAAGAAAAAAAATAATGGAAAGGGTGGTCATTTCTTATCTAAAATCCTGATTGAGCTTATTGAAAATATATTTTCCCTAAGATTAGCAAGGGAAACCCTTTGAAACAACCATTCAATCCCTTGGGGCTCATTCCTTAGGCCAATTGTCCTTGAACCAATTTAGTAGAATAGAGAGACCTAGGAAGCTTGCTGTTCCAACTGAAATTGGTATGAAAAGAAACCTGTCCAAAAATGACTGCTTCCTCACCAGTTTATCATCCCCAGCCTGCCTGGCAGTGGTGCCTAGATCCGTTGTTGATTTAATCAAGTATTGCTGCAGGTAGCCTCCCATATACAAGACTTATTACTTTTCAATGGAAAAACTGTTATGCCATTTGATCTCTTAATGTTTTTTTGATCCACTGGCTCCATTTATGGAGGGAACGCCAGCTTCGTCCAGACTATGAAAAAGTACAAATTAGTTTATGATTATTGAAATGTATCCTCTCTAAATGAAATCTACTTCAAAAGTTTCCTTTTCTTTATTAATTGTTAAAATGATGTATTATTGTGAGCTAATGTTTAATACTTGATAAATATCTTTGTGTAAAATGTTTCTCTTTCATACATGTACTTTGTTTCCTTAGAAAGTTGCATGATGTTTAACTAAGGTAATCAGCTTTTTTAAGTTCAAGAAAGAACTGGTTGTTTGCTTAGCAGAAAGAATCAGAAGTTTGTTAACTTCAAAAATGTAGTTCAGTTTTATTTTGAAATTTCTTCGATGAAAAGTAAGTTGCGATGAAAAAGTATCTTAACTGAAACTTTAAATCTAAAAAATTTAAAAATCTTTTTGATGATGCCAAGACCTCTTGACTGCAGTCAAGAGAAATCAATTTAGGGAGGCCCCATGGCATATTGGCTACTGTACTAGACTGTAACTGCTAAGTATGTGAGTTTGAACTCCAGTCACGCTATTACATTCACATTCAGACTAATTCTTTTGGGAAAGGTATGAACTCTCTTATTCTCCCAGCTATAGGTTAAATACTCCCAGTGCTGTTCTTCTATAAGGATGACTTTGGCATTAAATAACCAATGAAGGCTGGGCTCTGAAGTGAGCAAGTTCAAACTCCAGTTGTGCACTTATATCCACTTTTGAACTAATACCTTTAGGAAAGGTATGAAAACCCTCCTCCTTTCAGCTATAGGTAAAATAATATTGTAATTGTTCTATAAGGATGGCTTTGGCATTAAATAACCCATGAAGGCTGGGCTCTGAAGTGAACAAGTTCAAACTCCAGTTGTGCGCTTATGTCCACTTTTGGACTAATACCTTTAGGAAAGGTATGAAAACCCTCCTCCTTTCAGCTATAGGTAAAATAATATTATTGTTGTTCTATAAGGATGGCTTTGGAATTAAATAACCTATAAAAATTGATATACTATTAAACCAAGACATAGAAACTGAAACAAGTCAGTTCTAATTCTTTATTTAAAAAAAAAAATTATGATGCCAATCTTTTTCAACAAAATGTTTTGGGTGAAACAGAGGATTGTGTAAATTCAGCATTCTTCATACTAACCAGGTTGAACTGTGTGCAACTTTTCTTATTTCCTAAACTGAAAATTCATCTCAGTGGTAAGATTCAAGGGCATGGAAGGCATTAACAAAATACAACAATGCAGCTTTACACCATATAAAAAAAAAACCAAATTTCAGAGGTGTTTTTACCATTAGAAAGTCTGCTGGGAAGTGTCTTGAATGCCAAGCGGACCATTTTGAAGACATTGTTAAATACAGCTTCAATCTCTACTTTTTCGACACCCTTGATAAATTAATTCTTGACTAGCTTTTCTTTCCTTTGAATTTCAGTTTTTTTTTTTTTTCAACTGTCTGATTGTCATTCTTTGAAGATGAGTGAACAGTATTCATTGTAATTATAGAATTAGTTTCTAGCAAAATTCAAGTTTACATCTCTGATTGTCTAAAGACTTTTGATGTGACAACATTCTTACAGATTAGATGAGGAAAGCCATCAGATGTAATAGTTTTCTTTGAATGTCCAATCATGTTAAAACAAAAACAAACAATACTATAATATCAGGCATTTGGTGAAAATACAGAATTGCTGTTTGGTTAAATTTGCATGGCTTGCAGCAAGACAGATTCCTAAGAAGGCAACATAGTTGTATTGGAGTCTTATTCTTTATTTCTGAATTAAGCTGCTTACTATTGATTATGGAATTGCAGATATAAGAAGAAAAAAAACAAAAACAAAACAATCAATAAAAATGTAGATCCCTTTAATCTGTTCAGAATCTAAATCTGATATTAAGTGTGTTGCATGTAATCCTTTCTGAACTAAATCCAAATCTTTTATTAAGCCATTGACTAGTAAAGTTTTTTCTTTTTTTAATTGAAATTTTTTATTTGAAAAAGAAAAAACAAAGTGCTTTAAGAAAGTTCTACAAAGTAAAAGAAAAATGAAAATTTAAAAAGTTAACATTTACCCATGAAATAGTTGTAAAAAGAAAACGAAAGCATGGACAGCTATCAATAGGCTATCGATTATATGGAAATCAGACCTAACCGATAAAATGAAACGCAGTTTCTTCCAGACAGCGGTCACATCGATACTGCTATATGGATGCACTACCTGGACGCTAACAAAACGGCTGGAGAAGAAGCTAGACGGCAATTACACAAGAATGCTGCGTGCAATCCTGAACAAGTCCTGGCAGCAACACCCTACAAGACACCAACTGTACGGCCACCTGCCCCCTATCACGAAAACTATTCAAGTTAGACGAACCAGACATGCAGGACACTGCTGGAGAAGCAGAGATGAACTCATAAGAGATGTACTCATATGGATCCCCACACATGGCCGCACAAAAGCAGGACGACCAGCACGAACGTACATTCAGCAGCTATGTGAGGATATGGGGTGTTGTCCTGAAGACCTACCTAGGGCGATGAACGATAGGGAGGAGTGGCGAGAGTGTTACTGACAAATCAAATTTCAATTGAGTTACAAACATGGAGAATCTCCAGAGCTCTACTGAGATGTGAAGTTCCCATGGTGTTGTGGCTAATGTACTGGACTGCAGTATTGTAGTGAGTAAGTTCAAACTCCAGTCACACTATTACGTTCACTTTCAAAGTAATACTAATACCTTCCACAGCCCAGTCAGCTGGGGTTGTAGAATGTACCAACTGCATCTCTGCAGAGGAATAAGACTACCCCAATGAGTGTCCTGTATATGACATTAAACAATTAGATGGTGAAGCTCAAATCTTGGAGCTTTGGTGTATATGGAATATAGGAGTGGTAGCACCTGATAGGGTCCTATGTATGGGTCATATAGAACTGTTTGACATTCATACTGAGTGCAAACAAATGACTTATAGTAAGTTGGATTGTTAGAAATAGAACTGTTTGACTGTGTGTAAACAAATGACTGATGTTTAATTGAATTGTTAGTTATACATCGCAATACTTGGAACCATTTAACTGTGTGCAAACAAATGAGTAATAGTAATTAGAATTATTTGTGTTAGATAGAAATGCTTGAAACCATTTGACTGAAAAAAAAAGAGCTCAAACTCATTTACAAATGTTATGAATAAAATGTTTACAAATTATATATTTTATATATATATAAAGAGGGTTTGACATTAAATAACCCACAATGGTTGGTATGCCATAAAACCCAACCAACTAAACCTAATATCTTTCAGGAAAGGTATGAATCCTCTTATCCCCTTCAGCTGTGCGTTCTTCTAAAAGAATTGCTTTGTTCTACTAAGAAAGCTTTAGCATTAAAATAACCGATTAAGTTGATATGCCATTAAACAATGAAACCAAACCATTCCAAAGGGAAATAATCTTGATATCATGAAACTCCTGTATTAAATTCATAAAATCTTACTGCTTACACCAGAAAAAGATGTGACAACTGGATATCATCAAATAATTTGACAAAGTTCAAATCAGGTTGTCTGATAAGGACATGTGGTATTATGAAGCAATCAGAATGCAGTTTGAATTTAACAGGAAAGCATGAAACTGTCACCTGTTTATGTGAAGTTTTAGCATCTTTTATAATGAGTGCATTGTGTCACTTTTTATTACATGTATTGGCGTATATTTTATAAGATATAAAATGATCTCTCTTAGCAACGATCTATGATCTATGTTAGCAAAATTTAAATCAAGCAGTATGAGCATTATTTAGATGATTTCCATGTTTTTTTTTATTCAGGCTCAGTAGTGTAGCTGAGATTTATAAAATATCAGAAAAAATTACTTGGGACATTCCCTGTAGGTTTAGTGACTAACATGTTGGACTGTGACATTGAAGTAAGTGAGTTTGAACTCCTGTTGCGCCATTGAGTTAAATAGCACCACTATTGTCTTACAAGCATGACTTTTGTATTAATTACCTATGAAGGTTGATATGGCATTAAACAAAAAACAAAAACAACAAAACCAAAAATCACACATACACAATGTTGCTTCTAATTCTTTTAGTCTGTGAGTTCAAAATTTTCTGTACATGTTAGATTCTCATTTTAGAAGCCATAGACACATGAAATTCCATGAAGATATTACTTGGTGTCTTGGAGCTTGCTCAATATTTAGACAGGTCTGTTTAAAAAAAAGAAAAAAAAAAAGATGAAATAAATGAAAAGATTTGTATTCACTTGAAAAAAAAATTCTATTGCATTTTATGAAATTAGGGTAATATATTTGTCTAATCTCTCACCTACAGCAAAGTGCTACACAGTTAATTTTTAAATAAAGTATAGGTGGTTTAAATTAAGAGTTTTCCTTTTAGACTGGTTTCCTTACCAAGGCTAAATATCCCAGTCAGCTTTACAATTTACCCATAGCTGAGGGGAGAAAAGATGGATTCATACCTTTTCCAAGGTCATTAGCACAAAAGTGAAATGACTTCATCCATGATTTGAAACTAGGTTACCATGTAATTTCCTTCGGTCTGCAACCATTTCAACATCCACCTTCCGAGTTGGAGTGAGGTAACATGTTTAACTGTACTCCCCTGAAAATTGTTGAATTTGTGCTCTTCATAAAACTATTACAAATTTAAATTAAAAAAAGATTTGACAAAGTTCTTGATATTGTAAAATGATGTTTATATGTAATATGCTTGAAGACAAATTTGTTGTCGAATTGCACTTTGATTTAAAAAAATCTACCCCCAAAATTAACTACTTATCTAATTTCCATAATTATTTCCTTACTTATTTATCTTTGAACAAATTTATTTATGAGTAAATTTTGTAAGAGGGTGGTGGGAAAAATTAAGTAAATTACCCGACTGTAAACAAATTTTTTTTATTATGAATATCTTTACATTTTAACACTGAAAATATTTACATTTTTCAAGATAAATCTCTGGAGAAATGAAATCAGTTGAAATTTTTTTATTCAAAACCTCAATGTAGAAAATAAATGCTATGAATAGGAATGTAAATGGTAATAAAAATAAACTGTTTCTTTTTCTCTTTATCTTTAGATTTTTTTTGACTCTGCTGCAGAAAACTGGTTTAAGTCAATTTTACGACCTCTCTCGTTTTCAATATTAACAGAAGAAAGTCTTAGAAGTTGCTTTTGTGACAAACTTTCTAGAAATATTTCAGTTTCTTTCATTGCCTGAATTTTCCTTGCTAGTAGTTACGTCTCTGTTAAGTAACATTCAGGAACTGATGAATAATCGGATAATTTTGTATACAGCCATCCAACCATTTTTATTAGAGGAAGGGAGATAATTCACAGAAACACAGTCCAAGGGAGACAATCTGCTTGCATTAATAGCGAGTCTATTTTTTAGGTTGTGAAAGAATCTTTTAGATTCATGAGACCGTGGATCAGGTCAAGGTTTTATGGAAGAGCATTTGTTGTCTGTGTAGCTAGTTTCTCCTCTTAATGTCAATGTTGTCCAAAGGAAGGACAAGGGTCGATAAAACTTGGTATGAGTGTTATTACAGGAGCTGCCAGAACAAGTTAAAAGATGATGTTGTACTACCTTAGGTATTACAGCTCTTGGTTTTTAATTCAAAATTGTCCTTCTTCATCACTGGTTGCTCACCAGAGGTATGGAGCTGGGTCTCTTCTACGAGTTGGAGTATCTTAAAAAAAAGAAAAATTATAGATTCATAAAGAACTCACTTTTCATTAATTCTTAAATTGTTATAAAAAGTGAATAACTACTATCCTAATTAAAATGGTGGACAACTGAATAAAAGGTGTATTTTTAAAATAAAACTAGTTATTGTTTTATACTTTTGAAACCACATCATTGGGAGTCTCTTAATCAGTCTCTCACTGTCTTTTCTCATATAGTGATTACTTTTCTTGAACAAGATTATCTATTGTTGGTCAGAACTGCAAAGGCCTAGAGATAATTTCATCGAGAAGGTGAAAAAAAATAACCGGATTGTTGCAACAGCAAGAAAGAAATGAAAATGACTGTCTTAGATGCATAAGTTGCTTTTATTCATTTTTGGTTAAGGCTTAGTTTGGACCTCATCATTCTCAGAAAGTTGATGATACTTGAATAACCTCAGTTAACTTCATTTTCTCTGGGTGTTAGTAACCATAACCCTTCTACTACCATCTTGGCAAATGAAATGGGTGGATTGCACTTGGTCTGAGGATTTAATCCTTAACTTCTTAAGATAAAAATTCTTAACTGACCAAACCTTACTCTTAATCGCTTGCTGAAAGATATATATTCAATCCAGAAAAAGTGTTTTCTTTAGCCACAAAGGAACCAGCATATAGTTGAATTCACTTATGAAAACCTTGTGTAAACATGTTTCCTTGTTATCACTCTTTGGTGAAAAAATTTTTTTTTTTAAAAATTTCATCACCTACTAATTGGCTCATTACAATATGGTGTAAAAGCATATAGTTGAACCCCTGTCAACTGGAGTGGTAGAATACACAGACTTCACCTCTGCAGAGTGGGTAAGACCCCCCCCTCCTCTGGCCTCTAATGAATATTAATCACTATTGACTCATCACAAGATGTTATAAAAAACATATAGCTGGATGTTTGACCTAGATATTTCCTATACCTCATCAAATGTGACTGCCTCACCCAGAGTGTACTCTGATTAGTCATTCATGTCAATTTTGTTTATTGTTAAGTAGTATTATTAAATGAATATATATATATATATATATATATATATATATATATATATATACACTATTGTTTATAGATTCTGAATTACTATTGCAATTTTTTTTTTTTTTTTGAGATTGTACAAACAGATGAAGCTGAATGCGAAAAAAGTAAAAATCAAATACAATATTTTTGGCTGAGATAAAAAGCTAAATTCTTGTATTTTTATAATAATTACTTTTATACTCAAGTCTAAGTTTTAGTGGGAGAGTCCCTGTGTTGTAACGTCTAAAGTGCTGGACAGCTGGCTCAAAGTAAGTGAGTTCAAACTCCAGTCCTGCTTTTATGTTCACTTCTGTACTAATACCCTTTGAGAAAGGTATGGACTCCTTATTCCTCCTCCCAGCTATGGATTAAATAGTATCACTGATATTCTTCTACAAGGATGGCTTTGGCATTAGATAACCCACAAAGAAACCAAACCAAACCATCTGAGTTTTAGTATTTCTTTCTCAGACCAGAAATTTAACTCTAGGGTTAAATTAATGATTTTTTTCTGTGTACAGAATTTCTGCTTTGTGATTGGTTTGACATTTGTGTGATTTGATGAACAAGGAAAAAAATCCCAAGATGTGATAAATGAGACTGACAACTACTACTACAGGGTGTCTTAAAAGTCACTTAGCTATTTAAAAAATAAAAGAACATTCTTTCCTAGTTAGCTGGGGCTGTAGAATACTCAGACTTCATTTCTGCTGAGGGGTCAGACTCCTACCCAACGATTGACCTGGATATGATACTAAACAATCTGATAGTGTGGTTCCAGTAATGCTGGAGCTTTGGGGAATGCCGAGTACTACTTCAATGCCATTGCTCCCAGGTTAACTCTGGCCCAAAGTGGTAGCACCTGATGGGTTTCTATCTATGGGTCAAATTGAAGTAAACTGTGTACTTATGCTAAACTGAATTGCTTGAAGTAGAACTGTTTTTGACATTAACTGAGTGTAAACAAAAGCTATACTTATACTAAACTGAATTGTTTGAAGTAGAACTGTTTATATGTATAAAAATGGATTTGGCATTAAATAACCTACAATAGTTGATGTGCCATAAAACCAACCCCAACCAACCAAAGAACATTAATTTTGGGTAATTTGTTAACTGTTTTTGTAGCATTTATATGATGGATTTAAATTCACATCAATTATGAAAAATTATGTGGTTTACTTCATATCTTAAAAAGAAAAATTATAAATTTGTTAAAAAAAAACAAAACTTATTCTATTTTCAAAATCCTTTGGTGACTTTTGAGACACTCTATACTACTGGATTTATAAGGATTAAAAACCATTCCATTCCATTTTGAGCACTCTAAAAAGTATATAAGATAAAAAGGGAAAAAAATAAGATAGAGGAATACGCTCACTCACACACACACACATATATATTTATGAGTGTAAGTTTTGGTTTATGTGAGAATGATTTTGGTTACACGCAGTGTCCGTGGCAAGTACAGATTTTCTACTTGTTTATTTAATCTATTTTTTAAATTTATTTTCAAAACATTAGCCAGACTAATATGGCTTGTAAAGAAAGGAGTGCAGCCTAACAAATATCCAACAATGAAGCAAATAGCAATGTAGTCAAAAAAAGAAATAAATAAACGAATGCTCGTATCTTATTCTTGATAAACAGTAGGTTATTGTTGTCATCATTTGTGTGTGTGTATGTATGTATGTATATATATATATATATATATATATATATATATATATATATCTTGAGGTGACCGTAGTAGTTGAATATCTATGATTATCCTTTACTTTATCCATGCAGAGACATTTACCACCACTGATGATAGTTTGTTTCAAGAACCAACCACCTTATTATGAAAAAGATTTAGTTGTCTTGCAGTATCTTTTTGAAAGGCTTAATCCATGTTTCCTAGTAATCCTTTCTTGATTAATGGGTTGGGATTTGAGCATTAAAACGTTTGTCTGACTTGATATGGATATACTGGTTTGTTCTGTTTACACTTTTCCATTATAAACATGCAAAAAGAAAATCTAGTTGTATTTTAATCTCTAGGGCTGACACTGTGTGATGGTATCTCACTGGTTGTAAGCTAAATATATAAGACATAAATGTATTTACCCAACTCTTCCACATGAGCAGGATGCAACAAGGTCAGATTTTTGTTTACCTATAGCTGAAGAGAGAACAGATGGATTCATCCCATTCTCAAGGGCATTAACAGGAAGTGAAATGCTGTCTCATCCAGGATTTGAACATGGGTCAATGATTCCATTTCTTATGATGATAAATGTTATGCTAAGCATGCCTCCCTCAGTGTGTGTGTGTGTGTGTGTGTGTGTGTGTGTGTGTGTGTGTGTGTGTAAAAGAGAAATTGTGTACAATAGGTTTTCCTGAAAGAAATAGTTTATACTAAGGTAAGCTGAAAAGTTCATATGATGACTTTTTTGACCAATGGGATCCAAACACTGCAACACCAATAGAAAAAGTGTGTGGACTGCAAGGGTGGGGACTATGCTGAGAAATAAGCCTCATTTGGTCACACTCTATGAGAGTGTCTTGGTGTGTTTATGAACTTTTCAGTCAACCCTTGTGTGTGTCAAAGAGAAATTGTGTATTATAGGTTTTCCTGAAAGAAATAGTTTATACTAAGGTAAGCTGAAAAGTTCATATGATGACATTATATTTGCTGTTGATGACGTTTTTTGACCAATGGGATCCAAACACTGCAACACCATTAGAAAAAGTGTATGGACTGCAAGGGTGGGGACTATGCTGAGAAATAAGCCTCATTTGGTCGCACTCTATGAGAGTATGTTGGTCTGCTTATGAACTTTTCAGCCAACCCGTGTGTGTGTGTGTGTGTGTGTGTGTGTGAATTTACTAACACCTCTGCACTTGCAGGATGCAACACAAGGTCAATTTCTTAAGCGGAGTTTAACAGATTTGAATTCAAAGTTCTCCCTCTCTTATGTTGCCATGCTAAGATTGAAGAGCCTAGTCTATCCTACTATTTATCCAAAGCTGGGAAAAGAATAAATTGATGCAAAGATATTAGTGCTATGTAAAGATTTGAATAAGACAAAATGTAGGCATATTTTTCAACTTGCTTGAAGCCAATTGTAAAGTGATTGTATTATCTTGGGAGTTATTTTGTCATGAGGTTTTAGCTATGAAATGTTAAACCTAAACTCATCTGAATTTGTGAGTGATTTGTTTTACTATCAATACTTTCATTTTAGAGACCTCTTTGCAAATGAATTATTAATTTTGTTAATGATCAGAAATAAATATTTATTTATTCATATTGAATGGGGATCAAAATGTGTTAATAGGAGTAAAGTAAGTAAAGTTGGCGACCTAAGTCAAGGGCGACCAAAAGGTTCCCTTTTCAATAGCTACTACATAGAATTGTAGGGGAGGGTGTTACTCCTTTCCCTGGATTGTTTCACTTTACCCTTGATACATACAGTGTTAAGCAAGGAGGTATCAAGTACCATTTTTAAAGTCTTTGGTATGACGCGACCTGAGATTGAACCAAGGTCTCCCAGACCATTGGCGAACACTCTAACCTCTAAACTTTTTGAAGCCATACCTCTTTAGCCTTCTGATACCCTGTACCTGAGTTTACAAAATTCATTAACAAATTGAGGATAACGTTAACAAAAAAATAAACTTTCTGAAACCATAACTCTTTAGCTCTCAGATACCCTGTACTTGAGTTTACAAAATTCACTAACAAATTGAAGATAAAACACATTAAAATTTCACTTCAGGGTATAGACATCTTTGTTTAAAGCTATTCCATCATTCCATTAAAAGAAGGGATGTAAATGGTCACTAAACTAAATCTTTTATCATTCATGTCTGATGTGAACAGGCTCATGAGAGTTAGCTGAAAAGTTCATTGGCTGATGAAGATCTTGTCATAGAATAAGACCAAATGAGGTTTTTTTTTCAACATAGTCTCCACCTTGTAGCACGCACATTTTTTTCGATTAGTGTTGCAGTGGTTGGATCCCATTGGTCAAAAAAGTCATCAACAGACCTCTGGAAAAGAAAAAACGTTGACTCATACTGCATGAAGTATGCAAAGGAGAAGTTGAAAATAGATTAGCAAAAATGGTGAGACTAAAACAAGCGGCATGGTTAAATTGGAACTCTATCATTCAACGAAAAATCAAATGGTCAGAAATATGGCATGATCATGCGAACATTAGATTCTTAATAAGGTCCATATACGATATTCTACTCAGCCCTGCAAACCTTTGCAAATGGAATAAAATGAAGTCAGCACTATGTTTATTATGCACTTGTCAAGGGACTTTAAGACATATCGTGAACAGCTGCCCAACAGCACTTGCAGAAGGACATTACAGATGGTGGCATGACCAGAGTTTTATCTAAGTTATCTTAGATATTGTCTGTACAGCTATCCATACAAATAAATTTAAACCCGGAAATATTGAAATAGAGTTCCTCAAGGCTGGCATGAAACCCAATAGGACAAAAAAGCCCAAACCAAGCATCCTGTTAGTTTCAAAAGACTGGGAATTAAGAATGGACTTAGTAATACAATTAATATTTCTGGAACATATAGTAAAAACAACTTTGCGCCCAGACCTAATATTCTTCTCGAACAAATTAAAAAGTATTGTAATTTAGGAATTGACTGTACTATGGGAAGAACATATTGACAAAGTGCACGAAAGAAAGAAATCACAATATGATGAATTACTTGGCCAATGTTGAAGCAATGGTTGGAAAGCTTTGTGCCTACCATTAGAAGTGGGCTCAAGAGCATTTGCTACAAATTAAAAAGGGAAAATCTCTACCAAAAAAGGTAAAAGAGAAAAATGGGGGAAAAAATCATCATTACTAAACATCTTCCATGGAGAAAGAAAAAAAGAAGGGAAAGATGAAAGAAAGGAGGAAAAAGAAGGGGAAATACAATCATCATCAGCGCGGATATCCCTGACCCTCTCTCACCACCCCTCCCTATTGTCCATTGCTTCCGGCAGGTCTTCAGGGCTACATCCCATATCAGCACAGAGCTGCTGTATGTATGTTCCAGCTGGTCGTCCTGCCTTTGCTTGTCCATGTGAAGGGGTAAACAGGAGTAGATCACTTATGAGCTCATCTGTACTTCTCCAGCAGTGTCCCACATATCTGGTTTGTCTAATTTTGATAGTTTTTGTTGATGGGTGGTAAGTGACCATACAGCTGCTGCCTCTAGGACTTGTTCAATTAGAGAAAAGGGAGAAAAATTGTTATCTGAAAAATTGTTTTTATACAAAATTCCCATTAATAAACATCATTATAAGTAAAGTTGAATGAATCGCCAGTCTAATTAATCCAAGTTAACATTTTCTGTGTTTAGATCAAAAGTTAACCTAATTTTACGTAATCCCTTCAGCCACACACAGTTAATGATTTTTTTTTTGTAGATGCATAAACCAGCAAAATTTTTTTAAAATTGGTTTTCATTTCCATATCTTTTTGTTTTAATTTCAAAACCTAAATTTGCATGCGTGTGTGTGTGTGTGTGTGTATATTTATATATATATATATATATATATATATACACACACACACATATATTTAACCCGAGTATATAGATAATTATTTATTATAGTTGTTAAACGAGTGATTTTAATCTAATTATATTCTTGAATCTGAGTTTTAGAAATACATACATCTTTTTTACACTTTGCGATATTCATCCAAATTCTGTTTTAGTTTATTCATTTATTTTTATTATTTTTTTTAATGCAATAACTTTCTTTTATTAAAATGGTACACAGTTTTCACCCATTCATATGTTTTAAATACATAATTGCAGTAAACACTTTAAACCATGGGGTATTTCTTTTTTTTTTTTTTTTCTTTTCATGACTGTTTGATTGTTCAAATTTCATTCAAACTTCTTAACGCTGCTAAATGTGTGAGTTATTTTTTTATAATTTTTTTAGCTTCACCTGAGAATATAGATATTTTTTTTTAATATTGGAAGGGGTATTTTAATTCATTTATATATATATATATATATACTTATGGTGTTTTATTATAGCCCATTTAGTTTGTAAATATTCAACACCTTGTGCCATATTCATCATAGATTTTATGAATAGGAATTATTCAATTTACTGCTAGATCCATGTTCTGCCAATGAAAAAAAGTGTCAACCCCGTGTAGACCTCTTTAAAGCAACTACTCTGCAAACTGGTTGGCTACAACAATAGCCAATCCAGTGTGTAGAAATCAAAGTTTACGTTGATAAATCTCTATGTAAGCAAAATTAGCTGTTGGTGTTGCAATTCATGGGTGATGCACCAGAGATTGATTATTCTGAATGGAGTCGAGCTGGTGAGGGGGTGGTATTATGTTGGGGACCCCCCCCCCCCATTGACCCAGTGAAAATACATAACTGATGATGCCACCCAGTGCCTTTTTAATTAATTGAAAAGGTGTATTTCTAACAATAGAACTTGGCCCAAAATTTTGGGGTTATGGTGTATAGTAAAGTTTAAACATATCAGGTGTGGAGGGGTTGGTAAATACTTACTTATACCAGATCTATAGGTTCAAAGTTTTACACACACACACATATATATATATATATATATATATATGTGCGTGTGTTATTTTTATTTATTTATTTCTTTTTGTTCAACTTCAGTATTCTCCTCACCTGACTCACTTTCATCTGATAATTTCTATTTCCATTGTTATTTTTTCCCCAGGAAGAAGTTAATCGATGGCAGTCTCATCACTTTCACCTGACCTCACCCTTTCCAGTAAACCAATGGCTTCTGTCACTTGAGATTTTTTTTTCTTTTCTTATTGACCTGGGAATCTGCCATTTTATTTCTTGACTATTGCTTCTAGTTTCTAAACTTAAAACCCTTTTCAGTTTGCACTAGAATAAGCTTTTGTGATGTGCAAGGACAATCAGTTATTATATGCAACATATTTTGAATGTTTTCAAAATTTATTTTTTAAGTCGAGGTAGATCAGGAACTTTTGGAAACACTCTGTAAGGTTTGAGGATATATATATATATATATATATATATATATATATATAAGTGTGCTAAAAAGTTCTTGGCCTGACCAAGAAGGAAATGATCTGAAGCAGGGGTGGCAAACCTTCTTAAGAGTGAATGTTCACATTTTTTTATAATATTCTGAAAAAAGTTTAATGTTTCCAATGGAATTTATTTATTTATTTAAAAAAAATGCTTTCAAGCATTCTTCACAATTTTACAGGCTGAGCCATATTTTTGGTGCCAATGGTTCACAGGCATAGCATCATTAAAAAAAATTCTTTAGGGTGAAAGAAACACTGCTGGTTTTGTATCATTGATTATCATCAAATACTATATGGAACTATTTGTTGACCATTGCAGCTGGGAATTGTAGATGTATCAGTTATCTTTGGCTAACTATTTTTGCACACAGTTTTTATCTTGCATCTGGTGCAATCCTTTAATATTAGGCTAAAATTTAGGTCTTATAAAGTGTTGTAACCTAACAAAAAGTCACAGAATGAGAAATAACTAAAATGGATGTTAGAAATGAAATGAAAATCTTCTTCCCACTCTTTATTTAAATGTGTTTGACATTGTGTTTTTCATTTTATTATTCATTCCTCTGAAGATGGCTGGAGGTGAAAGTACTTGAGAAACATCTCTCTAAATTCATTCCATCCAAGTCAAATGATTCATATGGAGTCTTGAACTGATCAAAGATAAAATCAGCGGGCACAAAGTGTCTGTCCTATTTTATCAAACATATATATTATCAATAACATTTAAAATAAAAAATCACATTGTTTTTGTAATAGTGCTTGGTATCTAGGATAGGGCCCCACAGTAATCAAATGTTGGACTAAAATTAAAAATGATCAGAAAATGAAAAAAAAAATGTTAAGATCATAGCCATCACAAGCATCCAGTATTACTCAAGTTGATTGTCAGTTATGTGAAAATCAACTTGGGTTGTGAAACTGATAGTTGTACTTGGATAAAAATGGATTTAGCATTAAATAATCTACAAAGGTTATTTAATGCCATAAAATCAAAACAACCAACCAACTAGTTGTACTTGATGCTTGTTTTGGCTGTGATTTTAAGTTTTTAATATTGTAGCCCTATATATATATATATATATATATATATATATATATATATATATATATATATGTTTGTATTTGTTTGCTTGTGTATTAACAAAGTTGAGTCATATTCTCTTCTTGCTGTCATGGTTAAAGATTTTTTTTTTTTAGTTTAAATAAACATGCTGATATTATTTTTTGTATTATGTAATTTTTGAGTATTATTGAATAGAAGTATTCTAAGGGCTGTACTAACTGTTGTAGACCATTAAGTTCCATTTGAAAATAGTAATTAAAAAAAATAATAGATAGTAGCATTTTTCGTTTTGATAATCATGATTTCCAGTGATTTTCACAAGTGTAAACAGAAAATATACATTTGTCTTGTATCTTTTCAAGTCTTTTACAAAAAGAAAACAAACCCTCCACCAACTCTGTATTTGACTACTAAGTTAAAATCCGATGAGAATTGTTAAAGGGAAATAAATCACGTTTCTACGTAGTTATTTCCCTTGATTTGCTTATTCGTTTTGCTGTTGAAGTATTTGTTCACCATTTCCATTTAATGCCAGATGTATCACGCAGGCGCGTTTAAAATACTGTTGGCTTTTGAAAAACAAACAAACAAACAAACCAACCTCCAAAAAACGAACAAAGAAAAAACCAAAACAACTGGGCATTTCAATCAAGCAACAGACTATCAAATAGAGAAGTGGGCTTCAGTGGTTATTTTTTGTTTGCTTTCAAGGCCTGTGAAAGCCAAGATATTTAAAAAAAAAAGTTAATAAAAAGTAACTAAAGAGTCTCTCTCTTTTCCATACCCGAATACACTGTTGTTGAAAATTGTGCTGTTTGAAAATTTTGTATTAAGCTTTTACATTACAAATAAAAATAAATGAATGATATTTTTATATTTCTGTACTTTCTTTTGTATAACATAAAAAAAATTCAAAATTTTTTCTTTCTTTGGACGATTGAATCTTTTTGTATCTTTTATGCTGTCACCACAATGTTTCAGCTGATCCATTTTCCAGCCTTCCACTGGTGTACTTTTTGTTTGGAAATGGTGGAGGTGGGGATATCTTTTACCAACAAAATAAAGCGAAAAAGAAAATGGCGAATTTTTAAACCAATTGGAACATCGTTGGTCATCATATCAATTATTCTATCCCCCGCCCCCAGTTAATTAAATAAAAATTAGTTATTTTTTTAAAATTTTCTATTAAAATGGGACTTATATCAAATGAAATGGGTTAATTTATTGTTTTTAGTTATATTGGACTTGATTAAAAATTAAATTTTGCCTTTTATTTATTTTTTGATGAAGCATTGTCAATCATTATCAGTTCTAACTAGTATTTTCTTTCATCTTAATTTTTCATTTTATCTGTTTTTTTGTAATTTACCTAGATTGTCAATCTACAGTAACAAAGAAATAGTGCAGATCGGCTGCTCTGTCTAAGCTACAAGAAACAGTGGTGGGCAGTAGCCTAAATGTAAACTTTTAAAATCATCTTTAAAAAAAAATTGTCATTCACTATGCTGATCCTAACTCGATAACTATTACACGAGTAGGTGTAATAGTTATCATTTATTAAGCTTAGCTTAGTTTGGTACATGGTCAGATGTATTGGGTATTTAGAATTGAACTAGCTATTAATGGTCTGCTAGCCTAACTTGTTAACCATTCCACCATATGAGGTATCCTAGTAGTTGTAGAAGTTGTTGTAATATATTATATGATTGAAATCATAATTTCTTGTTGTTGCGATACACATTTAGTGAGGCATTGGAATGGTTATTACTGAGACTTCATTCCTGTAGTCTTTTTAGATTTTGCCTGTTTTTGTATGAATGTTTTAATGAATAATTCCTCCTAAATTTGAACTCATTTAACTATGAGAAACAATATATAATGATTAATGGCATTGTACCCTTATCTGATATGCTAATCTATAGTAAACATACATTATTTTTCTTAGTAATTGTGGTAGTGGTATCTAAAATAGCAATTGGCAGTAGTCATCTTTTAAACTTAGCTTAGTTTGGCAGAAAACCATAAAATTTTGGGCATCTTGTGAGAATCAGTCTTGAACAATGATCTATTAACCTAGTTTTCTAACCATTCCATAGCCATGTTGGTTGGGCATAGAATACGGCAATTGCATCCGCCACTGAGGGGTAAGCCCCCACTCTCCTCCAAAAGTGGGTGCATCCTGAGTATGACACTAAATTGTATCTAGTGTTGAGGAGCTTTAGGGAGTGTGGATTAATCCTTCACTGCCATTACCACCAAGTCCAATTTGGCCTAGAGTGGTAGTACCTATTAGAGTCCCATCTGTGGATCTGTTTTAAAATTATTAGTATTGGATATGAATAATTGAAACCATACACCTACATGCATACAAATTATCATTATTAACCCATTATAACCTGGCCCAGTTGGCTGGGGCTATAGAATAGACTGACTGCATCTCTGCAGAAGGGTAAGACTCCCCCAACGAATGTTCTGGATATGACACTAAACAATCTGATGGTGAGGCTTCAATAATGCTGAAGCTTTGGGGAATGTGGAATACCCCTTCATTACCATCACTCCCTGGTCCACTCTGGGCTAGACTGGTAGCACCTGATAGGGTTCTATCTATTGGTCAAATAGAACTGTTTGACATTTAAACTGAGTGCAAAAAATGACTTTTGCTATACTGAATTGTTTGAAATAGAATTTGATTATTTAACTGTGTGTAAAGGAATGATTGATTTTTAATTGAATTGTTAGCAATACATAACAACCATTTAACTTAGTTGATATGCTAAACTGAATTGTTTGAAATAGAACTTTTATCATTTAACTATGTGTAAACAAATGACTGATGTTTAATTGAATTATTAAGTGTTAAAAAGCCATACTTGAAAACATTTAGCTGTGTGCAAAGAAGTAAATAGAACTTTTTGTATTAGATCGAAATAAGTGAGACCATTAAATGTGTGTAAGAAAAAAAGAAATGAGCCCAAGTTTGTATAAAAATGTTATCTACAAAATGTTTAGAAATCATATATTTGATGTATATCTATCAAAAGGATTTGGCATTAAATAACCTACAATGGTTGATATACCATAAAACCAAACCAAAACAAAACAAACTAATCCATTATAACCCAAATTCTTAATTCTCCAATTTATAATGAAATTATTAGAAGGAAACGCATAAAAATTATTGTCCTTAGTATTTCACTAAACTGCAACTGATGGTGAGACTCCAGTCCTGGAGCTTTGAAGAATGTGTAGTAACTCTTCATTGACATTACTCTCAGGTCCAGTCTGACCTGTGTTAGTACCTGTTATGATCTCATCTATAGGTTAAATAGAACTGTTTGGCAACAAATGACTGATGTCAAATTGAATTGTTAGTGTTAGATAGCAATAATTGAAACCATTTAACTGCATGCAAACAAATGAGTAATGTTGAATAGAATTATTGGTATTAAATAGTAATACTTGAACTCATTTAACTGTGTACAAATAAAACTATTAGTGTTAGATAGCAATACTTGAAATCATTTAATTGTGTGCAAACAAATGATCTCTGGCATTTTTAAAATGTTATCTGTAAACTATTCATTTACAAATCCTTCATGTTTGATATATATCTATATAAGCAGGATATGGCATTGAATAACCTACAAGTGTTGATATGCCATAAAACTCAACTAGCTATAAAAATGAATAGTAAACTCTCTGAAACATCCATTTAACCTTTATTATTGTAGATATAGATATGAATTTTATTTATGCAAAGTATAAATTATACTGACCAAATTGTAAGTATTCATGTTAGCAATATTTGAAATCATTGGGCTGTGTGTGAGGTAAAAAACAATATTCACATTAGGATAATTAATTTATTTCCATCCTGTTAAGAGCATTGGTATGACTCAGACTCTAGAATAATTTTTAACAGGACTTCATCAGATCCAATAGAAAAATAAAATAAATTACAACCAGATAGGAGGGATAGTCAAAGGAGGGAAAGAGACGGAGAAACTGAATCCATTTCAGCTATGTATAGCATTTACCCATGTAAGGCTTGTTCCAGTCCCTTCTTGTTTCAGATTAAGACAATTACAAAACCAATAAAATTAACACTTTAGCTATTCCAGTAATACATATCCACATTTCAACCATTTCTAACAAAATTATCAATTTTAATCTTAGTATGTCATTATTTTTTCTTTGAAATGTACCAAAAACCTTGCCGTTAATGATAAGACTTCTTTAACCATGTTAAAATATTTATATCAATTTAATAAATTATACTTAAATATTCGCTTTGATTATCTATTCAAATTCTCTACTATAGTTTAAATTTATTTCTACGCCTACATCTGACCCCACCTCCCAATGAGTGTCCTGGATATGACAATAAACAATCTAATGGTGAGGTTCCAGTGATGCTGGAGCTTTGGAGAATACGGAGTACCCCATTATTGCCATTGCTCCCAGGTGCACTCTAGCCCGGAGTGGTAGCACCTGATAGGGCCCTATCTATGGGTTAAATAGAACTAACAGTATACTAATGCTAAACTGAATTATTTGACTAAACTGAATAGCTTGAAATAAAAATGCTTTTGACAATTAAACCATACTTACATTTAAACTGCGTGCTTATGCTTAACTGAATTATTTGAAATAGAACTGTTTTTCGACATTAAAACTGTATTTACACTTAACTGAATGGTTACATATAACTGCTTGAATAGTTTGAAATAGAAATATTTTTGACCATTAAGCTGTGTACTTATGCTAAAGTGAATTGTTTTAAATAGAACAGATTATTTACATAAAAATGGATTTGGCATTAAATAACCTACAAAGGTTGATATGCCGTAAAACCCAACCAACCAACGCCTACATCTAGCTATTAAATCACATCTCTGCTTTAATAGGTTACCGGGATCAGGATACAATATAATTTGTATCTTTTCTTGTAGACACAAATTACATCTACCATCAAAGAAGCTCGGAGTATTGGACCTTTTTAATAAACTTCATTGAATTTCTGGGGTTATGCCATGAAACCTAACCAACCTCCCCTAAACATTTAATTTCTCTTTCAAAGTTATCAAATAGCTTACTGTAATGTGATTAACTTCTGTTATGTTGGTTTTACATATACTTTTTATTGGTACATGAAGGTACATTTTGCTGTACACTTGATTCACAACTGACACTTAGTATAAGACTAACTGAATTGATAAAAAATTTCTTGTTTGTCAGGTGTTAACTTTGACAAACAGCTATCATTACTTTCTTTTATTTAACTGATATTATTTTGTCTTTATCATATCTTTTTTCATATCTCTTGTAACAATTTTAAATTTTACTGCATTAGTAAAGATATAGTGAGATATGTTTAGTTTGATTTCCTTATTTAATATTACATCAACTTTCATTGGTAATTTAATGCCAAAGCTATCCTTGTAGAAGATTAGTAGTTTGGTTTGGTTTATTTAATGACATATCAACTTTCATGGGTTATTTAATGCTAAAGTCATCTCTGTGGAAGAAAAGTTGTGGTACTATTTAACCTATATCTGGGCAGGGGGACAAGAGGGCACATACCTTTCTCAAAGGTATTAGTCTGAAAGTGAATGTAATAGTGTGACTATTGAATCAATTTGCTTATTTCAGTGTTGCAGTCCAACATGTTAGCCACTATTACATGGTGACTCCCTGAAGATATCTTGGGGATGGGAGAAATCAGTGCTAGCATCAACACAAGTTTTTAGATATTTTGTTTATAAAATTAGTTTTAAAGATTAATTTTGATGTTTTTAGACAACACTAAATTTCTGGCCCAGTCAGCTGGAGCTGCAGAACACACTGACTGCATCTCAGCAGAAGGGTAAGACTCCCCCAAGGAGTGTCCTGAAAATGACACAGAACAATCTGATGGTGAGGCTCCAGTAATGCTGGAGCTTTGGGGAATGCGGAGTAACCCTTTATTGCCATTGCTCCCAGGTCAACTCTAACCTGGAGTGGTAACATCTGATAGGGTCCAATCTATAGGTCAGATTGAACTAAACTGTGTAGTTTGAAATAGAATTATTTTGACATTTAACTGTGTGTAAACAAAAAAACCATCATCATCATCATGTCCCGCTGCTAGCACAGATCTCCCTGACCCTCTTTCATCACTCATCTCTATCATCCATTGCTCCTGGGAGGTCTTCCAAGCTACATCCTGTATCAGCACAGACCTGTTGTAGATAAGTTCTAGCTGGTCGTCCAACCTTTGCTCGTCTATGTGAAGGGGTCCACCAGAGCACATCGCTTATGAGTTCTTCCTTGCTTTTCCAGCAATGTCCCACATGTCTGGTTTGTCTAACTTGGATGGTTTTCGTAATGGGTGATAAGTAGCTGTACAGCTGTTGTTTTGTGAGGTGTTGCCTTCCAGACTTGTTCAGTACAGCTTGCTGCATTTTATACTTTTATCAAAATGGTTTAATTTATCATTAGATGAGCTGAAAAGGGTTGATATGCTGTAAAACACTAATAAAAGTACTTATACCCTTGAGAAAGATATGAATCCAATTATTCTCCCTCCAGCTATGGGTAAATAGTAGGGCAGAGTTCTTCAGCATTGGTAAAGCAACTTGTCTAGGAGAAGGAAAACTCTGAATTCAAACCTGTTAAACTCTACTTGAAAATTGACCTTGTGTCATATCCTGCCCGAGCAGAGGGGTTGGTAAATATGGATATGCTGTAAAACAACCAATCAACCAACCAATTCTAGATTTCCTTTATAATTTTTATAATTCTTTTTATCTAAGAAACTCAAAGCAACCTTTTGAAACATTGAGATTTAACTTCCTTACCTACCATTTCCAAATATTCTTTCCTTGCTGATGAAAAATCTGTTGCAGCAAGATTGCTGTACCTGTCTTCAAAGATTATATGATTCATGATTTGAAGTGTCTTTGTTTCTTGTTTTCTTGCATGTAAAAGATGCAAAGTATGGTCTTTAGTATGGAGACCTGTTTGTAGGGATGCATTTAATCTGTTAATCTGATAGAGAAAGGGTTAGGTTTTGTCAATCTTGAGGTGTTTTTTAATTTCACTGCCAACTCATGTGTCCTCCACTCCTTTGTGTAAAATTGTTCAAAAATTAATTCTGCATTGTTTTTGTGATTTTAGCATGCAGCTTCACAGAATTAAGAATTTTGAATCAAACTCTCTTTATTGAAAAATATCAACTCATCTTTGATATTGTCTATTATCATATTTACCAGCCCCTTCACTTGGGCAGGATATGACACAAGGTCAATTTTTAAGCAGAGTTCAACAGGTTTGAATTCAGTTTTCCTTCTCCTAGACTAGTTGCCTCACCAAGGCTGAAGAACCCAGTCTGTCCTACTATTTACCCATAGCTGGAGGGAGAATAATTGGATTCATACCTTTCCCAAGGGTATTAGTGCTATTTGATATTGTCTATTATCTGCCTTGCAAAGACATGGACAGCTGGTCATGTTGATACTGCTATATGGATGCTAACTAAACGTATGGAGAAAAAGTTTGACTGCAATTACATAAGAATGCTGCGAGCAATATTGAACAAGTCCTGGAGGCAACACCCCACAAAACAGCAATTGTATGGCCACCTACCACCAATCACAAAACTATCCAGCTAGAACCAATATACAACAGCTCTGTGCCAATACAGGATATAGCCTAGAAGACCTCCTGGGAGCAACGGATGATAGAAATGGGTGGCGAAAGAGGGTCAGGGAGATCCGTGCTAGCAGCACGACATGATGATGATTATCTGCCTCTTTTAAAAGAAAAATTTGATATATGTGAGCTTTTATGTTACATATCTGTGTTTTCCTGGTTTCATTGTTTAATGGCAAATCAACCTTCATTGGTTATTAAATGCTAAAGCCATCCTTGTAAAAGAACAGTAGTATTTAACCCATAGTTTGGGGAATAAGGAGGTTCATGACTTTCCCAAGGATATTAGTTCAAAAGTAAACATAATAGCATAACTGGAGTTTGAACTCACTCACTGCTCTTCAATTTCCCCCAAAGCCCGAGGGAGAAGAAAAGGATTAATGACTTTAACAAAGACATAAGCATGAAGTGAATCACAAATAGCCTTGTCTAGGATTTAAACTTGGCTTGCAAAGTTCATTTGGTATGACAATATTTACTTACCATCTATCAGGAAAAGTGTATGTTATTAAAATGGTTCAGTTCTGTTAAAGTTTTATGCTTATCTATAATCCTGTGTGTGTGTGTATGTATGTGTATATATATATATATATATATATATATATATATATATATATGCCATTTTTCATTGCACAATAGTGTTAAAATGCACTTTTAGAGGTGAGAGCAATTTTGAGTCCAATTTATGACTTGGTAACTCAGCTAGAAGTGTAAATGCTCTAAATTGGATGCATTGGGCTTAATGACTGCCAAAAGTGACTTTTACACGAGTATATTAAGAAAATGTCTTCAAACCAAGATTCTTAAATTTTGGATGTGGCGGGGGGGGCGTCTTCATGGTGTAATGGTTAAAGTGATGGACTGTTTCAAGTATTGCAATTCAACACAAATAATTCTATTCAATTGTATTCATTCTCACTGGCAAATGGTTTCAAGTATTGTTATGTAATTCCAATAATTTATCTTTTGCACTGTAAAACAATTTCAAGTATTCCTATCTAATAATTGTAGTAAGCGAGTTCAAACTCCAGTCACGCTATTATGTTCACTTTTGGACAAATACCCTTGGGAAAGGTATCAACCTCCTTATCCTTCCAGCAATGGGTTAAATAGTACCACTACTGAACTTGTAGGAGAATGGCTTTGGCATTGGTTGATATGCCATTAAAAACATAGATAGATAGATTTTGGACATGGAAGACTTGTTTATCAATTATCATGACCTTGTGAAAATTATCTGACAAATGTTTATGAATATTTGTATATAGTAGACATGTACAGAAATGAACTCCGGCTAAAAGTGCTGTGGTGTAATTAAAAAAAAATCTCCCAAACCAGTTAATTAATGGATTTTAATGAAATTTTCATTAATAAAAAAATAAGACAAGGTTTATTCTAAAAGACATTTTTATTTGAAATTCCGGAGGCATTTTTTATTTTTTTCATTGTTTTGTTGTCATTCTCTTCAATCATCTAGTAAATGAAATACCTGAATGATTTTTTATTTTTTAAAAGATAAATCCATTGAGAAATAGATGTTACCCTTTTTATTTTTATTTTTTTGATGACAGAATGACAAAAAGTATTTGTATGGACACCTTACTTTTTTGGTAGTAAAAAAAAATAGTCCAATATTGCTATTCTTGGCAATTTTTTTTAGTTTTTTAATTTTTAGGAATATGGTCATAAATACTCATTGTAGTCTTTTTATTTTTTGATTTTCATAAAATATATTAAATTCTTTTTATTATCATTGATTTGGGATTTTTGTTATCTAATATAAAAATTTCTAATAATTAAATATGCCTTCAATGGTGCAAAAAATATTGGCTGTTTGTTTTATCATTGATTTTTTTTTTCATTTTTGCTAATGGAATTTTTGATAGGATGTCTGTAAGTGATATAAATATATCAATTTTGGATAAATGATTCAATAACTAAATGCTTGGCCTTTTTTTTTTTTTTTTTTTTTTTTTTTTTAATATCAGCAAACCAATTGTCTGTATACAGTTTATAACAGATGAAAGATTTTTCATTTTCTTTTTAAACAGAAACTTGTGATTGCTTCTTTTGAGTTTAAAAAAAAAATTGTTTTAAGTATTGTTTGTGAAGTTTCCACCTTCAGAAATTTTCCATTTTTGGGGCACACTTAGTATATAGCCACTAAAATCTGCATAGGAACAGTTCATGAATCTTCTAATTTTTTTCTTTTGACAATTCAGTCTGTGTTTTGACCATTCTTATTCTATGGTTTTCTTCAGGTTTTCTGTCTGAATGGGAAGAGAAGCTTGCTCTCTCACTTCCCCAACCTTTTTTTGGTTTTTAGCATTAAAAAAAAAATAGTTGTAGCCAATATTTTGAAACCCTTTAAGTAATTATTCTCAACCTTGCAGTTATTCAGGTGGTCATTTTTATCTTTTATTTTAAAAATCTTCTTAAGCAATCATCTTGTGGATAACTTTGTTTAAGTCCTAGTGGTGTAAAAATAAAAAGAAATATTCATAACTTTTTAACTTTACCTTCACATTTGTTTATTTAGTTGGCTGTCTTTTTGCAAAGAGACAAAACTATTTCTGTGTTTATGTTAACATTATTGAATAAAGAGAAAATTTAATTTTTGGACATTCACTGGATATATTTTGCTCTAGGTGTATTTTTGTTTTTATCTAAAAATATTAAGCTATGTCTTGAGTTGGAAATACAAGTAATTAGTCTTTTGACTATTTTGTTCTATAGTCTTCTTCAGGTCAACTGTCTGTGTGTGTGTGTGTGTGTATATATATATATATATATATATATATATATAGAGAGAGTCTCTCTCTCTTGCTTTCCTTTTTGTTTCCACTGTAAAACAAAATGATAGTGGGCAACATTCTAAAATCCTCTAAGTAACAATTCTCATTATTTCAGTTATCTAAAAGGCTAATGAAGAAATAGAAAAATCCTTTATGGCAAATCTTATCTAGAATAAGATTTGGTGCACATTACATTCTTTGGGATTAGGTCAAGATAATTGAAGAATAAGGGGGTGTCCTCGTGGTGTAATGGTTAAAGCGATGGACTGCGGAATCGTAGTATGCGAGTTCGTACTCTGGTCGCGCTATTATGTTCACTTTCGGGCAAATATTCTTGGGAAAGGTATGAACCCCCTTATCCTCCTAGCTATGGGTTAAATAGTACCACTACCATTCTTCTAGGAGAATGACTTTGGCATTAAATAACCTACAAAGGCTGATATGCCGTTAAACAAAGAATCCAAAATCCTTGAAGGATAAGTTGAAGGATGTGCACATATATCACCTTCTGTCAGGTGTGTAATTCAAACAAGTATGGTGTTCAACACTGGTTTTCTAGGCTCAACAAAAAAAGCTGTTGGAGAATGTAATAAAGAAAAAGAACATTTTCCAGTAAATGACTGGAACAAGGTGCATGCCTGAGTGAAAAATTAAAATAACTGACATCATGAGCATCTGACTTTCTGATAGGCATGCATATCAGTTATCTTTCCCTTGTTTTATTTACAAATATCAACTATGAAATGGTACTAATATAAGACCATTCATTTTAACTGGCCTGGAAATCATGCAACTATGATCTCTGACTCGAGGCAGGCATGTAGTGACTATTACTAGGCAATAATTACAAGAATGTTTTTAGTGAGGGAATTGTTTGTGATATCAAATAACTAATTAGATGGTTTCAAGTATTGCTATATAACAGTCAAAATTTAACATCAGTTATTCGTTAGCATACTTAGTTTGTTGATGATTTCACTTTTAATTGGGTTAGAACAAATTTGTTTGCATACTAGTATTGCTATTGTCTCTACTCAGTTAAATGGTTTCAATTATTGCCAACATTAAATATTCTATTCTATATTAATTATTTGTTTACACACAGTGAAGTAGTTACAAGTATTACTATTTAACACTGATTATTCTATTAAACACTATTTATTCATTGATTTGTACGCAGTCAAATGCAATACCTATTATTCAATCTCACTTATTTCTATCTAATATGAATAGTTCTATTTATTTGTTTGCACACAGTTAAAGAGTTTCAAGTATTGCTATTTAACACTAATAATTCTTTTCAATATTGCTCATTTGTTTGCTAACAGTTTCAAGTATTGCTATGTAATGCTAACATTTCAATTTAACATCAGTCATTTGTTTGCATACAGATTAAATGTCAAACAGTTCTATTTGAACAATTGATAGGACCCTATCAAGTGTTACCATTCTGGATTGAAACCATCTAACTCTATGCAATCAAATGAGCTTTACCATGTTTGAAAATTATAATAATACCTACAAACTATTTTCTTACAAATCATATGGAAACCATTTTTACATATAAGCAGTTCTATTTCAAACAAATCAGTTTAGCATAAGTATGCAGTTTAAATGTCAAAACAATTCTATTTCAAACAATTCAGTTTAACATAAGTACACGGTTTAAATGTTTAAAATAGTTCTGTTTCAAACAATTCAGTTTTGTATAAATACACAGTTCAAATGTCAAAGCAATTCTATTTCAAACAATTCAGTTTAGCATAAGTATACAGTTTAGTTCTATTTGACCCATAGATAAGACCTTATCAGTTGCTACCACTCTGAGTCAGAGTGGGCCTGGGAGCGATGGTAATAAAGGAGTGGTCTGCATTCCCCAAAGCTCCAGCATTACTGAAGCCTCACCATCAGATAGTTCAGTGTCATATCCAGGACTCTCATTGGTGGTGTGGGGTGTTATTCCTCTATAGAGATATACTTGGTGCATTCTACAGCCCCAGCCAACTGGGCTGAATGATAATGGTACACATTAATAAACATGATAATACGTGATAAAAAAAAAGAAAATTATGTTGAGACCGTTGATTAAGAAGTATTGAGAATTGGGTAGTAAAGTACCTGAACTCTATGCAGAGTGGTATACAAACCTTAACTCCAAAATTTTGACTGGATATATTCAGGTCCCCACCAGACCAAAATGTGATGAGGTTGGTTTAGTGAGAGGTGTCTCACAGGAAGCAAGCCTCTTGGGGTCTGGGTAAGGCAGGAGCAAAAATTGCTTGGTTCCATTTACATTTTCCTACAGGGCCATCTCATGAACATGGCAATTAACCCATTTCTTACTCCTTCCAAACAAGGAGGCAGGTGCTTCCGCCTGATGGGAAGGCTGTCTAGAACTAATCTGATTAATGTTATAACATCCAGTCTGAACACTAGGTATGCACAAAGATTAAGACTTCTTACATACCTGTGATCCCCACCACAGGTCAGCTTGGATTGGCTAATGACCCAGCAGAACCACTGTCATGTAAATATATTAACAATATCATCTATGCTTATCAAATTCACTCTCTGTAAATATCTAGTTACAGAAGGGGGGACAACTCATGTCTTGGAATGGTTATTGACGAAGTTTAAGGAATAAGAGAAATACTTATTTTACATAGATATTTTCAATAAATTTTATTTCTTGTCTGCATAGTTACACTGGTAATTCTCTATTAATCATTCAGATTGAATGTTATATAATAAAAATTTCAGATCACTATTTCACTGTGTAAAGCAATAGACTAATTCATTTACTCTTTAATTCAGCTATCGCACGTGCATGCGTGCACACTCATACAGTGGTATGTAAAAGTATGTAGATGAACAGACTTTTTGTATATGGTTCTTTATTGATTAATAGTACAACTGTTTTGTGGTGGTATTTTAAAGATGTGATCTATCTCATGACATTTTAAAACATCACACTATTGAATTTCATTTAAAAATCAATCACTCTATCAGCTGAGGCTGTAGTATGTTGACTGCATTTCTGCAGAAGGGTAAGACCACCTCCCTCCCCAACAAATGTCCTGAGTATGATGTTAAACTGTATCTGATGGTGAGGCTCCTATCCTGGATCTTTGCAGAATGTGAAATACCCTTCATTACTATTACTCTTAGGTCCACTCTGACCT
Source organism: Sepioteuthis lessoniana (assembly GCA_963585895.1). Classification (NCBI taxonomy): domain Eukaryota; kingdom Metazoa; phylum Mollusca; class Cephalopoda; order Myopsida; family Loliginidae; genus Sepioteuthis; species Sepioteuthis lessoniana. The sequence goes on along the minus strand of CAUZXS010005053.1, from coordinate 12,214 downwards.
GGAGTGGTAGTACCTGTTAGGGTCCGATCTATGGATCAAATCAACTGTTCAATAATTTACTAGTTTTGCTATTATTTGTTATTTGAAACCATGCAGCTGTGTGCAAATTACTTGATAAATAGAATTACTAATGTTAAATAGCAATAAGTGAAACCATTTAACTGCAAATAAATGATTAATATCAAATAGAATTGTGGGTGTTAGATAAGAATACTTTTAATGCATTTAATTGTGTGTGAAAAATAAGCTCTAACAATTTGTTTAAAATAAATTTACTTAAAAACTATTTGCTTACAACTCATATGTAAAATAGATTGAAAGAAAACTCAATGGATGATCATTATTCCATTCTCTTGAGTTTTCTTTTAATTTATTCTATAGATATATTTGCTCTGTGTAAGAAGTAGAAAGATTGGTTGTGTTTTATGCCATAAAACACAACCAAGTCAAACTAATCTTTCTACTTCTCATATATATATATATATAGTGGCCAATTGGGTAGAGTGTTCATCAATGGCCAGGAAGACCGAGGTTTGATCCCAGGTTGAATCATACCAAAGACTCAAAAAATGGTACTTGATGCCTCCTTGCTTAACACTCAAAAAGGTACATATCAAGGGTAAAGTGGAGCAATCTAGGGAAAGGAGTATCACTCTCCCCTACACCTTGGTGTAGTAGCTATTGAAAAGGGAGCTTTCTGGATGCCCTCGACTATGGTCACCAACTTTACTTTTATTTATATTGTATACAAAAGTCTTCAGCCACTTTAAACTATTATAAATTTTGAGTAATTGCTAACTTGTAAGTGGATATTTTGCATTGCATATTTTACAGATGAAACATTGACCTTGTTGGAGTCATTTCCGTTTCAAATCATTATATTTTATTGTAGGGGTTCTGAATAAGAGGAGAAGATGTGAGCCCACCTCTAAAAATGTCCATGCAAAAATTTTCAGCTATGTCACATAAACCATTCAAAGTAGAGTGTTTTAAAAACAAAATTTCCACTGTTAATATGCAAATATTTTTCCACAATGGTACTGATTTTTTTTCTAGGAATAGTGAAAATTCTTAAACCTAAAATCATGGCAAAAAATTCTAAAGAAATAAGGATGAAGATTGTGGAGATCACTGACAATATGAGAGTGAGCAGCTGCTGAGGAACATGGAAATTCAAGAAGCAGCATCTTAGAAACTGTTATGGGGACATATCCTACCATACCCCAAAGATGAACTCATCCAACCTAAACATATTCGCTGAGCTTAGCTTGCTCGGAGAAGACAACTTCTCGTTTCTTACAAGACATTTGACAAGCCGAGAATGGCTAGTACTTCCTTTGTATGACTTCCTTTTTCTGCTAATTCAATAACGTTCACCTATCACTCGTTGTTTGAGTTGTTCTTCCACCGGTCTTATCTGAAGACCACAACAGAAACCCTCTTGTAGTTTCAAGGCACTGGAAGTGTTTTGGTATGACCAAGATATAGTCACCCTTGAAAGCTGTAGCACAGGAGAATAAGGAACTGATGAGGAGAGCAAAAGCTCAATCAAAGATGAGTTCAACTCAAGTGATGGATGAGAGCAACTTGTCTTGGATAGTGTCAATATATACCATGAAACACATTCTTTGAGAATATGAATTGAAGGGGTGTATTGCAAATAATAAAACATCATGAGCCAAAAAGCATTTGATGGCAAGATTTTGTTAATCAAAGAGGTATGAACTATGGAATGCAGATACTTGCAATAAGATCATATTCAGTGAGGAAACTAGTATGTCACTGCCTTCTAATAAGTGAATATTTGTCAGAAGGCTTTCAGGAAAGTGAAATGACCTATGTTACATGATGATAACCAGGGAAATATGTTGGTAAGAGTTGGATGCTTTGGGGATGCATAAAAAGTGATGGTTCGAGAAAGTTGGTTAAAATTGACAGTAACTTCTATAGTACCAAATACATTCTGTTGCTGAAGGACAATTCGATACCAAACCCAGTTAGCTGAGGCTGTAGAATATGCTATTGAGGATTAAGATGTGCTCCTCCCTCTCAATGAGTGTCCTCGATATGATACTAAACATTCTGATAGTGAAGCTCTAGTTGGGTCTTTTGGGAATGTAGAGTACCTTTACATTGCCATTACTCCCAGGTCCACTTTGACCTCGAGTGGTAATACCTGTTGAGTCCCATCTATGGGTTAAATAGAACTAGTATCCTGGGTATGGTAGTAAAAAGTGTCTGATAGTGAAGCTTCAGTCTTTGAGCTCTGAAGAATGTAGAGTACCCTTACATTGCCATTACTCCCAGGTCCACCCTGAATCTAAGTGATCCCATCCATCTATGGATCAAATAGAACTGTTAAAACATTTACTATATTTGAGAACATTTAACTGTGTGCAAACAAATTAATATTAAATTGAATTATTAGTATGAGAACAATACTTGAAACCATTTAACTGTACAAACAATAAATAGTAATTCTTGAAACTATTTAACTCCTGGCCCATTTAAAAATTTTATCTACTAACTATATACCTCTCCCTGTGTATATATATATATATATATATATATATATATATATATAGGATTTAGCATTAAATAACCTAAAAGGGTTGATATGCCTTAAAACTCAACCAACCAAATAATCAATTTGATTCTAGACTTGGATGAAGTTGAGATTTTTCAGTATGAGAGAGCTCCATGTTACAGATGTCATTCAACAGAATATAATTTGGCTGATGAAGGTGAAAGATAAGCCAGCTCAAAGCTTTGACTTAAATATTATTGTGCAGATGTGTACAAAACTTTTGAGTTTGTCAGGAAAAACCATGCAATCTTGAAGAGTTGTAGGAGCTCAGACACAAAGAATGGCATCTCATACCTGTGACTTGTTCACACCTCTTCCTAATTGCATTAAAGCAATTATTTAAGATTAGTGAAGCTACATGAAATATCAACAATTTATTGCAATTTCTTGAACTGAACATTATGTAGTAAATTCTCATTTTTTGGTTTTAAAACACTGTATCCTGATTGGTTTATGTGAAGTGCCTCTAAACTTTTGCACTGGCAATACTGCTAAAAATAACAATAAGAATACATTCAAAGCCAAATCTATAAAACCAGAAACTCTGCAGAAGATGGATAATCCTGAATAGCATAGCTGACAGTAAATGAAATGAGCAGAATGAAAAGCACCTCTAGAGCAAAGCTAAAAATTGCCAATAAAGACTTCAGAAGTGGAAAATACATTTCAAGAACTTGCTTGGAAACTCCTCTTAAGTCACTAATAAACCTATCAAAAAAAAAAATGTTAATAGCCAACTAGACATCAAACTAGAACAATTTCCTGAGGAAGAACTTGACATAGTACTAACAAAGATTAAAAGCAGAAAAGCTGCTGGTTTTAACGAAATATCTTTAGAATTATGGAAGACAAGGAAATTTGATGATATACTTCTTTGATTATGCAATCCTGTTTATATATAAAGTACGGTAGAGAAATGGACAAAAGATTACAATATCCCCTTTAAAAAAAGTGACTTTGGAATCACTAAAAATTACAGAAACATAACTCTTACTTCTATAGCTGCTAAGTTTTATAATGCTCTGTTTCTCTACTGCATCGGGGGAGGGGTGTCCTCACGGTGTAATGCTTACAATGCTGGACTGTGAAATCGCTGCAAGTGAGTTTGAATTCAAGTCGTGATATTATGTTCACTTTTGGACAAATCCCCTTGGGAAAGCTATGAACTCCCTTATCCTCTGAGCTACGGGTTAAATAGTATCACTGCTGTTTTTCTAGGAGGATGGCTTTGGTATTTACCCACAAAAGTTGATATGCCTTTAAACAAAGAAACCAAACCAAACCAAATCTTGCCCAGTTGACTGGGGCTGTAGAATACGCCAACTGCTTCTCTGCAGAGGGGTACCCCCCCCACAATGAGTGTCCTGGATATGACGCTAAAAAATCTGATGGTGAGGTTCCAGTGATGCTGGAACTTTGGGGAATGTGCAGAGTACCCTTTCGTTGGCATTGCTCCAAGGTTCACTCTGACCTGGAGTGGTAGCATCTGATAAGGGTCCTATCTATGGGTTAAATATAACTAAACTGCGGTTTCTTGACTTTACTGTTTTTTGCATTTAAACTGTGTATTTATGCTAAACTGAATTGTTTAAAATAGAACTGTTTTGACATTTAAACTGCATACTTAGGCTAAACTGAATTGTTTGAAATGGAACTGTTTTTGACATTGAAACTCTACTTACACTAAACTGAATTGTTTAATATAGAACTGTTTTGACATTTAACTATGTGTAAACAAAATCTGTACTAATGCTAAACTGAATTAGCTTTGTTTGAATCAACTGAATAATTTGAAATAGAAATGCTTTTGACAATTAAACTGTGTACTCATGCTAAACTGAATTGTTTGAAATAGAACTGATTATGGATTTGGCGTTAAATAACCTACAAAGGTTGATATGCCATAAAACCTAACCAACCAAACCAAATCAACCATATCAAACCTAAAATCAGAATGGTTTTCTGAGAAATTGACCCACAATTTCACAGATTCTGACTATTCATCGAATCATCATGTACAAAAAATCTCAAGGCAACCCTACAGTTTGTAGATGTCTCCAAGGCATTTGATTCCATGAATAGAAGCGAAGATGTAGGGAATACCACAAGTATATTGTCTCCCCAAAGAAATTTTTACTGCTTTAATGATGCCTTATAAAAACACAAAAGCAATGATTTGCTTACCTGATGGAGATAGAGACTTCTTTGACATTGTCACTGGAGTCTTGCAAATAGATACATTAGCACTGTATTTGTTTAAAATCTGCCTAGATTACATTCTTGCAATGTTGCTAGATCTTATAAAAGAAAATGGTTTTACACTAAAAAAAAAAGTAAGAAGCAGATGATATCCTGCAGAAACTATGACAGACACAGACTATGCAGATGATCTAGCACTTCTTGTAAATACACCTGCCCAAGTTGAATCCTTACTGCATCTCCTAGAGCAAACAGCAGGAGGCATTGGCCCCTATGTGAATGCAGATAAGTTCATGTATTTTAAATGAGGAGCCATCTCTACTCAAAAGCCTCTAAAATTAGTAGACATCTACTGTAAGGCATGGATTACTATTGACAGGTTATATGGAAGTCTAATCTATCTGATAAAATAAAAATGAGATTTTTCCTGAGCTATGGTTGTGTAAATGCTACTGTATGGATACACCATGTGGATGGTAACAAAATGCATGGAGAAAAAGCTTGATGGAAACTACACAAGAATGCTACATGCTATTTTGAATTAATCCTGGAAGCAACATCTCAGAAAACAGCAGCTGTACAGCCACTTACCTCCCATCTTAAAAAAACATCCAAAAAGACAAACAAGATATGCAAGACGCTACTGCAGAAGCAAAGATGAACTCATAAGTGACATTCTTCAATGTATTCCTACACATAGATGCACCAGTGTTGGCCAACCAGCAAAAACGTACTGTGACGGTGCAAAAATATTTGTCTCAGGACGGGAGTTTATTTTTCACACGTGTGAAGTTTGGGCAGTCCGGCACTTGATTCCTCGCAAAATAAGTCCTAGATAAGAGTCCTTTTTCTGGCATATGGGAGCTGGCGGATAATGTGGGGATTAATTTGAGGCTAGACTGCCCGCCGCTGGCAAGGGGTTTCCAAATTTCACATTACACACACCCACCAGGCCACTTTGTCTTCCTACCATCCTACCACACCCAGGATAATGGAAGATATGGGCCTCTAGGTTTAGATATAATATTATTATTTATCGTAGTCAACAATTTCAATTTCCCGTGTAATGTTTTTAAAGGTGAATAAGACATTTAGTGAGAATAAATTGAGGCAAAAATGAAGCTGAAAAGGAACATGCAAAAGAAGGCAATTTGATAGGCAAACAACAGAACGAATAAATTTCGACACGAGGGGACATCTAAAATATAACAAGGTTTTAATAGCCAAGGTCCAAACAAATATTTATAAGGATCGGCTATGTTTCCCAGTAAACAGTCTCCGACATAAATGTCTCTTTCTTCTTTTTTCTTTTCTTTCTACTTTTCTATCGAACCTTGAAAAGGTAGCAAAGTCCACTCATATGTTCACAGTCTATGAAATGAATCTTTTCATTCCATTTCTGTTCTTAATGCATATAATTCTCTATATGCTTCTTTCTTTAAATTGAGAGAGAGAGGGCATACAATTGCAATACTTAGGAAGGGTGGAGGGAGAAAATGGTTTTAAGGTTTACTTAGCTTTTCGACGGGTTTCTTCTGAGTATTTTCTTTAACGGGCTAGCGGGATACTATAGAGTTCAGCTTGAAGGCATCTGTTATCTCCTATCCAAGAACTCTATATCTGTTTCTTCACGCAGAGTTTTGGCATGAGATTCGCACGTCCGTTTACGGTAACCTCTGTCCTAAAAACTGAATTCTTTATTCCTATTTCCTCTGACGAAAAGGGTGCTACTTCCGGCTTTAGGGTTCTGACCAATCATTCGACCTTTTTCTTCTTCCTCACCCTGTCAGGCGATTCATTCGGGCTACTATCATGACCTCTACATCCCCTTCTCTATCCAACCGGTTACCGAGTGTAGTCAGCTCTTGGCTTTCATTCTGACCTGGATTCATTACTTCGGCTGTGAGGAATTGACCTCCATTCATCTTTCTTTTAATGGTCAATCTTTGAGGCCTGTTAATTCAAACATGGAGGGGTAGGGGAAATTTCTTATTTCTCTCCTCTCAGTGGTAGACCACATGACAGTACTGACATCAGTTCTGTGTGGACACTAGATGGAGTTTGGAGGACCTGCTGGGAATGATGGATGATAGACACAGATGTAGAGAGAGAGAGTCAAAGGAAATCCATGTTGTCAGTGCGACTTGATGATGATAATATATATCAAACTTTTTGTATTTGTAGCGCACAAGGGTGTAAATGATTAAATTAAATACCAATCTAAAATTTGTGAATTTCAATTTTTTTTATATTGAGTGAAAAGTTTTTTGAAAAACAGAAGTTGCAAAATCTTTTCTTGTAGAAAAAATAATATTAATCAGAGCCTAAATATTCTTAGAGAGAAAGTGAAGATTAATCCCTGAATGTAGCAGTTATTGTTTACTTAAATCTACATGAACATATTTTTTGTGTGTCACTATGTGAGAGA
>CAUZXS010005052.1:22500-162500 GCA_963585895.1 Sepioteuthis lessoniana | reverse complement strand
CCAGGATTTGAAGAACAGTTTATTGTGAGATTCAAGGAGACCAGAAGCATAGACACACACCTGAGACAAAATAAGAGATTTAAATTCATGATAGCACATGGTAGATGCACATTTGACTTGTGCACACAAAATTAAAACAGCTTCTTTTTCTGGTCAATGGATGTATGTCTCTACCTGTAGTTAATAAAACCTAATTTCTTTGTTGTACACCCATGAGTCCATCTCTTTTCAGTTTTGTTTACTTATTTTCTTAATCGTAGTTTTAGGGTGGATAATCTCCCTGTGTGTTGAACCCGGGATTGAACCAGCGACCTTTACATTTCAGTCTAAAGTGCTTGTTACACCACTTCCCTCTTTGCGTTCCTCCTCCACTTTCCTCCTTCTCTCTCTCTCTCGCTCTCTCCTTTTCACTCTCTCTGTGCTTCTTCCTTCGTTTCTCTTCCACTTTCTTTCCTGCTTCTGCTTCTCGCCGAGAAAAAGACGCCCGAAAAGAAAAACGAGTCAGTTTTTATTTACGTCACCTTACCCATAATCCATTTCCTTAGCCTATAAAAATCCCGGTCGGGCGCCTCCTCTCTTTTTTCCTTTAATGGGCTGAAGGTGGATTATTGAAACAGCGGTGAGTATTTTTCTTTTCTTTTCTTTGTATCAGATCACTGACCTGCACGCCAGACACAAACGAACCTTCTTTTGTCGAGAGCTGCCGTTAGTCCCACTTTCATGTCCACAAAATGTAACAATCTCACTTACAGAAAGTGATGAAAATATATGCCTAGAATAGACATAAGTCTGCTAATGACACGATATCAATCATATGGAAATCTGATCTCTCTGATAAAATACAATAGGAATTCTTCCAGACTGTAGCAACATTAGTACTACAGTACAGTTGCACTACATGGACTTGGAAAAAAACCACATGGAAACTACACAAGGATACTGCATACTCTTTTGAACAAATTCTGGAAGCAGCACCTCACAACTATCCAAGTAAGATGAGCAAGACATGCTTGGCACTGCTGGAGAAGTAAAGACAAACTCAAAACTGACATTCTCCTATGGACTCTTACACATGGACACACCAGTATTGGCCAACCAGCAAAAACTTACATTCATCAGCTCTTTGCAGACAGAGAGTGGATGCCATCCAGAAAACTCATCAAGAGTGATGATGACTGATAGGGACAGATGGTGAGAGAGAGTCAAGAAAATCTGTGCTGTTGGCACACCTTAATGATTACTTAGTTATACAGACAAAAAAAAAAACGTCTAAATTTATAAATCTCTAAAGTTTCATTTAAATTTAGAATATTTATCTACATAACTCTGTGAAATTTTTCACAGTACAATAAAAGTTTTGACTTATGGTCAAGACAAGCTGAAAATACAAGTTTATACCAAAGCATCAGTCTGTAACTAACCTGCTTAACACTTACTAGATATGCTCAAATATGATCTGATAATATCAGAGACTATTTGGTGACTTTTGCAGCTGAATCTAAGTGTAGGCCTAGCCTTGGCCAATTATTAACACATGCAAAGTTTATATCTTGCATATGGTGTAACCCCATAATATTTATTAAGCTAAAATCTAGGTCTCAGAAAGTCACATGACACTTGAGTGTACACAGTAAATAGACCATTTAGTAACAGCAAGAACTGTAATCAACTTGATGCTTATGTGCCAGACTAAGCAAAGTTTGGTAAACAATAATATTAACATCCGAATAGTCTTGACTTCTAGTATAAAAGATACTCCAGCTTGTTCAATATTTCATACAGGAAAAAAATGTAAAGGATTTTAACTAGAATTTTTTAAAATTCTTCTACCAGGATCTCTCTAAAATAGAATGTTTCTATGAACTTAAAATAGTAAGTAGGTAATCTTTCCTGATTAGAAAAAAGCTGCAATATAAAAGTAACAAGCAAGTTAGCTTCCTTTCATTAAAAAAAAAATGAATAAAAAAAAGAAACATGGAAAAGAAGTAAGTAAAGATTGTAAAGTAAAAGCCTCCAGAAACTTGAAGATGAAAAGTAATTATTCATCCAAATAGAATTTAGATGTAGAGAAAGTTTAACCTCTTTAAGCCTGTAAGACTAATATTTTGGGCTTGGAAAGACGAAATCAGATATTACTACCAAATGGTATTTGCACAAACCAGAATCCATCCTGGAGAATGAGTCACATAAAACAGATTACCTAATCCCAGCCAGAAGACCAGACCCAGTAATAATTAATCAAAAAGTAATAATTAATCAGCCAACTAGAGTACTTAGACCTTGCTAGAGAACTAAAAATGCTATCAAACATGAAGGGGACAATGATACCAATTCTCATTAGTGCACTTGGAACAATCCCATAAGGCTTGGTAAAGGAGCTGGTAGAATTGGTAATCAGAGGATGAGCAGAGACCATCCAAACTACAGCATTATTAAGATCAGCTAGAATACTGAAAAAAATCCTGGAGACCTGAAGAGACTTGCTGTCACTTAGACTCCAGACTTAGACCATCCACAAATGTTGGTATAAAAAAATTGCAAAGAATAATATAATCATGTATGTCTAAAAATGTACAAAATATCCAACAAAGACATAAATTTCATCACAAAAGATATGAAAAGCAGGAAAACAAACCCTAACAAAAGTGAAAATCTAAAGAGGCATCTTCCAGGGAAACTCACTCTTGCTTTAGCTATTTGTTATAGAAAGGATGAAACTCAATCATTTAATTAGGAAATATAGAGGGAGCTACAAATTTACAAAAATCACAGGAAAGAGTAAACCACTTCATGTATATGGATGATATCAAGCAATTTGCCAAAAATTAAATAAAAAAATAGAAACCCTGATACAAACAATAAGAATATACAGCCAGGATATAGGAATGGGATTTGGCATTAAAAATGTTCTATGTGAACAATAAAGAGCAGAAAAAAAAAACAATGGTAAGAATAGAACTGTCAAAGCAGGAAAGCATAAGAATGCTTGAAGAAAAGAAAAATCCCAAGTACTCAGAAATATTCAAAGTGGACACTATTTAAAAAAAAAAAAAAAAAAAAAAAAACAGAAATGAAAGAAAAAAATAAAAAGTACCTCAGAAGAACAAGAAAACTTCTTGAAACCAATCTCTGCAGCAGAAATCTCATCAAAGAAATAAACACCTAGACAGTCACTGCTTGTAAGACACTAGGGGTCATTTTTAAGAGGACCAAAGGAAGAACTCAGACAAATGGGCCAAATGACAAAAAAATTGATGACAATACAAAAGGACTTATATCCAAGAGTTGACAAAGAACGTATGTGTCAAGAAAAGTGAGTGGAAGAGGACTCACAAGGATTGAGTAGATATATCAACATAAGAATTTGAGAATTACATTAAAAAAAAAGGAAAATAAAAAAGACTCATTACAACAACTAGTAATACAGTGGCAAACTAGAAAACAGGAATGGGAAGAAAAACAACTACATAGATACTTCTAGCAGTAAACAGGCAAGATTGCACATGAGAATGGCTGGACATGGTTAAGAAAGGGATACCTCAAGAGAGAAATGGAATCTCTGTTAATAGCAGCACAAAATAATACCATAAGGACAAATTATATAAAAGCAAAAATCTATAATACACAGGAGAATAGTAAGTGTAGATTAGTTGTCTAAATTTCTGAGACAAAGCCTATAACCGTTACGCTATGTGTCCAGCAGGACACATAGCGTAACGGTTATAGGCATTGGTTCCCTAAGCTTCTAAGGAGATAATCATCTGGAGCTGACTGCAGGCAAGTAACAATAAAGGAATACTGGACACTTGTACCGGTTATAGCTAACGGAATCAGAACAGGCGACCCCCGTGGATTCAATAAAGGACGTAGTTTGAAGTTCCCTGTAGGTTCCCGAGTTTGACAAACACCTGAAGAAGGCCAGAGGACATATCAGCTGAAATGTTGTGGAAATAACAATAAAGATGAAGACAATAGTCCGGAAACCCTTAACGTATTTACCAACCCCTCCGCTTGGGCAGGATATGACACAAACCCTTAATGATAAAAATCAAGTGTAGGTTATATGAAGAGAAAGAGAGATGAAACAGTTAATCACATGAGAAAACTAGCACAAGAAATGTACAAGATGAGGCATGATTGAGTGGAAAAAGGAATTGTGCAAGAGATTAAAGTTTGACAATAATGACAAACACTGCATGCACAAACTAGAATATGTTCTAGATAATGAGAACCATAAAATTTTCTAAGATTTTGAGATAGAAACAAATCGCCAAATCCTGGCCAAAAGACTAATCCTAGTATTATTTAACAACAAAAAAAGAACTTGTCATCTTGTGGATTTTGTCATTCCAGTGGACCATAAAGTAAAAATAAAAGAAACTAAAAGAATAGACAAATACCTGGATCTTGCTAGAGAGATGAAGAAGCAGTAGAACATAAAGGTGACTGTGATACCAATAGTAGTCAGTGCCTTCGGAATGCTTCTCAATGGCCTGGCAAAAGAGACTAAGGAAGGGAACTGGAGATTAAAGGAAGAATTGAAACCACCCAGATCACAGCACTGTTAAAATCAGCTAGAATACTTAGAAAAGTCCTGGAGACCTATGAAGATTCGCTGTCACTCCAACTGCAATGATAAGATTCACAAGGAATGAAACAATAATAATAATAATATTCATATTATTATTTCACTTCTTATGATAAAAATGAATATAATAAAAAATGATTTTAAAAAATAATAAGACCTAAAATTAACAACACACAACTAACTTATGATTGCTTTGAAAAAGGATTTCTGCATCTTGTAGCAGAGTTTGAATTTATTTGATGCATCTTTTTTTTCTGAATTTAGGTACAGGGTATTTGAGGCCAAAGAATTAATGATTCAAAACATTAAAATCAGGAGAGTGGGATTTTTTTTTTTTAATGACAACTCTTCATTATAAATCTCTACTGGCCTAGATTAGATTACACTGACTGAATCCTCCGCAGTTGGGTAAGACTCCTAACCTCTCAAAATAGGTTTCCTGAGTGCAACACTGAAATGCATCTGATGGTGAGGCTTTGATGCTAGAGATATTGGGATTATGGAGTACCCCTTCACTGCCATTACTCCCAGGTCTACTCTGACCTGGAGTGGTAGTACTTGTAAGAATCCCATGTATGGATTAAATAGATCTGTTTGAAAATTATTTGTATTCGATAAGACCATATACAAAAAAAAAAATTCTGAAGAAACAACTATACAAAAAATGTAAATATGAACTTTTAATAAATGCAATTCCTTAACCTCTCAGCATAAAATAACCCCAGATGGGTTGAGATGTTTTTAAACTTAATCAGTCAATTAAAATCTCTGCAGCTTTACAACCATATCTACCAATGGGAAATGGTTCAGAATTAACCTCTGAAGACAAATTCAAAGCTTTGGTCCCAAAGGCAGTCTGATGCTATCCTCAACTTCCTTCTGGCAACACTTTTAACTGCATTACTATGGCTCATATCCAGATCCAAAAATAACATGTTATATAAATATAGTTTTTAATTTGCATTGCAGTGAAATTGGAGAATAGTGTTCTATTGATTTTAATGGATTTTTTAAAATGACTTTTTATATTCTTAAAATACAGCATTTTTACTACATCATCAGAACATAAAATTCTTTATTTTTGTTTTTTACTATATCATCCTGTGGTGACATAGATGGTTTGATTTGGTTGTTTTATAGCATATCAACCCTTGCAGGTTATTTAATCCTGATTCCTATATATATACATATATATATATATATATATGATTTGTATGGGGGTAGTTTGTATTTAACATTATTTTTAAACTAGCCAGGGCTCATTTGTTTGCACACAATTAAATGGTTTCAAGTATTGCTATTTAACATAAGTAATTCTGTTTATCAAGTATTCCAATCTAATACAAAAAACTTACACACAGATCTATGGTTTCAAATAAGTAATGATAATAATCCCAAGTGAAAAATGAAAAAATTCTATTTGACTTATAGATGTGACCCCAACAGGTACTACCCCTTCAGGTTCAAGTGGACTAGGGAGTAATGGAAATGAAGGGGCACTCCATATTCCTCAAACTCCAAAACTGGAGTCTCACCATCAGAGGAAGTTTAAAGTGATGACATAGAAAAGTGGGACAAAAAAAAACACATTGATAATTATTACATAGAAATTAAACAGAAAAGAATACAGCTACTATGAGGTTATTTCTGTTAGTTAAACAGGAATCTTTTTTTTCTTGTAAAAGTCAATAGAACTATCTTCTTTCTTTCTTTATCTAATTTCTTTTTTTTTTTTTAATCTCCAGCTCTCTAATACCAATGTCCAACCTCAATTTCTGGAAATTTTGCGCTCCCTTGGCTGGCCAGTGTTTGTATGCAAACATGCAGGTTGGACTGGCCATGTATCCACAAGTTAAAAGGTCATCAATGAAGATGATATTCACGGTAGGCCGCTTTTATTTACTAATATATGGCTCTTCATTGATATCACCAGCAAGGTTATCTGGCACTGTTTAGTATAAAATAGCTTCTTTCTAAATCTTTGTAAACATTTGCTAATAATTTGAAAAAAAAAGTCTGTATACCATGTACTTGTTAGAATTTTATTAAAGTCATGAAAGATTTTTTCATACAAGTGTATTGTTATTAAAGTTAAGTTATTTCTAACTCATACAATAAATTTGTCTAGCCATTGCTTGTACACAAACATACAAGCTGGACTGGCCATTACTGGCAACTCTTTCAACAACAATCCCAGCTGACTGGGGCTGTGGAATACACTGACTGCATCTCTGCAGAAGGGTAAAATTCTCCCAACAAATGTCCTGTATATGACATAAAATTATCTGATGGTGAGGCTCTGTCTTGGAGCCTTGGAGAATGCAGAGTACTCTTTCATTGCAATTGCTCCCAGGTCCACTCTAGTCTGGAGTGGTAGCACCTGATAGGGTCCTATCTATGGGTCAAATACAACTATTTGACATTTAAACTGAGTGCAAACAAATTGGATTGTTAGAAATAGAACTGTTTGATCCTTTGACTGTGTGTAAACAAATGTTTAATTGAATTGTCAGTGATACAGAGGATTACTTGGAACCACTTCACTGTGTGCAAACAAATGATTAATATCTAATAGAATTATTAGAGTTAGATACCAATAATTGAAACCATTTAACTGTGTAGAAACAATAGCAATATTAGTGTGTAAACAAACTAGTTCCAATTTAAAAATGAAATTACCTACAGTAGAATATTGGTTGACTTGAAAGTGGTCTGACACACAAGTGGACTGATGCAGATCGGATACACACTGCCATTTACTAGATGAATATATGGGTGAATAGACACCACTCATACAAATGTGTTAGGCAGGTCTATCCTAGCAAAATGGACCAACCCACCTGCTGCATTAGGTACTCTCCTATAAATGAGGTAAGCTTAGCTGGCTTGCTTGCTTTTCCCCAAGAAGACTCTAGAAGGCAGCCATGTTAGCAGGTGAGTCATTTGACTTCTACACCAACAAACTATTCCCTTCCAAATCATATATTTACAAACAAATGTTTAATAATAAATAAAATTATTTGTTTCACATAGAAATACTTGAACCTATTTAGTTGTGGGCCAAAAAAAAATAATTAGCTCAGGCTCATTTAATATGGTTGATGTGCCAAAAAACTAACCAAATCTTTCAACAACATTGATGCCAAGAATAACTTGCTTCATGGGCAACTATTTTCCATACAACCTTTCTGCATCTAGATCCATAATCTTGTGAAATTAAAAGATACAACAGAGAAACTGAATTTTCTCATGTTCTCGTGTCATACTTTCAATTGTAACCACTTGTAATGCTTTCGATCAAGTCATGTGCCTTGAAATCCACATCCATATAAATCCTGTTCAAATTTGGCTGAAAAGTAAAAATGAGTAAACAGTCACTGACCTCACTCTTTCAAGAGAGAAAAATTGACTAAGATATTCTGTCCCCCACCAAAAAAAAAGAAAAAAAATTATCTTAAGAGATGATAAGTAACTATTACCAACCACACAAAATATGACATTTATTACCATGATCTTCAAGGAGGTAAAAAATGATAAAACTGCAGACATCAGCAAAAATTTTATCATTCATTTCTCCAAGTTTTAAGATTTAGAATATGCTGATTAAATCCCTTAGAAACGGTTAAGTCCTCCCCCCACACACGAAAAGAATTGTCTTGGGTATGACACTAAACTGCAGTTGATAATAAGGCTCCAGTCCTGAAGCTCTGGGGAATGTAGAGTACCCCTTTATTGCCATTACTCTCAGGTCCACTTTGACCCAGAGTGGGTCCCATTGATGGGTCAAATAGATGTTTGCATATTGCTGATATTAGATAGGAATAAAAGTAAGTTGGCAACCATAGTCGAGGGTGACCTGAAGGCTCCCTTTTCAATAGCTACTACACTGAGGTGTAGGTGAGGGCGCTACTCCTTTCCCTGGATTGCTCCACTTTACCCTTGATCGTTACCTTATAATGTTGAGTGTTAAGCAAGACAGCATCAAGTACCACTTTTTAAATCTTTGGTATGACTCGACCTGAGATTGAACCCCAGTCTCCCGAACTACTGGCAAACACTCTACTCATTAGGCCAATGGCCCAGTAATACCTGATGCTATATAATTGTAAATTACTTGTATTAAGAATAGTTACTTAGAGCTATAATTGTTTACTAAGGATTTTTATTATTAGTAACTTGAAACAATATAACTGTGTGCAAACAAATAACTACCATTAAATAGAAATAATTACTTGAAATCATAATTATTTGTATTAAATAGGAATACTTGATATACATCTATGTGCAAAAGAACTCTTAAGAAACAACTACAAAAAAATGTAAATGAACATGATTCCCTATTCCCTAGGCATAAAATAACCCTCTACAGATTGAGATGCAATTAAAATTAATCAATTAAACTTTCAGAATCTTATAGGAAGATACTGTTTGGGCAAGGGACCTTCAGTGCTGAGAATACAAAACTAGTTTCTTCTCCACATTTTGAAGACTAAGTTCTAGTGTAGATTAAATGAAAAGAACAGGTTTATGATGATTGTATATTTAAATCTAATCATAACTATTTATATATTCTGCTCAGATACAAAGAAAATAGGATAATAAACTTACCAATAAATAATTGTATCTCCGGATGGAAAACTGAAGTATAAAATCAACTAAAGGAAATTGCAGGATTTTGCCACTTCCTTTTTCTTTAACCTTCAGTTATTTTTACCACTTCCGGTTTGCAGCTGACTATCATTATCTTAATTCCCTACACCCCATCCTACAACATTCCCTGAACACAAAAAAAGGACCTAACATGCCTGAGACTTTGAGAGGAATTGTTAATATTTATTCCATAATTTTAAAAATTTGGCTTGATACAAGTATGATAGTTTTATAGCATCCAATTCGGTTTCTTGTTTTTTAATGACATACCAACCCTTTGTAGGTTATTTAATGCAAAGTCAATCCGTGTAGAAGGGCCTTTGTAGGTTATTTAATGCAAAGTCAATCCGTGTAGAAGGGCAATATGGTTGGTTGGGTTTTATGGCATATCAACCTTTGTAGGTTATTTAATGCCAAATCTATTTTTATATTAGATGAAACCTTAATTTGCAATACCACTACGGATCCAAGTGGATCAAGGAGTAATGAAGGTATGACTGCACACATCCCAGAGCTCGAGAACAGGATGGTTGGTTGGTTGGGTTTTATGGCATATCAACCTTGGTAGGTTCTTTAACACCAAATCCATTTTTATACAAATAGTTCTATTTCAAACAATTCAGTTTAGCATGAGTACAGTTTAATTGTTAAAAACATTTCTATTTCAAGGTATTCAGTTTATTAAAACAGTTCTAATTCAGCCAATTCAGTTTAGTATGAGTACAGATTTTGTTTACACACAGTTAGATGTCAAAACAGTTCTATATTAAACAATTCTGTTTAGTGAAACAGTTCAATTTCAAACAATTCAGTTTAGTATAAGTACGCAGTTTAAATGTAAGTACACATTTTAATTGTCAAAAACATTTCTTTTCCAAGCTATTCAGTTTAGCATAAGTATGCAGTTTAGTTCTATTTAACCCATAGATAGGGCGCTATCAGGTGCCACCATTCTGGTCCAGAGTGGACCTTGAAGCAATGTCAATGAAGGAGTGTTCCGGATTCCCAAAAGCTTCAGCATTACTGGAACCTCACCATCAGATTGTTTAGTGTCATATGCAGAGAAGCAGTCAGTGAATTCTACAGCCCCAGCCGACTAGGCAAAGAAGGGCAATAGTAGTACTATTTAACTTATAGCTTGGGTTATAAGAAAGTTCACACTACTAGAGTATCAATCTGAAATTGAATGCAATAGTACAGCTAGAGTTTGAATTCATTACAATGTTGCAGTCCAGCATGCTATCCACGACACTACAGGGACTCATCCCATAGCATCCAGGTAGAGGATACCTTTCAGTGAGAATCTAACTTATGTCTGCATTTTTCTATGTAAGTAAGTAAAAGTAAAGTTGGCAACCAAAAGGCTCCGGTTTCCTTAGCTACAACAGTGAGTTGTAGGGGAGGATGCTACTCTTTCCCTGGATTGCTCCACTTTATCCTTGATATTTACCTTATAATACTGTGTTAAGCAAGGAGGTATCAAGTATGATTTTTAAAGTCTTTGGTATGACGCGACCTGGGATTGAACCCAGGTCCCTTGGACCAGTGGTGAACACTCTACCCACTAGACCAATGGAAACTGATTATTCTTACTAGCTGCTTTACTAATTAAGCAACAAAAGACATTGGTACCACAGATGCCTGAATCTCACCTATATCTTACTGTGATTTAAAAACAAGAGTCTCTATCTTAGCTGTCAAACGCTTGACTGTTAACACCTCCCTAGCCGAATGACTTTTGAATCGCTGACCAAATTTGTGTGTGTCTTAAGTAGTGCCTGCTACAATCCCAAGCCTGCCTCTGATTGGCTGAAACAGTCTTATTCAAATTAAACCAACCTACAATTTGTTATGAGAAGGTCTCAGGTTCAATTCCTGATAATTCCTGGCAGGCTAAACAGACGTGCAGTCGTTTGCGTCTATTACACTTACTTCATCTCCAATCTTTCAGCGATTGTTTTTAAACACAAATAGTGTAAACAGCATATTCTATTTAAGCATTGTTTGTTAAATATTGTAAGTCAAAATTAATGATAATGATGGTTATATGCAAAACAATATGGATATACAAACAAGAGTAAAGAGATTAATTCAAGCATCCAATAACAGCAGAAACCAAAAATAAAAAGGACAGACAAGAAAACAATCCAGAAAAAAATTATAAACAAACAAAATTAGATCACTTGAACATGGCTATGAAAAGGAAATGTAAGAAGAGAAAAAAATCTCGATCAATAACATTGCAAAATTACGGCATAACATCTCATTATGTAAAAGTTAAAATAGATAAACCTCAAAAGAACAGTAAATATAGAATATGTGAGGAGATAGCTCAAACAGTAAACATTATAAGTGAATGCAGCAAACAGGCCCAAAAGGAGTACAAGAATGGGTATGAGTGAGTGGGGAAAGGGATTCCTTGAGAATTATTCAAGTGACAAAATTGTGATCATACAAACGATATATGCACAAACCAGAAGCTGTCCTAGAAAATAACAATAATAATATTAATACTACCCATAAAATCATCCAATACTTTCAGATAAAAATGGCTCCCCCAATTTTGACCAAAACACCAGACCTCGTTTTAATCAACAAGAAAATAACTGCTCAGCAAGCAGACTTTGTCCTTCCAGTGGATCAGAGAATTAAAATAAAAGTCATGGAACATGAAGATGACAGTAATAACAATCATAGTTGGAGCACTTGTAATAATAAATAAAAATCTATTAGAAAAAAACAAAAACAAAACTGGGGACAGGGAATCCAAGAAAGAATTGAAACTGTTCAGACTACAGCACTGTCATGATCAGCAAGAATATTGAGATATGTACAGGAGAGGTGAGGAGACTTGCTGTTACTTAGACTCCAGTGAAAAACCAACAGTTTCAACAGATATGAAAAGCTCACAAGGAATAATAATAATAATGACAGCTATACACTGATGAACACATTCTCGAGGACAGCAAAACGAGATGAAAAAAAAACAAGCTATAGCGTGGATTGACTACAAAAAGGCATATAGTCCCACAAAGCTGACTATCTCAAAATGTACCAGATATCCGGTGAAGTTATACCATGAAAAACTGGAGAGTCGAAATAGCAGCAGGAGGAAAAAAACTTAACTAAGGTGAAAATCCAGAGAAGGATCTTCCAGGGAGATGCGCTATCACCATTACTATTTGTAATAGCAATGATGCCACACAAGCGCGTACTTAGGAAATGCACAGGTGGATACAAACTCCACAAATCGCAAGAAAAAAAATCAACCAATTAATGTACATGGACGACATCAAACTGTTTGCCAAAAATGAAAAAGAATTGGAAACCCTAATAAAAGCAGTGAGGATATACAATGATGATATAGGGATGGAATTTGGCATGAAAAAAATGTGCTATGCTAATAATGAAAAGAGGAAAACAACAAATGATGGAATAAATAGAACTACTAAATTAAGAAAACATCAGAATGCTTGAAGAAATGGAAACTTACAAATACTTGGGAATATTGGAAGCGGACACCGTTAAACATGCGGAGATAAAAAGAAAAAAAATTTTAAAAGAATACCTCAAGAGAAGGAGAAAATTACTCAAAACCAAACTACAATAGCAGAAATCTCATCAAAAGGATAAACACCTGGGCTGTCCCCCTTGTAAGATACTCGGGACCATTCTTAAAATGTACGAGAAAAGAACTTCAACCAAGGGACCAGAGAACAAGAAGACTCATCACTATGCTTAAGGCCTTACATCCCAGAGACGACGCAGACTGTATGTCAGTAAAAGGAGGAGGACGAGGATACGCCAGAATTCAAGATAGCGTCGATGCATCAATACAATGACTAGAAGACTACATAAAAAGCGCGGAGGAAGACTGATTACAGCCACCAGGAACAGTACAGACAACACAAGTAACAAAAATAACGAGAAAACAAAAACGGGAAGAAAAACAACTGTGTGTACATTTTAAGCGACAAACGAGCGAAATCTCACAGGAGAAAATTTGGACATGGCTAAGAAAAGGAAACCTTAAGAGAGAAACCGAATCTCTTTTGATAGCAGCACAAAACAATACCATAAAGACTACGTTAAAGCAAAAACAGACAAGACGCAACAAAATAGGAGATGTAGGTTATCTGGAAATAGAGAGACGAAACAATCAATCATAAAATTAACGAATATAGTAAATTAGCGCAAAGAGAAGATAAGACTAGACACGACTGGGTAGGAAAGGTGATCCATTGTGAATTGTGCAAGAAGTTTAGATTTGACGATACTTACAAATGGTATATTCACAACTCAGAATCCGTCCTAGAAAATGAGAGGCACAAAACCCTTTGGGATTTTGAAATACAAATGAATCATCTAATCTCGGCCAGACGACCAGATCTGGTGATAGTTAACAAAAAACAAAAAAAAAAAAAAAAAAAAAAAAAGAGAATCTGCCAAATAGTGGACTTTGCCGTTCCGGCTGACCACAGGGTAAAAATGAAGGAAAACAAAGAAAAATGTCAGTACGTAGACCTTACTAGAGAACTGAAAAAAATCATAGAATATGAAAGTGCCCAATTGCACGCTCGGTACAGTCATTAACGGATTGATACAAGAACTGGAGAACTAAAAGGGCGAGTGAAGACCATCCAAACAACAGAGTTATTAAGATCGGCCAGAATACTAAGAAGAGTCCTGGAGACGTGAGGAGACTTGCCGTTACCTTAGTGGAAAACTATCGGCTAACGCTGGTGTGAAAAAATCTTAAATGAGTATGACGACGACGACGACGACAACAACAACAAAGAGAATCTGCAAAATTGTAGACTTTGCTGTCCCGGCGGACCACAGAATAAATCTGAAGGAAAGTAAAAAGAAGGA
This sequence comes from Sepioteuthis lessoniana, assembly GCA_963585895.1. Lineage (NCBI taxonomy): Eukaryota > Metazoa > Mollusca > Cephalopoda > Myopsida > Loliginidae > Sepioteuthis > Sepioteuthis lessoniana. The sequence continues at coordinate 148,390 of CAUZXS010005052.1, read as the reverse complement.
TAAGTACCTTGACCTTGCTAGAGAAATAAAAAAGCTGTGGAACATGAAAGTAACGATTGTGCCAATTGTGATTGGTGCGTTAGGCACAATAGCTAAAGGATTATTAAAGAGCCTGGAGGACTTGGAAATTGGCGGTCGGGTGGAGACTATCCAAACGACAGCATTGCTGAGGACAGCCAGAATACTGAGACGAGTCCTGGAGACTTGAGACTTACTGTCACTCAAACTCCAGTGAAAAACCATCAGCTAACACTGATGTGAAAAACTCTAAAGGTGTAAATAATAAAGCGAAAATCGATAATACGTTACAGAATTGCAAGTATAGATTATATGGTGACAAAGATGAAATGGTAAATCACATAATGAGCGAATGCAGCAAACTCTTACAAAAGCAGTACAAAACTAGCCGCGACTTGATGAGAAAAGTGATCCACTGGGAATAGTGAAAGAAAATGAAATTCGACTATACTACAAAAGGGTATATGCACAAACCAAAATCCGTTTTAGAGAATGAGACGCATAAAATTCTCTGGGATTTTGAGAGACAAATAGATCACCTAATTCCGGCCAAAAAGAAACTAATTTTGTCGTTCCAGTCGACCACAGATTGAAAATAAAAGAAAGTGAAAAGACAGACAAGTATTTGGACCGTGCCGGAGAATTAAGAGAGTTGTGGAACAATTCAGTTTAGTATAAGCACGCAGTTTAAATGTAAGAACACATTTTAATTGTCAAAAATATTTCTATTTCAAGCTATTCAGTTTAGCATAAGTATACAGTTTAGTTCTATTTAACCCATAGATAGGGCCCAATCAGGTGCTACCATTCCGGGCCAGAATGGACTTAGGAGCAATGGGAGTGAAGGGGTATTCCACATTCCCCAACGCTCCAGCATTACTGCAGCCTCACCATCAGATTAATGTCATATCTAGGGCACTCATTGGGGAATCTTACTCTTCTGCAGTAATACAGTCGGTGTATTCTACAGTCCCAGCCGACTGGGTAAAAAAACCCTAATAGAGACTCGAGAAACTGGAGATGGGAAGAATCGAAACGATACAGCTCACAGCATTGTTAAAATCAACTCGAATATTCAAAAGAGTCTAGGAGACCTGAAGAGAATTATTGTCACTCAGACCCCAGTGAAATACCACCAGTTAAAATTTGTGTGAAAAACTCGCAATAATAATAATAAAACCAAAAAATATATTCATCCTTTTTAAAAAAATTTTACAAGCGCTTCCCAACATACACACAAAATTATTTTTTCACGAGATAAGCAACAGTTTTAAGATATTACATTTCATTTTTACTTCTCAAAAAAAAAAAAAAAAAAAAAAAAAAAAAGAGTAGAATATGGTTTAAGAATAGAGAGATAATAATAATAATAATAATAATAAAGCTCCTCTACAACATCTGTCAATTTCCTGACTCCTTAAAACGGCAGGATATAGACTCCAAGCGAGAGGGGGCAAGCAAGCGAAAAGTAAACCATGAGCTGGGTGAAAATAAGAAAGCAACAGGAAAGAAGGATAAGGAAAACTTCGCAAACTATATACCCCCCCCCCCCTTAAAAATCTTTAAGGTCACCAAGAACAGGTAAGCACAGCAACTAATTTTAGAACTAGGCAGGTTATTTTTGGAAACAGTGAAATTGAGCAAATAAGCTATGTAACACAAGTCGACGAGGAAAGAAAGAAGAAAGAAAAGCGAAGAAAGAAAAAAAAAATAGGTGCGGGAATAACTTAAAAAAGAAGCTGAATACATTTTAAATATTCGTTTCATAATTCAAAAGAAAGAAAACTCCAACAGCTTTTATTTATTTATTCATTTTGTTTATTTTATTCATACAATTGAATAGAAAAAATAACTGACCTCGATATATAGTTTTCTTCTTTAAATTTACTAAGTAACGGGCGTCTCGCCAAGTGTAAATGTTAGTGAGCGAGTTCAATTCTCAAAGTGCTTCTGAACGCTCTGTAAGCGAGGCCAAGAATACGTAAACTATATCCTCCGTAAAGAGATAAGATCCCCCCCCCAAAGAGGTGTCTTGGTTATGACACAACACTGCATCTGATGTTAAGGCTACTGTTCTGGAGAGAGTAGAATACCCCTTCATTGCCATTACTTCTAAGTCCGCTGTGACCTGAAGTGGTAATACCTGTTAAGGTCCCATCTGTTGGTCAAATAAATCTCATTTAAAAATTAGTTGTATTCAATGGGATAGTGCACAAAAAAATTATAAGAAACAACTACGCAAGAAAATGTATAAGATTCACTGACGTCTAGGCATAAAATATCCCTAGACGGTTTGGCGTACTGTTAGAATTAATCATACTTCTGACCTTGTGTATTTCTCTTCTCATCACGATAGTGAAAGCCCAGTCAGCTGGGGCTGTAAAATGCACCGGCTGCATCTCTGCAGAGGGGTAAGACCCCCCTCCCCCAACGAGTGTCCTGGATATGATATCAAACTATATGATGGTGAAACTCGATTAATGCTAGAGCTTTGGAGAACGCTGTCTTCATTGACATCACTCTAAGGTCCACTCTGACCCGGAGTGGTAGAACCTGATAGAGTGCTACCCATAGTGGTAGCATCCTATCAGGGTCAAATAGAACCGCTTGACATTTAAACAATGTACTTATGTATATCAAATGATTCAGTTTAGCATATTTATTTTTAAAATAAATATGTACATGTATTTCTATCATTAAGGGTTTTCGGACTATTGTCTTCATCTTTATTGTTATTTCCACAACGTTTCGGCCGATATGTCCTCCGACCTTCTTCGGGTGTTTGTCGAACTCGGGAACCTTCACGGAACTTCGAACTACGTCCTTTATTTGACAAACACCTGAAGAAGGCCGGAGGACATATTGGCCGAAACGTTGTGGAAATAACAAAGATGAAGACAATAGTCCGAAAACCCTTAAGGATAAACCTTGCTCACGAGGTTATAATCACGCAAAGAGATGTGTATCTCAAAGTTGGGAAGACGTGGCCTTGGAGGAAACCGTGTCCTCTGTGTGAGTACAGATGTAACTACAAGACACAGGTTAATTGGTCGCGCGTTTACCATGACTGGTTAATTTGGAAAGTCTGTGATGTGGTAGAGTGTCGGCTCTACATTCTGTGGCTGTGGGTTCGATCTCCAATGGGGGAGATCCCGGTATACACACGGCTGATGAGACTTGATAAGGTCTCATCAGCAGTGTCCAGTGTTCCCCTATGTCGCACGGAGTGCTTGCCGGATTTTCTTGTCATTGAAATTCAATTTATGAATCGTTTGAAATAGAAATGTTTGATCATTTAGCAGCGTGTAAACAAATGACCGATGTCGAATCGAATTGTTACAGATACGTAGCAACACTTGGAACCATTTGACAGTGTGCAAAAGAATGAGTTCCGGCTCGTTTAAAAACTTCATCAACAAAATGTGTTTACAAATCATATACATATTAAATATATACGTGTAAAGAAGATTTGGTATCAAATAATCTATAATGATTGATATATCATAAACCAAACCAAAACAACGGTGAAATGTGATAGAGGATTGAGTTTCAATAGTTTTGGGTTTGTTTTTTGTTTTTGTTTTTTTTTTATTTCAATTACTTCGGTAATTCTCGTTTGGAAATTGATAGAACGGTAATATCCGATTTTTGGTTAATCTGTAGATTACCTTTATATTTTAGTTAAAGCGATAATGTGACCTAAGAAGAGAAGATACAAAATTTCTTCTCTGCTAACAGTGAAGAGATAATGGAGGTCTTGTGTAGAGAAATCCACGAGGATTTATACAAATAATAATAAATATAGTTAAAGTACATAAAATATATTAATTTCTCACCATTAAGTTAAAAAGTGTAAATTATCTCAATGTTTTGTATCAATTAAATATTGTTAGATAAAGTTCGAATTTTGTGTACAAATGAAGATAGATGGTCCCTCCATTAAAAAAAGGGGAATTTTTTCCCGCGCATAATTTTTATTGTTTAGCAACGAAAAGACCTATCTCTCCGCTTGTAATTTGTCAGTTTTTAAAGATATCTATTTTATAAGGGCAGGTCCGCTTTACAATTTAAATACAGGGTGTCTCAAAATAGATGCAACTCATTAATATGATAATGATTTATAACTGACACAAGCGCAATGGCGGCCATTTGAAACTTCTGTAAAAAAATTCATCCTTTGAGCGAAAGATATCAAATCAATGTTTTTTAAACTGTTATTATATGAGCTTCCAGGACATGCAATCTTTTTTTAGTTTCCTGTCTCAGTAATAAATCATTATCATAATGGGTTGGATCTATTTTGAGACAGTTTTGAATGATTTTGTCTCTAGATAAGTAATGGCACAAAATATTTTTTCTTCTCTTGTCCAAGAGATTGTGATTTAAGATTAATAGTTGTTATAGTATACTATTTTCAAATCTGAAACAAAAAAGAACACAACATTATTATTTGTAGAGTTATTAGCAGTCACATGGGTCCCATGTATATTGTAACACCCTGTATTATTGTCGAAACGATCCCTGACACACAGGCTCGTATCTATGCCATTTATCTTCCCCTCGACTTTATTTACAAATGCCAATTTTGAAATCGAGAACCTTATATTCTATCAGTTTTCTACCACTCCTACTATTCTGGATTTTCTAGTTTCTCCTCTATCTGAATAATTGATGCGTGTCGGAAAGTCAGAGATCGTTTCGATATAGCAATTATATAGTAAATAAACACCTCAACTCTAAAAAGTTATATTTTTCGAAAACGAAGAGTCGCATTTGTAGAAGTAGGTCTTCTGAATGCTAACCAATTAAAAATATTTTTTTCAAAAATGTTTTCAATCTTTTATGACAGGACAATTTTTCATGTGTGCAAAATTTTATCTCATATATACAAATAACAAAAACCGACGAACCAAACAAAATCTATGCTTATACTAAACTGAATTGTTTGAATTAGAACTGTTTGACTAAACTGAATAGCTTGAAATAGAAATGGCTCTGGACATCTGGCCACACTAATGTCAACCTGCCTAGGGTTATTTTATGCCTTGAGGTTAGGAAATCGCGTTGATTGTATGATCATATTCACATTTTTTTTTTCTGTAGTTGCAACTTGTTTGCACGCAGTCCTGTCGAATGCAAATAATTTTTAAATAGATCTACTTGACTCATAGATGAAACTAAAAAGGTACTACCACTCCGGGTCAGAGTGGACCTGGGAGTAATAGCAATGAAGGGGTACTCCACATTCTACCCTCCAGGGAGCTTCAGAACTGGAGCCTCGTCATCAGATAAAGTTTAGTGTCATACTTAGGGGACCCGTTTTTGAAGAGGATCTTATCTCTCTGCAGGGGATGCAGTCACGCGTATTCTAAGCCCGATCGTAAGAGCGAATGCATAACATTATTGTTATAACAAGTGAAAAAGACACCCCTCCTCACCAACCGAACATAAACAATATATTTAAGTTATTGGTAACAATAACGATGTTTGTTCCGTCAACACATGGAGTACGTTTAAAAAGTATTGAGACTGAATCTCTATTTACCAAGACAGAAATGAACAATGAATGAAACGCTAATTTTCTTCAAAATACTCCCCATAGAATTCCATACATGAGAGAGAGAAAGAGGAATTCCAGAGACGGGTGTGTTTGCCACCCACATTAAAAAAATTCCCTTTAGTGTGTGTGAAAAGGAGGGTCCCAAAACTGGTTGCAGACGTGTTGAGAAATCAATGCCTCTTTTTCTTCCATATTAAAAGTTGACGACCTTAATCGAAGGTGACCTGAAGGTTCCCTTTTCAATAGCTACAACACCGAGGTGTAGGGGAGGGCACGACTACATTCCCTAGATTGCTCCACTTTACTCTTGATCCCCACATTATAATGCCAAGTACCACTTTTTGAATCTTTAGCATGACTCGACCTGGGATTGATCCCCGGTCTCCAGGACCATTGGTGAACACTACGTATTAGGCCAAACCTTTAATAGAATTTTTAAAAAAACCTAAATCGAAAATAGTAATAGACGAAAAAGTAGCACAACCTTAAAGCCAAATTTTAGACAAACCAAATACTGATTTTCCATTGGCCTAGTGGTTAGAGTATTCGCCAATGGTCCGGGAGACCTGGTTTCAATCCCAGGTCGAGTCATACCAAAGACTATAAAAATGGTACTTGAAACTTCATTGCTTAACACTCAGCAATATAAGGTAAGTATCAAGGGAAAGTGGAGCAATCAAGGGAAAGGAGTAGCGCCCTCCCCTACGCCTCGGTGTAGTAGTTATTGAAAAGGGAGCCTTCGGGTTACCCTCGATAACGGTCGCCAACTTTACTTACTTACAAGTAATATATCTAAATACAAGTCGATGTGATATCCAATATATAAGAGTGTACCGGTCATACCATTCTCAGTTCAGCTATCGACGCCAGTTTCTCATAAAAGACATATCTAGGTAGGAGTAAAACTAATTTACTTATCTCAAGCGTTGTTTATATCTGTATTTTCAATCCCTTGTATAACTGTGTATTCTCTTTTAGTTTACTGTCTATTATTTGTAATTGTATTTTTCTCCCCTATGCACATTAATGTCAACCAGTTTAGGGTTATTTTATGCCTTATGTATTTTTCTCTAATTGTATATCTTCCTTTCATTTGTGTTTTTATGTGTGACTCGTAATGTATCATCTAACATTATATACAGAGTGATTTAAAAAATTTTTTTAAAAAGTTCATACCCCAATGAGATTATATTTATGACATGATTTCAAAAAGTCTCCACATATTCTCTATCCCCCTCAACACATTCTGGGAATCTCCCACATGTGACTAAGAATGTTAATATTTCTATGTGAGTATCTGTGGGAGTGAATAAAATAAAAATAAATTTTAAAAAATGCAGAAATTCCCAGAAGCCCATGACAGGAAGTGGTGCGAAAAAAGGAACCGTCCTTGCAAAAAGGAGAGATTCGCTCTCACTGAAGTGAGACCCTTCAGACCGAAAGGACTTTCTTTCACTCAGCTGCTAGAAGGTACACGTCTGTTTTGCCAAGTCCCTTGGGCTTCGCGTGCGGGTTGTGTCAGCTGCTAGCGAGCCGACACGCCGAAGCAAGCAAGCAATACTGGACATGACCACACTGAATTTGAACTTATTAACCGCCGGAAACGACTAACGCATTTTAACACCTTGTCTGAGAGACGCAACCATTTCATTTGGATTCAGGATTTCCTCACCCACAGAATGGTTGTTGAAGCCATAAATAAAGCCAAAATATAAAAGGTATCTTGGCCTCCTTTGTTCTTTTCTTTAGTAATTCCTTTGCAGCCTTCACAGACAAGACGCCAGCGAACAAGATGGGGTCAGAAGAAACTGAGTCAGATATCAATCAACTAACGATGACCAAAATATTTTGTTGCCTAATAACACTTTATCAGAAAAGAAAAACTGACCACATGAGGAAGGTTTCAGTAATGTGCTAACAGGAAGAGTGAACTGGTGGAGACTTAAATAATCTTATAATGAAACTCCCATAGAAATATTAACAATTAAAAAAACCTCCTGTATAACTCAACACAAGAGACTACATATAAATACAAGGTTTTACTTTGATAATTATAGATTGTTAAATCTGATTATCACTGACAACTTTCAAAAATCAGCATTGATAACTTCAATATGGGCGCAACTTCCAAAAAACAACACTTAAAATGGCGTAATACGCCGGAAATCTTTTTCCCTTCCTATTTTCAATAAACAAAATTACAGAAATTTTGACAATTCAAAATAAAATAAGAAAAAGAAAACATGAATATGACAACTGTTACAATGTAATCAATCTTTTTGAATAAAATTTGTTACAACTAAATTTCTCTATTTAAGGAAAAAATACAGAACAAACTTTTTGGTCAAGCCAATATTTGGCTTCATTTTGTTTTTTTGTGTTTTTTTTTCTCTCATTGAAAGTTAGGTTGTTTTTGTAAATGAGTCAAAATCAAGTCGACAAACTGAGATCACATTAAGAGGACCGAAAACATCATGATCAAGGCGTACTGTCAAAGTAAGGATTTCCTTGACTCCTCGCTATCCGTCCATATCAGCCATTGATTTTGGTAAGTCCTCTAGACGGCATCCAGTATCTGCCCCAGAGTTGATGAATGTAAGTATTTGTTGATCGGCCAACGTATCAAGGGTAAAATGGAGCATTCCAGGGAAAGGAGTAGCGCCCTCCCCTACGCCTCGGTATAGCTAATGAAAAGGGAGCCTTCTGGTCGCCCTCGACTAAGGTCGCCAACTTTACTACTACAATTTCATAAAAAATGTGTTTTTCCTTTGTTTTTTCATAAGGGAAATTACATGATTATAAATACAGGGTTGTTTTATACGTCACAAAATTATTACTTTACGGAATTAAATTTTGAAACCAACTTTTGCTCTTCATATTTTCACTTATGTCTGAATTTGAACCTTACAAAATTATTACTCTTGTGTGGGTCGAAGACAATTTTTCGCACAAAACACGAGTTTTCAAAATATATATGAACAGGGATACCTCACCTTACGTCGATAATTCATTCCAGGAGAAGCGACTTAAGTCAAAAAATGACTTAAGTCGAATTTACTTGTTACAAGGGGCTAAACCACAAATAACCATTCCCAGTTCTGTATTTTATTCCTTAATGCATTTTTAATAATATATGGTCAATAAAAGTCTATTTTAAGCTTACAAACAAATAAATTTTAGTTTTTAATATACTACAGAAAAAAAATCTAAATTTACGAATACATGTACATACATACTTGTAAAGGTAGATGTTTACAATTTGGCGATCTTGACTTGCAGACTCTTTATTTGCGAATGTAGTTTGTTCGAAGACATTATGATACGTACCTTATATTGCCGAGTGTTAATCAAGGAGGTATCAAGTAACATTTTTAAAGTCTTTGGTATGACACGACCTGGGATTGAACCCAGGTCTCCCAGGCCATTGGCGAAAAAAAAAAGATAAGATAATGTCAGGCTGTTTCTAGGAATTCCAGCCTCAGATCTTAAAATCAGAGTTTTTCTTTCTTCTAGACAAGTTTGACTGAAGACTGCATATACAAGAAACTGACAAGTTCCCAGCGCCATTGAATCTGTGTGTTCGTGAGTGTTAGTCTTTGGACATATCTTTTACGGGGTACTTTTTTTTAATTTGCTGATTAGGTCAACCTTAGATAAATGAAAGTAAGGTTGTACGTTCCGCTGATAGTGTATGTAAGTAAGTAAAGTTGGCGACCATAGTCGAGGGTGACCCGAAGGCTCCTTTTCGATAGCTACTACACCAAGGTGTAGGGGAGGGCGCTACTCCTTTCCTTGGATTACTCCACTTTATCCTTGATCCATACCTTATAACGCTGAGTGTTAAGCAAGAAGGCATCAAGTACCATTTTTTTAGTCTTTGGTATGACTCGACGTGGGATTGAACCCAGGTCTCCCGGGCCATTGGCGAACACTCTAACCGCTATGCCAATCTTGCAATATTTAGGAAATATATCTGAAATTGTACCTATCTCAAAGCTTTTGAAAAAAAAAGGTATAATGCACCCCAGGATTACGCATAGTTCACATATCGCTAAATATAAAGAGGAAATAAACCGAACAAGACTCGACCACATTTCACCCACACGTCTATCAAGAGTATGACTTGGTCTATCTATTAGTAATCCTCAAAGTGAAGGGTACCATCCCAACTTCAAGGACAGCGGAAAAATTTGAAGCTGTGGGAAAAACAAAAGGGTGTGGGTCGTGACATTAGAACCACAATGATATGTAAATTTAACCCTTTCGTGTCACTAAATAAATTGGTTAACCAAGTTTTTTTTTTCTTTTTGTGAAATAGATAGTTATTTATGGTGTTAATATTAAATTTGTAAAATTTGCAATCGACCTAATACCAAGACTGATGTGTGCTTGTACACGGAGTGTTCGCACAAGTAATTTACTATGCTTTTTTTTTTTTGCTTAGACGTGGCACAAGGCCGTGTGAGTGGGGTACCAAATGAAACTCAAACTCACTCGTGAAGGTTTGCAAGTCTACCTTGCAAACCATTACATCAACTGAGGCGCCCACAAAGTGGGGGCTCTACGAAAGTGGCTTGGAAGCCGAGAGTGCATATGGGCTGGGTGGTATGTAAACAAACTTAGCATATGAGGCCTCACCCACAACCAGGTAGTACCTGACTCCTTGTTTAAAATAGGTAAGAGCTGAGTTTATTGAGGAGCTCCAAAAAAGGAACGCCAATGGAGGTGAGCTTTTTTTTGGCACTGCCCCAAGGAGTTTTGTTTCTTATGCCCTCCTCATTAATCAGGCTTTGTATCACATCCTAGAAACCAACAGATGACACACCAGTGATACGTTCATGAAATTAGGTAAATGAGAATGTATGACATAAGGTCGGTTTTTAAGTGGAGTTTTCTTTCTCCTAGATCAGTTCCCATACCAAGGCTAAAGTTTGCTCTACTATTTGCCCATAGATGGAGGGAAAGCAGTTGTATTCATAACTTTACCAAGAGTATCTGTGCTATATGAAAAATCCAACAGCCTCGTCCGGGATTTGAACTCTGGTCGCCATGTCCATTTCCATTGATGATAAACAATATACCACAAGCACCTGAGGATGTATCAATAAGTCTTTAGCCTGGCATATTCTAAGGTGAGTTAGAAGTTCTGAAATATTTTAATCAAACCTTGTACGTCTACTACAATATCAAATATCAGCAACTAACTGAAGTATGTATTTATTTAACCCCACTGCCACAGGCAGGATGTAGCACAGGGTCAATTTTAAGCAGAGTACTGCTGGTTTGAATTCAGAGTTTTCCCTTAAGACAGTTTGCTAAAACAAGGCTAAAAAACACAGTCGGCCCAATCATTTACTAATAGCTGTAGGGAAAATAGATGAATTCATACCTTTCCCAAGAGTATTTGCATGAAGTACAATGCAAACAGTCTCATCCAGAGCTTGAATTCATGTCACAGAGGGGGGTGTCCTCATGGTGTAATGGTTAAAGCGATGGACTGTGGAATCGTAGTAAGCGAGTTCGTACTCCAGTCGCGCTATTACGTTCACTTTCGGGCAAATATCCTTGGGAAAGGTATGAACCCTTTTATCCTCCCAGCTATGGGTTGAATAGTACCACTACTGTTCTTCTAGGAGAATGGCTTTGGCATTAAATAACCTACAAAGGTTGATATGCCATTAAACAAAGAAACTAAACCAAACATGTCACAGATTCCATTTCATAAAATAACTGCTACAATAAGTAAGCTACCTAACTACCTAAAGTACCATGTTAGATAAGAAGCCAAGGTTTCGATCAATGATAAATTTTTGAAGTCTCTTCTACTTGTTTCCTTTCTTTAAATATTGTCTTTTACAATATGTGTTAATTTTAATGAATGTGCTATAATCAAACAGGTGACATTTCCACACTAGAAGGAACCTCTCTGAAACTGGTAGACAAATTCACCTACCCAGGAAGCAGCGTCTCATCAACCGAAAAAGACATCGACACACGGCTAACGAAGGCATGGACAGCTATCGATAGGCTTTCGATCATATGGAAATCAGGCCTGACCGATAAAATGAAACGCAGTTTCTTCCAGGCAACAGTCATGTCGATACTGCTATATAGATGCACTACATGGACGCTAACTAAACGTCTGGAGAAGAAGCTAGACGGCAATTACACAAGAATGTTGCGAGCAATATTGAACAAGTCCTGGCGGCAACACCCCACAAGGCACCAACTATACAGCCACCTGCCTCCCATCATGAAAACCATCCAAGGTAGACGAACCAGACATGCAGGACACTGCTGGAGAAGCAAGGACGAGCTCATAAGTGATGTACTCCTATGGATTCCCGCATATGGCCAAGCAAAACCAGGACGACCAGCTTGAACATACATACAGCAGCTATGTGAGGATACGTGATGTAGCCCTGAAGACCTGCCAGAGGTGATGAATGATAGGGAGAAGTGGCGAGAGAAGGTCAGGGATATCCGTGCTAGCGGCACAACATGATGATGATGATTTATATATAACACACATCGAACCTTGGACTATGAAATTCTGATGGAAAAAATTCTTGAGTAAAATACACGCTAACTTTTCAAAATTTGTAGTAGCTAAACTTAACCTAAATTTAGCATTTGTTCAACATCTTATCGGTTTGTACTAACTAGGAATAAGAATTCATATAATCTACACTGTACAGGATGTCTTAGTATACAGGGAACCCATGTGACTCTACTAATAATAATGTTCTATTCCTTCTTGTTTCAGATTTGAAAATCTGACACTATAACAACTTGTAATCCTCGATCACAATGCCTTGGACAAGAGAGGAAAAATATTTTGCCTCACAACTAACTTGGAGACAAAATCATTCAAAACTGTCTCAAAATAGATGCAACCCATTAATATGATAATGATTTATTACTGAAACAAGAAACTCAAAAAAAAAAAAAAAAAAAAGACTCCATGTCCTGGAAGCTGATATAATAACAATTTTAAAAAATCATTGATTTGGTGTCACTAGCTCAAAGGATGCATTTTTTAACAGGACATGTTCCAAATGACCACCATTGCACTTGTCTCAGTAATAAATCATTATCATATTAATGGGTTGCATCTATTTCGAGACACCTTGTATATGCAAATACCAAATTTACACAGTATTTAGAGATAACATATGCACATGTTCCCACAAAAATACTTGCAATGAAAATGAGTTCACATTAGGAAAAACAAAATTATAAACTAACACATATTCCCTTGCACATATTTCTTTGTAACAGTGAAAAAAAAAAATTAGTTTTAACTATATATATATAACTTACATTAACTTTTTGGTCATCCCATCCTGAATACATTGATGCATGTGACCAGAAAAAAAGATTGATTATATAGTTCTCATGTATAATACATACCCCTAACATTATGGGCTGAAAAATCTGGAAAAATACTGTCGTAAACACAATGTTAACAGACAGGAATTGTTACGATAAAAGATAAATCCACCTAAGAAGTTTGTTTAGTTTCTTTGTTTAATGGTATATCAACCTTCATGGGTTATTTAATGCCAAAGCCATCCTTGTAGAAGAACAGGAGTGGTACTATTTAAGCCATAGTTGGGGTGGCAGATAAGGGAGTTTACCTTTCATAAGGGTATTAGTCTGAAATGATGAAACTGGAGTTTGAACTTGCTTACTAAAATGTTGTGTCCGTCATGTTAGTCACTATGCCTCCATTAGTCAGTTATCTTTTTTTATATATTATATCTTATGGTTTAATATCTTATGGTTTAATATCTTATGATTTGATATTGGTCTGTGGAAAATTTCTATTTTGTAAAGAAATATTTTTTAATTCATGTGAATGACACTTATGATTTATTGATTAAATCATTTGTCAGGATTGTAAGACTTAAATTGATTTTTTTTTTCATTTCAAGCTTGAAGAACTAATTATAAACCAAATTAGTAATGATTAATTAAATGTGAATAATTATTTTAGTAAAAATAAAAAAAATTCATTTATCTTTAAAAAAAAAAAAAAAAAAATATCAAGTTTAGTATTTTAAATATCTTGCAGCAACATGGTTTCTCATAGATTATTGTTAGAAACTCCCTTTCCTATTTGTAACAAAATTGTTTTCATGTTAAAATATTTATTTGTATCCAGTAGATAAACCCGGCTTAGAATATAAGTAAGTATATCCCTACAGAGGCATACAATCCACCCAACTCAACAAAAAGTGGTGTCCTGAGTATGACACAAAACTCCATCATTAAGGCTCTAGTTATGAAGAGCTTGGGAGTGTAGAGTACCCCTTTACTGTAATTACTCCCAGGTCTACTCTGATTTATAGTAGTAGTACCCATTAGTCCCATCTATGGGTCAAATAGATCTGTTTGATAATTATTAAATTAGATATAAATGTTTGATAATTAAGAACAGTTACTTGAAGCTATAATTGTTTACAAAGGATTATTATTTGTTACTTGAAACCATATGAAAACAAATTATCATTAAATAGTAGTTACTTGAAACCATATAATTGTGTATTAATTATTAGTATTAGATAGGAATACTTGAAATTATACAACTGTGCGCAAATTATTTGTATTAGATAGTTATACGATATTAAGTATTCCTGGGTTCAAAAAAACTCTTGCAAGACAACTACACAAAAAATGGACAATGAACATGATCCCCTAACCTCTTGGCAGAAAATAACCTAAGACAGGTTGATATGCATTTAAAATCAATCTATTGTCTTGTCTAACAATACACATGTATATGTCAAAATTTTAAGACAATTTACTGACTTTAGCTAAACCAACTTTTAATTACATAAAATAACCTGAGACAGGTTGACGTGCCATTAAAATCAATCAATCAACAAATAAATATACCAAATATGGTAGCTCTACATCAAAGCATTTTTCAGAATATAGAGGACAGAATCTTTTCAATAATATATAAATGATAATGATAATAGAAATAATAATAATAGTAGAAGAAAACTGCTTTTCATGAAAGTCTTTTATCTTAAGATGTCCCAAGGTTCAAGCAAACCTTTAAGATAAAAATACCATTTGCATTTTTTCCTAAGAAAATTCAATAGTAAGGGACAAAACTAAAATGCTTTGTGGAAATAATGTCCGCATCTGAACAAAGGTTTTTTTTTATAACAAACAGAGCAGTGTTGCTTTTTTCTTCTCCACCACTAATTTTTTTTAAGTAACTTCAGACTAGACAGGATTTTTTTTAGCGTCAACCTAAAGAAAAAAATATAACAGCAAACAATCATGTTAACAAGGCTCCATTAAGTATGAGAGCTCGCTGAAAAGTTCATAGGCTGACCAAGATTGTCTCATGTAATATGACCAAAGGAAGTTTATCATTGAAAAGTTCTCTTCGTAGTCAACGCACTTCTTCCATCGGTGATGCAGAGCTGGGATTTCATTGATCAAAAAAAATCAACAGCAGATATAACATTATATGAACTTTTCAGTCAATAAACTTCTCAGCTGCCTCCCAAGTCTCAGGGCTTCTTGAGTTTATCTCTTTTTCTTTCTAGATTTTTTTTTCAATTATTATCACCCAACCACATTTAACATAAAAAAATTAAAACACACACACACACACACATACAAAAAAAAGAATAAAAAGCAATTTTGCATGAACACAGTCTAATATTTCAGATCCATTTACAAAAAAACAAAAACAAAAAAAAACCTTGACCCCACAGTACAATGGGACACTAGAAAAAAAAGTGAAAAAGACAAACATTCTATATATATTATGCAAGCTGAAGCAGTGTGTGTGTGTGTGTGTGTGGAGGGACGAAGACATGCCTGGAATTTCATTGGTTCACAATCCTCTTCCTTCATTTGACACAAAGTTTATCTTGAACATAAAGCTAAGAAAACTATCTTTTCTTATCATGTAGCACATGTACCCTACTTTGAACATTGACTGTCTTTCAGAAGGTTACCTAAGTTCTAATACTGCACCCAAATTGGATAAGTTTTATTGCTTTCAACCAGGAAAATCAAAGTTTTCCAAATCCTTTCAGTTATCCAGTAAAACACTTAAAAGCTAATCAAATCACCAAAGCTCTTTTGACATTTGTTTAAAATATTTTTTTTCTCTCTCTCTCTCTCTCTCTCTCTCTCTTAATCCTTATTAACCATTTTTCTGCTGCTGCTGTTGCAACATTATTTTTTTTTAAGTTACTTTAACTTTTTAAATGTTGAGATAATCAATGTAAATGTTATGAGCTGGTGTTAGAACAAAAGTATAAATATGCACGTTATGTGTATAACAAAAACTACATTACTATCGAAATCAATTCCTTAGTTATTTAAACCATAGATTAGTTTAGTTTAGTTTCTTTGTTTAATGGCATATCAACCTTTGTAGGTTATTTAATGCCAAAGCTATTCTCCTAGAAAAACAGTAGTGGTACTATTTAACCCATAGCTGGGAGGATGAGGGGGTTTATACCTTTCCCAAAGGTATTTGCCCGAAAGTGAACATAATAGCACAACTGGAGTACAAACTTGCTTACTACGATTCCACAGTCCATTGCTTTAACCATTACACCACGAGGATACCCCCAAGAACAGTAGTGGTACTATTTAACCCATACCTGGGAGGATGAGGGGGTTTATACCTTTCCCAAGGGTATTTGCCCGAAAGTGAACATAATAGCACAACTGGAGTCTGAACTCGCTTACTACGATTCCGCAGTCCATCGCTTTAACCATTACACCACGAGGACACCCCCATTTAAACCATATTCTCAGTAACTATTAAATAATCATTAATTAATCTTAATTAGCATTTTATCTATTAATGATGTCTCAATTAAAGTCTAGCCAAGTTAGATCTGCCTCAAAATAGTCCAGGTTATTAATGCAGAATTTAACTAACTTCTTACCAAGTCATGATTTGGTACAAGGTTATTTTATACATGGAAGCCATGTATAAATTGAGACTCATGCATGACTATTTAAAATGCTTGGTCACTTTGGTTTTCTTCTTTAGGGATGCCTCAGGTGCCAAGTAATAAATTCAGCCCTGCCGAATAGGTATTGCCAGGAGACAAGGTCCTCTGGGACCGGGCTATCAGCTTAATAATAACCACCTCGCACAAACATCAGGTGGCTCCCCCCACCAAAAAAAAACTTTTTACCAAGTAAGAGTTTGACACAAAGTCATTTAAATGTGAGGACCATGCACAAATTGAGTCACAAAAAATGCTTGATGACCTTGGCTTTCTCCATATTGGGACATCTCAGGTGCCACGCAATGAACTCAGCCCTGCTAAGTAGGTATTGCCTAGGGGGACCAAACAATCAGCATAATTACACCCACCTGATAAGAACACCAGATGGCCTCTGGAAAACTAGGGAGGTGAGCATGTGGGATTAAGGTAATTAAAACCTAGCTATATGTTTTATATATCACAAAGAAATAAAGGGTTACATAGTATATGGTTTTGTTAATTTGCATACTGGTTTTAACAAAGCCTAATTGAATGAATAACTATTTGACATAATTTTTAATTGTTTTATTTAAAAACATAAAAAGCAATCCTATGTATAATTTTATATAGAAACCAATAAAATTAAATAAAATTAAGTGTAATGTTTTAATATGCATCCTTATTTGGTTTTGTTAGTCTTTCAAATTTGATATATCTTATTACATTAAAACTTGAATACTTGTGTACAGAGAGGACATCTTGGGTAGTGTAATGGTTAACAAGCTAGACTAGCAAATCTTCACGTTTAAGTTCTATTCTCATTTGGTGCCTCATTCATATGACCTTGTGCCACATCTAAGCAAAAAAAAAAGCTTAGTAAATTATCACTTGCATCCGTAGAGCAGATATTTTTGCTAGTACCAATAGGGTGACTTTCATGCAAATCAATTTTCATGTCGTGTGTGTAGATGATGTTAGGTATAGTCATTTGGTTTAGTTTCTTTCTTTAATGGCATATCAACTTTCATGGATTATTTAAAAGTTTGGTTGATAGAACAAAACAGAAAACTGATTGACTATGTTTTCAGTAAAAAGAAAAAAGGTTTGGTTTGGTTTCTTTGTTTAATGGCATATCAACCTTTGTAGGTTATTTAATGCCAAAGCCATTCTCCTAGAAGAACAGTAATGGTACTATTTAACACATAGCTGGGAGGATAAGGGGTTCATACCTTTCCCAAGGGTATTTGTCCGAAAGTGAACGTAATAGCGCGACTGGAGTACAAACTCGCTTATTTCGATTCTGCAGTCCACCACTTTAACCATTATACCATGAGGACACCCCCACCAAAAAAAAGAAAAAAAGACTAAAAAATATTACTTTTTAAGACCTGTAAACCACCATTAAATGTTTTGATAATCAATGATTAGGTTAGGTTACTTTGTGTAATAGTATATCAACACTTGATAGTTATGTAATGTCAAATCTTATATATATACACACACACACACACACACGATTTGTAAGCAAATAGTTTGTAGGTAATTTTATTTTTAAATAAGTTAAAACATTTTCTGAATAAAGTCAATATATTTCTTGGTCTGTTCCATTTTGCCTACATCATGTACAATCACATCTGTATTGTGTGTATCTAAGTCATCATTGATTGATTTTAATCACGTCAACCTGTCTAGGGTTATTTCATGACTAGAGGTTAAAAATTGTGTTCATTGTATGTTCATATTTATAAGTTGTTTTCTGAGAGATTTTTTTCTTTTTTTTCTGCACATGGTTCTATTAAATACAAATAATTTTTAAACAAATCTACTTGACACCCATAGACGGGACTCTCACTGGTGCGGCTACTCCAGGTCTGAAAAGAACCTGGAGAAATGGCAATGAAGGAGTACTGAAAACTCTCCAGGGCTCCAAAATTGGAACCCTAGTAACAGATGTTATTTAGTATCATACTAAGGACATCCCCCTTTTTTTGGTGGGAGTAATGTTTTTACCTCTGGGCAGGGGATACAGTCAGCATATTCTAATCTCTGTGAATAGTGCCGAGTCATTGTGATCAAAATTGATTTTCTAGCAAAAAACAAAAATGATTTTATATATATTTTCATATAATCCAAGGAGGAAATCCAAGGGGTAGGAATATCCAATTCGAGTGCTCAATGTCAACAGCAATCGACGTATAATTTATTTGGGATTTAAAATACATCAACAATCAATGTGCAAAGCTAAAAGTCTTTTTACATAGAAATAAAAAGAAAAAGTTCACTTCTTTAGTACCATTATAAATTTATTTCTGGTCATGGTGACCATGATTAGATGTAATATTTCGACCAAAAAGAAAAATCAATTAGACCATTTAGCCTCCATATGGAGCCTATTCTCAAAGAATCCACCATCCCTCTAAATAATATCCATAAAAGCATCTTGCCACAAATACCACCTTGGATCATTAAAAATCCAAAAGTTAACCTCCAACTGAATCAACTCCATAAAACAAAGACACATCCCTTCACCTACCAGGAAAAACATCAAAACATCCTCCAACAGCATCCTGACTACCTATGTATCTATACAGATGGCTCTAAAGACAATGATAAAACACAATGTGCAGCAATCTTAAACAAAATAATAAAAACAAAAGCTCTTCCAATGGAAAGTTCTATTTTCACATCTGAAGCCTATGCAATAGACTTGGCTCTCAACATTATCTCGAAAGAAAAACACAAAAAATTTATCATATTCTCAAACTCACTCCCCGTCCTATTATCATTAAAAATAAGACACTAGAGCACCCACTTATTATCAAACTACTTTGCAGACTACATTCAACATCAAACAAAGAAATCGTTTTTTGCTGGATTCCAAGCCACATTGAGGTGAGAGGAAATCATAGAGCAGACGCGACAGCGAAATCGGCTTTAGACTTGACTCCCGACAAGTACAACATCCCATACACTGATCTGAAACCCAAAATAAATAATTTCCTCCATAAAAAATGGCAGCAACACTGGAATAGAAATACCAATAATAAACTATTCCAGGTTAAACCCTTTTTGGGAGAATGGCCCCCAGCTTTCCAAAAATCACGAAAAGAACAAGTAACAATAACGCGATTGCGTATTGGTCACGGCAGACTTATGCACTCTTTTATACTCAAGCAAGAACAGCAACCACATTGCTCGACAAGCCAAACATCCTGCACAATCAAACACGTCCTCCTTGAGTGTAAAGTTTTTAATGACATCAGAAAGCACTATTTCATTGTAAATACCATGAAGGACTTATTTGAGAACGTCCACATGGATAATGTTTTGTTGTTCTTGAAAGAGACCGGGTTGTACCAGAAAATATAGACTTGGTTGCAATCCTGAAAACACAACGAAATAACCAACTGAAAGCAAATTATTGCTGAATAGAAATACAATTGTGTTTGTGTTAGTAGAAATAGTAGTGAGAAATAAAGAATCAAAAAAAAAAAAACTATCATCACTAAATAAACTAATGTCATATAGAAATACTTGAAAATATTCACTCATATCCGAGTAAATGAGTTTGTTTAGTTTTAGTATAGTATCATCAAATTATGTGTTAACAAGCCATACAGATAATATGCATAAACAGGCTTTGGCATTAAATAACCTATAGAGGTTGATATGCCACAAAACCCAACCAACCATCAGATGTAATAGAAAGAAAAAAAAATTTTATTTGGACATTCTTATATTGCTTCTGACAAGAATGGGATTTGAAAAAAATTTTTTTTAATCTTTGCTTATTAAGATTGATTTAACATTTGAAATGTTAATTTCTTTCTAATATAAATAATATCAATGTTTCCGATAATTCTAATAATTAGGATTAGTTTTTGTAAATTAATATCTGCATCAAATTATTATTTCCTGATAACACAAATTATATTATTTAATATTGATAAAACAGAATAGTTTCAATGGAAATATGAATGCATATTTTATGCATAATTTTAAATAAGTCGTATACCACTATTTAATTTTTCTGGCATTAGGTTTTTCAATTTTCAGTAGTATTTAAATTAGGGGTAATGGTCTTTTTGTTTTTTTTTATAGAATTGTATAAACATTGCATAAATAAAAAAAAAAATAAATATAATATCTCCACCGTGAAAAGATTTTCTTCATTAAAAAATGATAAAAATATATTAAAAAATCATTTTAATTAAAAAAAATTTTTTCAAATCCCATTCTCGCTGAAAGCAATATAAGAATGCCCAAATAAAAAGAAATTTTTTCTTTCTACTACATTTGATGGTCATCACGGTCAGAAATTGATTTATAATGACACCAAGGAAGTGAATATTTTCTTTATATATATATATTTTAAACCTTTAAATCACCATAAAAAGGTTATGATAATGTAAATGGTTTAGTTTGGTTGGGTTTTATGGCATATCAACTATTAGAGGTTATTTAAAGCCAAATCCTGTTTATATATATATATATATGATTTGAAAACATATATATATATAATTTGAAAACAAAATAGAGCTCAGTGCTTGTTGATAACATTTTAAAAGAAACACAGCACACAGTTAAATGGTTTCAAGTATTGCTATATAACAGTTACCATTTAATATTAGTCATTTCTTTGCATACATAGTTTTTTTCTATTTGATCCATAGATAGGACCCTATCAGGTGCTACCACAACAGGTCAGAGTCAACTCAGGAGTAATGGCTATGAAGGAGTACTTCTCATTGCCTAAATTTCCAAGGCTTACTATTAGATAGTTTAATGTCATATCCAGGACACTCATTGGAGGGGAGGGTCTTACCACACTGCAGAGATACAGTTGGTGTATTCTACAGCCCCAGTCAACTGGGCTGTAATGTAAATTTTATGAAATGTATAGAATAACAATAAACAGCACTCACCTGTACAAGCCAAAAGTAACATGGCTGCCTCCTTGGAAAAGCTAGCCAGCTAAAGCTCACCTCTTTTATTGAAAAGTGCATGAGCAGCATGTGGATTGGTTCACTTTACAAGAATGGACCTACCCAACACATTGGGGTGTCCTCGTGGTGTAATAGTTAAAGCGATGAACTGCGGAATCGTAGTACGCGAGTTCGTACTCCAGTCGCGCTATTACGTTCACTTTCGGGCAAATACCCTTGGGAAAGGTATGAACCCCCTTATTCTCCCTCCAGCTATGGGTAAATAGTAGGACGGACTAGGTTCTTCAACCTTAGTGAGGCAACTAGTCTAGGAGAAGGAAAACTCTAACCTGTTAAACTCCGCTTAAAAATTGACCTTGTGTCATATCCTGCCCGAGCAGAGGGGTTGGTAAATAGTACCTACCCAACACATTTGCATGAGTGGTGTCCATTCATCTACTTATCCCTCAACCAAATTACTCAGAGGATTTTTGGAAGCCACTCTACTTGAGCTAACCGGATATTCTACAGTGCTAGAACAATAAAAAGAAAATTTTATATCTTATTTGCATTTATTCTGTATTTTGGGGATAAGAATGTAGAACATTTCTGTTAAATTTGTCATCATGTGGTTACTTGGTTTACAACTTATTAACGCTTTGATTTTGATTTTGCAAGCTATCTTATGGTTTCAAGTAACTAATGATAATTATTTGTAAACAATTATAGTGTCAAGTGACTATCCTTAATACAAATAATTTGTATGCAGTTATATGGTTATGAGTATCTATTTCTATTTGATAATGATAATAATTTATTTGTACTTGTAATATAATGGCCAAGGGATTTCGTTTTATATATCTTGCCTTTCGGTTTAGTTAGGCTGAGAACCTTTCGCTTAGCGCATGGGTTAGTTAGGTGCAACATGAGCGCAGGTGTTCACATGTGCATGAGGAGGATGTGTCATTCAGAGATGTCAAAATAAAAATCCCAGATAGAAAATATGACCAGGGGATGTGAATGACGTCATGCACTGGAAGCATGCGGAGGATTTGGGGGATTTGAGAAAAATCAGTGAGTTGAGTTTTTGCCTTCGAAGAAGAAGGTTGACTTTCAGAGCTCGCCAAGGCCTTGTTGCGGGTGCCGCATGTGGTGGGAGGCAGATGGAAAAGTTAGCATAGAAAGATTGAGTATTTCTCTCCTTATGTCGAAAAACCTTTTAACTCAAAGGTAATAAAAAGTTTTGTACCTGAACTAAGAAGTCGTAAGTGTTTTTCATGTTTTGGGATTCCTATGTTATCTATATATGAGTTATGAACATTCTATGTACATTTCACACATCAGTATATCTGGCTATGTAACACACTGAGTTATGTGGTTCTAAGTATTCCTATCTATTAGTAATAATTTACTCACAGTTTCAAGTCATTGAGGTAAAAGGGTAACCATTATAGGAAATAGATATGGCAACTTGAGTTCAAATCCTGGACAAGGCTGTTTGCATTTCAGATAGAGGTAATACCCTTGGGAAAGGTATGAATACAACTATTCTCCCCCTGGTTATGGGTACATAAGACAGACTGGGCTCTTTAGTCATGGTATGGCAACTGGTTAAGGAAAAGGAAAACTAACTTCAAACTTGTTAAACTCTGCTTAAAATTGACCTTGTGTTACATCCTGCAAATGTGAAGGGGTTTCATACATATATATGTTGTGGCCCTGGAAAGGGTCACAAATGAAAATGCAAACACGGATATTAGATAACAGATTATATTACACAAGAAAGATAGAGTTACATAGAAAAGGTAAGAAGTCTCATACTGTTTGTATAACACCAATAGTGATCTGCCTTCTGGCAACGAAATCTCTAGTACTAGTAACGGTGAGAAGAGTCCATTATAGTAAGATGGGTAAGGTTCCCACAACAATATATATATATATATATACCTGGTTAAATAGTATAGACATCCTTTGTCTACATATTTTTACTCTAATACCCTTATGGAAAAGTATGAATTCAACAATTCACCCTCCAGCTATAGATGAAATGTATGTATTTACCAACCACTCCGCTTGGGTAGGATGAAACACAAGGTCAATTTTCAAGCAAGGTTTAACAGATTTGAATTCAGAGTTTTCCTTCTCCTAGACTAGTTGCCTCACCAAGGTTGAAGAAACCAGTCTACCCTACTAGTTACTCATAGCTGGCGAGAAAATAATTGGATTCATACTTTTCCCAAAGGAGTTAGAGCTACATGAAATGCAATCAGCCTTGTCCGGGAATTGAACTCATGTCTCCATGTCCATTTCCTATGATGATAATAACACTACAAGCACCTCTGATGAAATACAGAACAGACTGGGATCTTTAGTCTTTGTATGGCAACTAGTCTAGGAGAAGGAAAACTTTAAATTTAAAACTAGTAACAGGCCATGTTATTCCTGGCTAAGACATGCTACATAAGTAACAACCCTACAATCAAAACTGCATTACAGAAACAGTGAAAAAAAAAAACTGAAGAAAACTATAAATAAATGGGTTGAAACATTGTAGATGTAACAAAAAGATCAATAGTCCAAGCAACTCTTAGAATGATAATGACTTATTTTTAAAAAATCACAGAAGATAACATTTTTTTTCTTCTTTACATAAGTGCTTAGGTTTTAACAGATCTAAGCTGGAAGGAAATCTGTACCAGGCTATTCTATAAAAAGAATTCAAAGATAATATCAAAGTTACTGAAGATACTCATATTTTAATAAACAATTTGCAACATCTGCTCTTGAAACCCTTTTTACAGCAACACTTGAAAATGCTTTCAACAGATCTGTGTCATATAGGTTAGCATTTGGCATCTGCCATGACATGTTGTTGTTTTTATTATTCTAACCTAAAACATACCACACACAGTTTTACAATACAGTAAAACCAAAATATATCCTATAAAAAAGAGGTGAGAACTACTGAGTAGTGAATTTCAGCCTCATCAGGTGCCCTATATTTGTGGTTTGTACTAAAACTAAGCTAAGTAGATAATATGAAATGTTCAAAAAGTAAAGCTGTATTCACCAAGACAGAAATGAAGAATGAATAAAATATTAACTTTCATCAAAAACAGCTTTCAACACACTTTTTATAGAGAGTTTTCCATTGATCAAAGCACTACCGAGGAATCCTAATTAGCATTTCATAGTTATTTTGGTTTTATGAAGAATTTGTATGATTAAAAATTATATTCAGTAATTAAGTAGAAACCACAAAATTATCACTTTTGCAAATTGGACTGAAAGTTGCTTTATTCTTTAAGAGCATTTTAAGTGTATCACTCAAATAAAAATATCCCTTACATGTGCTATTTTTACTGAGCTATGTTTTATATATATATAAAAACATATATATATACACATGTGTATGTGTGCACATTATATATATATATATATATATATATACACACACCCACACTCACACATATATGAGAGATAATCTCCATAATCCCCAAGGAGCAAACTATTTTTATTAGAGACCAGCTGTTCATAAATCAAATCTGCTGGAATATGGCACAAATAGAAATAGAAGAATCCAAATTTGATAATCTGGTAATAAGCTGCTCACTGGCAACCAAACATCTACCAGAAAATCTTACTAATCTCTCATTCAGATTTAAAGAAAGTCTCATGACACATCCAACATCTCAATATTATTATAAGTTACTCATATCAAAAGACTAATACAGGAAACCCTAGTCTAAAAATATATAACTGTGAGATATTCAAATGAAATCGGTTTATTGCTTTAATGATTTAATATTTACTGAGAATATTAAAAAGACAAGTTATTCAGAGCTGAAGTTTTTCACTTCCTCATTGTCCCACCACAATATAAAGACATTCAAAAGGAAGTTTGGGACAAACAATTATCCAGAAGCTTTGAAATTAATAAACCAAAATGAAATAGTGTTTTTTTCTAAAACTTGTTGAGGAAGTATTGTAGAGAATGTGGAAATAGAACTGCAGGCTTTTCTTGGTTGGTTGGTTTTATGGCATATCAACCCTTGTCAGATTATTTCATATATATATATATATATATATATATATATATATTCACTTTAAAAATAATGTGCTTCTGTTGCAATCAGTAACCTTCAGGAAATTTCAAACCAAATCCTATACTCATACAATTGAATAGACTGTTCTCATTGTTCTGTCCATGTCTCTGAATATCTCATATCAGTTAACTTATTGTATTAATTGCTTAGCCCATGTTTATTACCCAATGTTTTAATTTGATCAGGTTGGCCTCTTCTGTAGGTTTCTGTCTTTTGATAAATTCATTGGGAAGAGAAAAATCTTAGCATCTTCCTTTTTGTTGAAGTCCCTCAAAGGGGCTTCTAAATATTAAAACCCTCAAAACACATTTGACTGGTTCTGCCATTTTTAAAAACCGAAACTAAAAACAACAAAAAACCAAAAACATTCAGACTTTTTCTTTTTCTTCTTTTTGGTCATGTGATTTCTTTTACCTGATTCATCAATACACATCTGAGATTTAAAATCTTTAGTTTTCCTATTTCACTCAGTTCACATACAGGTTCAAAATCTCTGATCTTTCAGCTTTCAGTCACCACTCCCGATGGTATATGACCTTGGAGTCAAACCTCCTTACCAATTAAATTACAAAATGTGCATACTTAACACAAATAATTCATTTTTCAAAATCGATTTATACATTTAGCAAAACTCTCTGCTACAAACAATGTGACACAAGGTCAATTTGTTAAGTGAGGTATAGATGGTTTGAATTTAGAATTTTTCTTCTCCTAGACTGGTTACCTTACCATGTTTTAAGGACCCAGTCTGCCCTATTATGAAGGTAGAACAGATGAATTAAAACCTTTTCCAAGGGTATCTGCATGAAATGAAATACAAACAGCTTTGCAGAAGATTTAAACTCAAATTACCAATCCCATTTCTTAACAGTTACACTAAGGACCCCTTCTAGAACCAATTTAAGTTAATTCACTCAATAGTGAATTTAAATTCTTTATACATCTGGAATCTTAAGTACATTTCCCTGAAGACAGAGCATGTTCATAGGTTTTCAGTTGTTGGGTCTGGTATAACCTGAAAATAAAAGTCATTTCCAACTGACTAATAACCTAGTAGTGACAAGGCTATATAATTTAGATTTGTTATCTAAATATTTATGGACACTCCATAAAAGTTACTTCAGAATATCACCTCCTTACAAAAACCATAAAAGTGTCCATCTATATTGTTGTGTGATCAAAAAGTTCCATACAGTAATAAAAATAAATAAAACACACACCTCTTAAACTAAAACAAATTTTCCATTCAGATAAAAAAAATAATTTGGTAACTAAATTCTAAAAGAATCTGGAACAATCTAAGTAGAAACAGACATCAGCCAAAAGTATGAAAAAAATTTTCAACATGGAAGAAGAATTGTTGGTTGGTACAGTACATCAATCTTTGCTGGTTATTTAATGCCAAAGTCATTTTTTTTTCTTTCAATCAATTTGGGTTTCAAGTAACTATTCTTAATACAAATAATTTATACACACATTATGTTGTTTCAAGTAATTACCTTTATCTAATAATAATAATTTTTCACACTTAGCATTATAATGTACGGATCAAGGATAAAATGGAATAATCCAGGGAAAGGAGTAGAACCCTTTTCTACACTTAGGTGTAGAAGCTAATGAAAGGGGATCCTTCAGGTTGCCCTTGGCTACTTGTTATTCATTAAGCCTGGTTTGGTTAAAACCAGATTACAAATTATCCACATCATATACTATGTAGGAGGTGCCCGTAGTGTAATGATTAATGTTATAGGAAATGGACAAGATGATACGAGTTCAAATCCTGGACCAGGCTGATTGCATTTCACATAGCACTAATACCTTTGAGAAAGGTATGAATCCAATTATTCTCCCTCCAGCTATGGGTAAATAGTAGGGCAGACTGATTTCTTTAGCCTTGATTAGGCAACCAGTCTAGGAGAAGGAAAACTCTGAATTTAAACCTGTTAAAGTCCACTTAAAAATTGACTTTGTGTCACATCCTGCCCAAGAATAGAGGTCAGTAATTGCATATATACTATGTAAACCTTTATTTCTTAGTGATTGCAGGTGGGCATTATTAATTGGAAACACCTGGTTCTTCCAGGCAATACCTGCTTTGCAGGCCGAGTTCATCACTTGGTGCCTGAGGTGCCCAATGACCTTGTGTCAAATCCTACTTGGAGGGAGGTTGGATACTATCAATAATATGAACCTGCCTGGCATTTGCATTGGGTGGGTATCATTAATTGGAAACATTTGGTCCCAGGGGGTCGTCTCCCAAGCAATACCTGCTTTGCATGGTTCAGTTCATGGATTGATGCCTGATGCACCCCAATATAGGGAATGCTAATGGGACCAAGCATTTTTAGTGACAACCATGCACAATTCCTGATTTGTGTGTGGCCCCCACAATAAAATGACCTTGTGTCACATCTGGACTTGCTGGAAAGTCAGTGTAATACCATTAACAACATGGGCTGTTCTGATGCAAATCTAACTAGATTAGTAGAGATATCATTAATAACTAAGACACAAATCAACATCAAATAACCATTTAATAAGCACTAGGAATATAGTGTAAATAACTAAGGGAATTGTGAAATTTGGAGTGACAGTTTCAGTTACTGACAGACACATTTCCATTATAATAAGATATTCTTCTGTTGTATTGCCATGACCAACTATACGAACACATAATACATATACATCTACATATGCATGCAGAATCATAACAACGACACAATAAGGACAAGCGACACAGTTCTTAGAAAAATATACCTCTCACTTTATTTGAAAGGGTTGTGTGTGAGAGGGAGTTGGAGACCGAACAGAACTGCAACATATTGACCCCCGACTCTTATGGCCATAACCGCGTTAGAGGAGGTGCCCATGGTGTAATGGTTATCGTCACAGGAATTGGACACGGCGACACGAGTTCAAATCCTGGACTGATTGCATTTCACATAGCACTAATACCCTTGGGAAAGGTATGAATCCAATTATTCTCCCTCCAGCTATGGGTAAATAGTAGGGTAAACTAGGTTCTTCAGCCTTGGTGAGGCAACTAGTCTAGGAGAAGGAAAACCCTGAATTCAAACCTGTTAAACTCCGCTTAAAAATTGACCTTGTGTCATATCCTGCCCAAGCGGAGGGGTTGGGTAAATATGATAACCGCGTTTCTTTCCCGTTCTCCTGGGCTGCTCAACCGGGGGCCTGGGGATCAGCATCTCTAGGACATGTTCTCATTCCAGCATCTTCTCTCCAACTCGTCTGATCTCCAAACTGATTAATCGGGGGCCTGAGAGCTCCCTCTGCTGGGTGCTGGCTTTCTCTACTGCATCTTGTCTCCAACTGATTGAATTTCCTATGCACTGAGTTATATAATAGTTCAACGCCCACCTTCTTCCTGTGAGCGTCATAAATTGCACTCATTCAACCCATCCACGGTCAAGGTTATACTCTGCTATTCCTCGACCGGATGCACCTGTTATTTACACAGGTGTATTTCGTATTTTGACAGCCCGGCCGGGTCGCAGGTCAATATTCAACACTTCATGTGCATAAAACAATAGAATTACTGCTCTCCTCCATAATTTTATGACCATATTCAGAGTCTTCAGAATAGCAATATCATTCCCTGAAATCAATGATTGCTAAATTGCATAGTGCGGCATATCTCTGGTTGTAGCTATGTGAGCCAAGAAAAAAATTGACACAAAATCAGTACAAAAAGAAACAAATTGCAGTAAAAACAACATGAATTCAAATTTCATTTTCTATCAGTAAGCATAGGAGATAGTGAATTGGGTTTGAAAATATTCGATTAAAGGGGGTGTCCTCGTGGAATAATGGTTAAAGCACTGAACTGCAGAATCGTAGTAAGTGAGTTCGAACTCCAGTCACACTTTACATTCACTTTCGAACAAATACTCTTGGTGTTGTGGACCAGTAAAGGGTCCAGAATAAAGACGTAAACTCGGGTTTACATGGAACAAATTATATTAACAAAAGTATAATACAACATAGATAAAAAGGTGTTGAATGTCAGTCTGACTGTTAAAGTGTTAGGCTGGGATAAACTTCACACCGAAATTAATATTCCCCCGGTATTAATAGCAACAGGAAGAGTTCATTACAGTCCGCAGATTGGGTACCATAACACTTGGGAAAGGTATGAACCCTCTTATCCTCCAAACTATGGGTTAAATAGCATAATTTCTGCTCTTCTAGAAGGATGGCTTTGGTATTAAATAACCCATGAAGGTTAATATGCCCTTAGAACAAAGAAACTAAACCGAACCAATCTTCCTTTAAAATTTCATCTAATATTCATTTGAAATTATACGAAGAACAAGAATCAGCTTTTATATGCTGTGAGTATGGACTTAAAATCGAGCATGGCTGGTACCATCTGTCAGAAACTTTAAAAAGTATTGGTCCAATTTTTTCTACTTCATATATGAATTGGTATTTTCTTGTCTTTATTGTGAATCCTTTTGAGATGAGGTTTCTTAATTGGAGAATTAATTTTCTATTTATTGCGGACTTTTTGTCCTCATCTTGGTAGTTTTTTGTTGTTTCTTTTCACTACGATTGACAACGACTATGGAAGGCAGTAATTACTGGGGATACGGTTACAAGACTCAGCATTCCTATCCGAGGTTGCGGTTAATCACCTGAAGAAGGCCAGAGGTGAAATTTGGCCGAAACGTAGTGAAAAGAAATAACAAAAAAACTACCAAGATGAGGACAAAATGTCTGCAATAAATCATCATCACCATGTCGCGCTGGTAGCATGGATATCCTTGACCCTCTCTCGCCACTCCTCCCTATCGTTCATCGCCCTAGGTAGGTCTTTAGGACAACATCCTGTATCCTCACATAGCTGCTGAATGTATGTTCGTGCTGGTCACCCTGCTTTTACATGGCCATGTGTGGGGGTCCATAAGAGTACATCTCTTATGAGTTCGTCCCTGCTTCTCCAGCAGTGTCCTGCATGTCTGGTTCGTCTAACTTGAATAATTTTCGTGATAGGAGGCAGATGGCCGTACAGTTGGTGTCTTGTGGGGTGTTGCCGCCAGGACTTGTTCAAGATTGCACCCAGCATTCTTCAATAAATAAAAAATTAATTCTCTGGTATTTTCTTCTTCCATATATATGAGAGAGAGAGAGAGAGAGATAGAAAAAAAGAAAGAGACAGAAAGAGAGGAGAGTGAGAAAGTGAATGAAAGAAGAGAATGAAAATATGAAAAGGAGAAAGAGAGTAATTATGAAAGAGTGAAAAACTTTTGTGCAGTGAAGAGGAAATGAGTAATTCATTTATTTTCTAATAAAACACTGCTACGAAACATCAACCCTGTGTTTTCTCATTGACAACTATCCTTAAATTAATGAATAAAAAGTAATTACTAATAGCGTTCTGCAGCTTAAATTTTTAATAAGCTAAAATGCATAAATATGTTTGTTTAATTTATGTACAAAGATGAGGGAAATTATATTTGTAGCGTCTCAAGAGCACTGCCAGGAGGAAATATTAAGGAGGTGCTAATAGTGTAATGGATATTGTCGTAGGAAAGGCACAAGGCGACCTGAGTTCAAATCTTGGATCAGGTTGTTTGTATTTCACATAGTGCTAATACCCTTGGGAAAGGTATCAACTATTCTCCCTCCAGCTATGGGCAAAATAGTCGGGGAGACTGAGCTTTTTAGCCTTGGTATGGTAACCAGTCAAAGAGAAGGTAGATTCTGAATTCAAACCTGTTAAACTCCGCTTAAAACATTGCCTTTGTGTTGCATCCTGCTTGTGCAAAGGGTTTGGTTCGATTTTATGGCAGATCAACCATTGCTGTTTATTTAATACTAAATCCTGTTTTTACATATATATTAAATATATAATTTGTAAACACATCATGTAGATAAACAAAGTTAAATGATTGAACAGTTTTATTTCTAACAATTCATTTTAGCCTTAGTCAAGATTAAATGGTTCCAAGTATTGCTATGTTTCACAAACAATTCAATTAAACAATAATCATTTGTTCACACACAGTTAAATGATCAAACAGTTCTATTTCTAGCAATTCAATTTATCATAAGTCATTTATTTGCACACAGTTTAAATATCAAATAGTTCTAGTTGACCCATAGATAGGTCCCTATCAGGTGCTACTACTCCAGGCCAGACCAGACCAGACCAGACCAGATACTTGTTGGGGAGGTCTTACCCCTCTGCAGAGATGCAGTCAGTGAATTCTACAGCCCCAGCTGACTGGGCTGGAGGGGTTGATAAATACATACAAAGAGCAAAAATTTGGTAGGTTGGTTAGTTGATTTTATAGCATGTCACTCCTTGTTTTTTCATACTGAAAACCCCAGCTACTGGTTAAATAGTATCACTGCTGTTCTTCGTATAGTTCTGACATCAGATAACCTGTGAAGATTGATATGCTGTTTGAAAAAAAAAAAAACTAAAACTAATACTGAAGACAGTTGAAACCTTATAATTGCTTGTAGACTA
The DNA here is from genome assembly GCA_963585895.1 of Sepioteuthis lessoniana. Taxonomy (NCBI): domain Eukaryota; kingdom Metazoa; phylum Mollusca; class Cephalopoda; order Myopsida; family Loliginidae; genus Sepioteuthis; species Sepioteuthis lessoniana. The sequence goes on along the minus strand of CAUZXS010005052.1, from coordinate 116,303 downwards.
TGTGTTTACCCAACCCCTCCATCATGAACAGGATACAGTACAAGGTCAATTTTTAAGTGAAGTAAGTAAAGTTGGCGACCATAGTGAAGGGCAACCAGAAGGCTCCCTTTTCAATAGCTACTACACCGAGGTGTAGGGGAGGGCGCTCTCCTTTCCCTAGATTGCTCCACTTTACCCTTGATACATAGCTTACGTCACTGAGTGTTAAGCAAAGTGGTATCAAGTACCATTTTTAAAGTCTTTGGAATGACTCAACCTGGGATTGAACCCCGGTCTCCCGGACCATTGGCGAACACTTTACCCACAAGTGAAGTACCCCAGTTTAAATTCAGAGTTTTCTTTCTCCTTGAGTGGTTGCCTTGCCAAGAGTAAATAGCCTATTTTTCTCTACTATTTACCCATAGCTAGGGGTAGAAGAGATATCGGATTCATACCATTAACATGAAATGAAACCAACAGCCTTGTCCAAGATTTGAACTCAGCTTGTTAGGTCCATTCTCTACAATGATAACTATACTGCTAAAAACATCTGATAAAGTTTCAAGTGGATAATATTTAAGGATATTATATTCTTTGCACAATTATATGGTTTTAAATATTCATGACTAATATTATTGATTTTTAGATATATCCATTTGATGCACAAATGTGATAGAGTTGATCTGGAAATAATGACAACAAAGTGGTTTCTCCATATTCCCCTGTGCTTCACAACTGAAGCCTCATCTTCTTAGCAAGAAAAATTGGGAACTACTGCTTTGAAAAAAAAAAAAAAAAAAAAACTCTAAATGACTTTTATAAAATGAACTAATATAACCATTTTGATCTACTAACAAACAATAGTTTTACTTGGATTAGTCAAAAGTTTTGCAATAGTTTGGTAGATGCTAGGTTGTGGCATCTATATCACATGACCAAACCTATGAATGGTACCCACTGTGGTTGGTAGTATGGTGGTAGTTGGTGTGCTGACATGTTGTGCATAGCTTCACTGTATTTGTGATTTGAAAGCCACATAAATGAGTATGCAACATAATTTGAACTTGTAAAGCATAAGTTTCTGAATTAGACCGAGTCATAATGCGATGGAAGAAAAAAACATTTTTTGTGTGAAGGTGAATGCCAATAAGTCTGGTCCTCTCTTTTCTCACTGCAATTAACTCCCTAACAAAAAGACGTGATTAATATAATAACACCAGTGATATATGATAGGCCTATGGTGTGGCATATGCAAATTATCTCACTAGATGGCTCTGGTAGTCAAACTATTTCTCTAAACAGCCAATCTACAAAGGGAAGATAACTAGATAGGCCTAAAACCATGGATTTCAATGCCTTGCTTTAAACCATAGAAGCACTCTCGGAAAATATCCAGAGAACTTGGCCTCTCACAGTCCAGTGTGGTTTGTCACTTTTATGACCTCGACAAAAGCATTTAGAGCTGCCTAATTGTGGCTCTTGTTACCAAAATATTGCAAAACTTTTGACTCAACCAAAAATATTCTTTAAAAAAATAAAATTTCTGCAGATGAGGAATAATCAAAATAAAAGGTAGCATCTAAATCATTAGATCTAATAACCAACCCAATGTAGCCAGCTTTCAACAAGATTACTTTTCTTCGACTATATTTAGGTCTCTTTTGATCTAAGATCTAATACATGTTATATAATATGCAAATGTACATATAAATAAAATTACAATATTCAAACCAGGTTTTAAAAAGATACACATTTTTTCCTGTTTTAAAAAAAAAAAAAGAAAAAAAAAAAAGGATTCTTATATTACATTATATCCAACCTATGGTAATATTATGGATAAGAAACCAAGTACCAAAAGCGCACCTACACAATATGGTGAAGTGTACTAAAAAAAACCCTATGGGAGCTTATATTATACAAGCAGTGGCTGATATTTAAACTGAGATTTTCATTGTTGATTTTTAAGGCAAATAAACCCTTCCTCCCGAGAACATTGTGCTGTGCTAATCTTCCTGTTCCCATTTGACCTCATAAGCTTAGAAAATATCTATTGAGTAAAAAGAAAAATATATGTGGGGGTAAGAGCATTAGTCAGACCTAAAAAAAAATTAAAAAAAAAAAAAAAAGAAGTTATCTTTCAGTTATACATGGTTCAAATCATTATTATTCAGTTTAGAAGATCTTTAATCAGTCATTTTCAAAAGAAAATCTTCTAGTAATCTCTAAAGATAAAAATAGAAAAGTAGGTTTAAAATGCTCTTAACTAAAGGGGTCACTACTGATTCCAGGGGATAATGGTACCATGCTGAGGGTCAGAAGAGTGTTGATAAATGAAGCAGGAGTCAAAAGCTGAATTTTAGAGGTTGAAAGCTGATATTAAAAAGTAAAAATAGACTGATTCAACTACTTATGCCTAATAAATACAAATAGCTTCTCCACTCAGCTGATTTCTATCATGTTATATTCCTATAAAATGGAGAACGTTTATCATAAATTCCAGAATTATGTTCAATATTTTGTATATTTCTCATGAGTTCCAAAACAATGTTAAATAGGTTTTTCCTTTTTGTGTCCCTGTAATTCAAGAGTAACATTAACAGAAGGAGGAAAATCTCAAACAAATATCAGGAAAAATATTCTATATAAAGGAACAGACAGAATACATACAAAATCAGATAGATAAGATTAGAGACTCAGTGGAAGATAGGCAATCTAGGATAGCCTGGCAAACAAACAAAGTGAGTAGAAGGAAGAGCACAGTCAAAGCAAAACTGAAAGCTGCAAACCAACAGGAAAGAATAAAACTGTGGAAACAGCATTTCGAAAACCTACTAGGAAACCCACTGAAAGTAATGCACGAACCAATCACCAGAATAATTAGTAAGCAATTGGACATTAAACTAGGACCGTTCACTCAAGAAGAACTCGACTCGGTTCTTAGAAAAATTAAAAATAGGAAAGCTGCAGGGCTGGATGAGATTCCCCCAGAAGTATGGAAGACCAGATGATTCAATGACATACTGCTCCGACACTGCAACACAATCTATAATCAAAATCCAATAGACAGATGGATGAAGGGATGCATCCTCCCCTTCCCTAAAAACGGTGACCTTGGATTAGCCAAGAACTACCGAGGCATAACACTTACATCCATAGCAGCCAAAATTTACAATGCCCTACTATGAAACCGCATAGAACCCAAAATCGACAACATCCTTAGGAAAAACCAAAATGGCTTCCAAGAAATAGATCCACGACATCACAAATATTGACCATCCGTAGAATCCTTGAGGGCGTACGGGCAAAAAACCTACAAGCAACATTACTATTTGTTGACTTTACCAAGACCTTCGATTCCATTCCTTAGGAAAAACCAAAATGGCTTCCAAGAAATAGATCCACGACATCACAAATATTGACCATCCGTAGAATCCTTGAGGGCGTACGGGCAAAAAACCTACAAGCAACATTACTATTTGTTGACTTTACCAAGACCTTCGATTCCATTCACAGAGGAAAGATGGAACAAATCCTACTAGCATACGGCCTACCTAAAGAAACCATAGCAGCAATAACGATTCTCTATAGAAATACCAAAGTGAAAGCACGTTCACCAGAAGGAGACACAGAATACTTCAACATTGTAGCAGGAGTACTACAAGGAGATACACTAGCCCCAAACCTCCTTATCATCTGTCTAGATTATGTGCTTAGAACATCGATTGATAAAATCAAAGAAAACGGCTTTGAGCTGACAAAGAAAAGAAGCAGAAGGCACCCTGCAAAAACAATTACTGACGCCGCCTACGCCGATGACATAGCGATACTGGCAAATACACCCAACCAAGCTGAAACACTACTGCGTAGTTTGGAACGAGCTGCTGCAGGCATTAACCTCCATGTCAATGCACACAAAACGGAATATATGTGCTATAATCAAACAGGCGACATCACCACACTGAACCCCTCTGAAACTAGCAGACAAATTCACCTACCTAGGAAGCAGCGTCTCATCAACCAAAAAGGACATCGACATGCGGCTAATGAAGGTATGGACAGCTATCAATAGGCTATTGATCATATGAAAATCAGGCCTGACCAATAAAAGGAGACACAGTTTCTTCCAGGCAGCGGTCGTATCGATACTACCAAATGGATGCACTACTTGGACGCTAACTAAACGGCTGGAAAAGAAGCTAGACGGCAATTACACAAGAATGCTGCGAGCAATATTGAACAAGTCCTGGCTGCAACACGCCACAAGGCACCATGAAAACTATCCAAGTTAGACAAACCAGACATGCAGGACATTGTTGGAGAAGCAGGGACGAGCTCATAAATAATGTACTCCTATGGACCCCCACATATGGCCAGGCAAAAGCAGGATGACCAGCTCGAACATACATTCAGCAGCTATGTGGCCCTGAAGACCTACCAGAGGCAATAAACGATAGGGAGAAGTGGCGAGAGAGGGTCAGAGATATCCGTGCCTGCAGCACGACATGATGATGATGATGATGATATATGCTCATCAGCTTAATGGTTAGAGTGTTCGCCAGTGGTCAAGGAGACCAGAGTTCAATCCCTGGTGGAATCATACCAAAGACTCAAAAAATAGTACTTGGTGTGGCCTTGCTTAACACTCGGCATTATAAGGTATGGATCAAAGGTAAGTGGAGCAATCCAGGGAAAAGGTAGTGCACTCCATGACACAACCAGGCTGATATCAATAACAACTGTACGTATACAAATGCAAATACAGAGACATACAAATACACAAGTGGGACTAATACACAGGCAGGACTCTTTTATTCAGTTACAAACGTTTCTTCTGAGTTTGGTTCTTCGACACGAAGAGAGAGACACAATTCTTAAAAGTCTTTTGTAATCAGACAATGCTAACAACACCCCAACTCTCAGTACAATCTCAATTTCTCAACACCATTGTCAGACCCCAACTTCTCAACACCATGGTCGGACCCCAACTTCAACTGTCTGCCTCAATGACAAGCAACCTAACTGTCTGCCTACATTGTCCAAAGTCAACTCCCAATTACCGGGTCGGACTCCAACTTCAACAGTCTGCCTCAATGGCAGAAAACCCAACTGTCTGTCTACATGGCCTAAAGTCAACTCCCAACTGACCCTTTTTCAAAATCTTTAAATTCTCAGGACCATCGCTTCCGGGCATGACGTCATTCATACTCCAGCCTCATTTCCTATTTGGAGTTTATTATGTCAATTGTGATTGTCATATCCTTTGCGCACGAGCGTAAACTGTACCCAATGCTATGGACCTGAACTAAGAGCCAAATAGTTCAAAGTCCAACCAAACTGAATGATAAACCATAATTAACAAAAAATGATTAATATAAAAAAGATCATTCCGTAATTATATAACAGTAGTAGCTATTAGAAAGAGAGCCTTTGCATCGCCCTGGACTACAGTCAGCCAACTTATATATATATATATATATATATATATATATATATATATATGTGTGTGTGTGTGTAAAAGTAAAGTTGGCTATATATATATATATATATATATATATATATATATATATATATGCACATACATATATAAAGTATTTTATATACAAGTAGATTCACTCATGTTATCCTAGAAAGAAGATTTTTAAGTATTTTGAACCAATTTAACAAATCCCAACCCACGGACAAAAAAATAGCTGGACGAGTAGTGGTGGAACACACACAATGAAACTGACCGGAATATCAACGGATTGCTAGAAAGCAAAGCGTTCTATTTCCCCCTCCACCTCCCCTTCTCCCTCCTCCCACACAACAGCTGGGAAATCAACAAAAATATTTTCAAATGTTTATATTTCCATCTGAAAAATTCGAACAGAAATAGAAAAAAAAGTTTTTGTTCTTTCTCTCCAGAACTATTTCTCCTTTATTCTTCCAGGTTAATTAAACAAAAGGCCTAATTTTTAGAGATTAGACTCTTCAAAACAAGTTTTGGTTTGCAGATTCACTTAGAGAGGGAAAAAAAATCAAATTAATGAGTAACACCAACATCAACAATAACGGGCTCTTATAAATAAGTACTTTAAAATCTGTACATTTTTCTTTTTTTTTTTTTTTTTTTTGTCTAACATTTATCTTATATTGCATTTCTTTGCAGCATTCTTATTACATTAAATGCTCGTGTATGTACGGTCAAGATGCACAAATTGCCGAGCACGAACAAGAGATGCACAAATCGGCAATGCACGGACAACAAAGACGAACAAATAGGCGACTTACAGATAACAAAACACACTAATCGGCGTTGGTGCACAGACGACCAAGACGCGCACAAATCAGCGACAATGAACGGACAAAACAAAAAACAAACTAATCGGCGACAGTAAACGGACGACCAAGGCGCATAAACAACAAATACACACAAATCGGCTGTAGTGAACGGACGACCAAGGCGCAAAATAACAAATACATACTAATCGGCGGCAGTGAACGGATGACCAAGAATAAAAAAGGCACAAGCGCACGGGCAATCAACACGAATAAGTATTGATGGCGAACGGACGATTAAGAGGCACAAGTCAATGACGAATGAAGGACCAAGTCGCACACGTCGGCGACGCACAAATAACCACTTCAAGCCTTGTTTCAATTTAAACAAAGCTTAGACAACGAAAATGCACAAATCAGCGATGCATACTCATCTAAGACACACGTTATAAATGGGCGTGCGGTTGCAAGAGACAACGAACGAGAGGAATGGATTTAATTCAGTTTAATTAAATAAATGAAAATTGCTATGTCTGGAGAGATACGGGCCTTCTTCCACCAGATAACGAATCAGGGGGAGAGTGGGTGTAAGTTGTTCTTGAGCGGTTGGTTTGGTATTTTGGCACGGTGTGTGACGTGGGTCAGTAAGCTATAGCCGTCTATGGCAGTATTGGGATGCGAGTTTGATTGGTAAGGCGTCTGGTTCTTTGTTCTTGTCCGAATACGACGTGTGATGATCTTCTCTCTCGAAGTCGACTGCCTTTTTTGAACTTTCGTTGACTATTTTATAGTCGCGTTTGGGTCGAATCGGCTCCAAAAAACTTTAGAGGGGAAAGTTGCTGATAGGTTGAAAAAAAAAAAGGGGGGAGAGGGTCTTTTTAAATGTAAATATAAAGTTACATTTCAACCGGATGGATGCGCGCAGCCTACCTGCGCAGTGACGTGTTTTACTAATTTTGGTCTCGGCGATCGTCTAGACAACATCCGGCTTTAGAAATGTACGTTTTTGGTGTTTTATTTGTTTGTTTATTTATTGATTTTGCTTGTGAGTTAGTTTGGAATGTATTAGTAAATAAGAAAGGATTTCTGTATATAACACACAGTTCAAATGATAAACAACTGATAGTAATGTAAACTTTGAATATAATAAATTCAAGTTTTAACGACATCGTGAAGCCATCCAACCTGAATTTGATTTCGATAAATACAGTGAATCTGTTAATAATAACGGATTTACTTTCTGGTTTACCGACTACATGTACGCCAAAACTGATAGAATACATTAGTGTAAAAGAATTTTAGCGCGCACACGTGAGTGTGTGTGAATAATTACGCATTTCGGACCTCAAAATAAAAATAAATGACCGAGATGCCAATTAAATTTGACTTATGAAATATTAGGAGAATTAAAAGTCGTATATTTGAATGTGTTTATATAAATGAAATCTACTCTAATGACAGGGCAAGGAACAGACATTGTCATAGCAATGATGGAACAAGCAAAATCTATCACTAGCAACACAGCATATCAAAGAGAAAAAAAGTTCCTACTTTCAAAATTGTGATGTTACCGATGAAAGTTTAAGAAACTACTGGTAGAAAAATTATTCGACTTACATAGTAGAAATACGACAAACGATCACGGACATTGGCATGATGGTTAGAGTGTTCAGCAATAGCCTGGAAGACCTGGGTTCAATCCCAGGTTGAGTCATGCCAAAGACTCAAGAAAATGGTACTTGGTACCTCCTTGCTTAACTCAGCATTATAAGGTACGGATCAAGAGTAAAGTGGAGTAATCTAGGGAAAGGAGTAGCGCCCTCCCCTATACCTTGGTGTAGTAGCTATCGAAAAGGGAGCCCTCGGGTTACCCTCGACTACCGTCGCCAACTTACTTATTTGTTAAATGGAGCACAATAATCGATATTTAAAAAAATAACGATAACCACCATCCATTAGTTAGCTACAGTACAGTAAATACTTACAGCATATATATGTATTGTTTCTTTATTCAATGTACCATCAACCTTCGTGGATTATTTAATGCCAAAGCCATTCTTGTAGAAGAACAATAGTGGTGCTATTTAACCCATAGCTGGAGGGGATAAAGGAGTTCATACTTTTCCAAAGGAAATTAGCCCGAAAGTGAATGTTATAGAGCGACTGGAGTTCGAATTTGCTTACTATGTCGCAGTCTAGCACGTTAGCCACAATGCCTAAGGCGCTATATATGTGTGTGTGTATGGGAAATCAACTGATTTCTAGACTAAAAAGAAAGTATTAATTTTTGTGCAAAACAGACTTGAGAAGCTTCAATATCTATATTTTTGCATTTAATGACCAATCAACTCTGATTCGCTTGTTTTAAAATTCCTTTGAGATTCACAAACGCGAGTATTTGACTTGCCGCAAAAATTTTAAGGATCCAAACTCAAAATAATTTAAGGAATCTTTCCCCTCTAAGATTGTTTAAAATATATATCTTTAACCAATAAGAATCATTGATAAATCACCATTTTTTAATCTAATTTTAAGCCTACCTCAATTTTCTAAATACCAATAAACTAAATACATCTTTCGTAGGTTATACGCATTTATTCCGTAGCCTACTCAAAAAACCTATTCGATTTATTTCTTTTGAGTTAAAATCTAACATTCCTTTGCTTCAAAAATTCATTTGATTTCAACATCGTTAAATTATCTTGAATTGAACGAATATGCTATTGCTTATATAAAAATATTCGTACTACTATTCAGTCTGTCCCCTGCTGACGAAAGATTCGCCAGCATCCACATACGTGCTTTACCCATAAATATATTTTCTTTATTATATAGTGCTCCGCTAAATATGGCCGAGCAAAAGCAGGACGATCAGCTCGAACACACATACAGCAGCTATGTGAGGATACGGGATGTAGTCCTGAAGACCTGCCGGAGGCGATGAACGATAGGGAGTAGTGGCGAGAGAGGGTCAGGGACATCCGTGCTAGCGGCACGACATGATGATGATGATTACATAGTCACACACACACACACAGTAATCTTTTACACATACAAAATATATCCATTTAGATTAAGACTAAACAAAACTGCTACATTTCACGCATGAATCTTTACTTCTTCTCTTAAAATATTCACGCTCTGATTAAGATTACCTTTTCTTCCAAGAAAAGACTTTGTTAACTTCTGTTTTTCAACAAACTTTTCACTCAATTTAAAGAAATAAAATTGATTAATTTGTAGATCGGTCTTTTATCCAATCATTTACACTTTTGTCCGTTATAAATGTATGAGAGAGAGAGAGATGAAAAAGTTATAAGACAAAATAGTAATATTTCTTTGTAATAAATCATTTTTATTGTGTGTACATGCACGAGCGTACCTTTATTTATTTACCAAAATCCCAATATTTAAACGGAGTTTAACAGATTTGGATTAAAAATTTTCCTGTTAGTAAACTGGTTAGCATACAAAGGTTAAAGGGCTCAGGCTGCCCTATTATTTATCCATAGCTAGAGGGAGAATAGTTGGATTCATACATTATCCAAAGGTGTTAGCACTCAGTAAAATGCAAACAGCCTCGTCCAGGATTGTTGTGTCTATTTTCTACGGCGATACACATTACACTACGAGTATGTGTGTATGTGTGTTTAAATCAGAATATTCATTTTAAAGAGTGGAGTAAGAAAGAAAAAGAATTTAACATTGGCTTGGTCGATTTGTACAACATTAAAAATTTTATATGAAGTCACCTGGAGTTCATAGCTAACCTATAATACGTCCAAGAAAAGTCACTAAATATTGAATATATAGTTAAATAATAGAAATACAAGCAGACCTATGTGCGAAATCATTAGTGAGGTACATAGAAATTTAGTGATCATTCTGGTAAACTCTTGTAAATATTTACGCTTCACAGAGGAAAAGGAAAAAAAAAATGACTACTTGCCTGATTATCTACTTGTCTACCAGTCTATCAATCTTAGAGAACCTAAATGAATATCCCAATCTGATTACTTTAAAGTATAGCATTTAAAATTACCACTGACCAGGAAAGAAACAGTAATATTAGTTCTGACTTCCTTGCTAGGTAGACTAAATCAGGTTGGCTTGGTGTTTAGATATTAAACAGAAAATAATAAATCTAAATACAACATGAAAGTTGAGATATAAAACTATCCAGTTTTGCCAATTCCCAATCTCTAGAAAGAAAAATGGGAAAAGAAGGAAGGAAAGAAGAAGATTGAGAAAGAAAGAAGATGGGAAAGGAAGGAAAGATGGAAAAGGAAAGAAAAATGGGTTAGGAATTAAGAAAGTTGGAGAAGGAAAGAAAGAAGGAAGATAATGAAAGAAAGACGGGAAACTTATTTTGAAAAATGTTTTATACAAAATCTATTTAAAAATTCTTATTCTCAAAATTTATTCTTATCTACACTTCCCAGTCCGAAGACCAATCGTTGTGTTTTGATAACAGAAAAAGTCAGATTTTTACATTATCAACAATGCATATGATAGTCCCAGTGTGTAGAGTAAATTTTTTAAAAAATTTCAATGTTAAAGTTATATATAAAAATCAATAAATAAATAAAAAAGCTAACTTTAAAACACAAGATTTCAATTTGATTCTAATGAATCACCTCCCATAGTCAATATCTCATTTGTTGTTTGTAGGCATAAGATCGACTTTGAATTACAGGAATTCAAACTTAAAAAGCAACAGTATCTCCTGATGGGAAGGGAAGATACGAAATACAGGAATGGAATTAACAGTTTGTGGTAAAAAGTTGTTGCTTTGCCCAGAGCTATTTCAGAAGACATTCCGGATAAGAAAACCATTTCTCTTACCCAAAATTTAGATAAATACCCCGAGATTACATTGATTGCATCGTCTCCAGACGGGATAAGACACTCATCCAATTTCTCCAAAAGGGCATCGTGGTTATGATCTGCATCCAATGATGAGGCTTCAACACTAGTGACATTTTTATCATTACTCCCAGGTCCATTCTTATGGTCCCATCTATGGGTCAAATATATGTTTGAAATAATGCAGTGTTTAACCATTTTAAATAATTGTAAAGAGACAGTTTTGTATTTGTTTTAACCAAACAAAAGGTTACTAAATAAGAAATAACCAAAACGGAAGTTTGAAATCAAATGGGAATCTTTATAATATTAACAAAATACAATACTCGTCAAAAGCATGTAGAAGGTAAGCCACTACTAATGGTGACTACTAAGTCAGCATAAATCACCCCCCTCACAATAGTATCCAACGTGTTTATGAGGAATTGGACATACCCATTTATGGTCACAGGTAGTGTATATAAAAGTATTGTATATAAATGAAGACAATAATTGTTAAACTGATTTTGGTATAAAATAACCTAATAGGGGTTGGCATGCCATAAAACCAACAAACCAATTCCACATTTCTGGCCTAGTACTAAACTAAGCTAGATTACAGTATTACCCCAAAATAAGTACACCCCAAACATTAAAATAAATAAATAAAACGTTACTTTTCTTCCAAACCAAAGATAGCAGGGTTTTATTAATCCCCGTGAAAAATTAAACAATCAAAGCAGATATTGTTAGGTATCATTTATTACCAAACTCTTCAGCATTGAAACTAACTAGAAATAAAATTGCGTAAATATAAAGTGCATTTATTTTGGGACTGATACCCCTCCCATATACATGCGCGCACACACACACGCACACACGCATATACACAAACACATTACCAAAAACACAACAATATATATATATTACTCACACACACATATATAAATAAATGTACACACACACACACACACACACGTATACATATATATAAATATAAATATATGCCCACATAAAACACCAACCCGTCTTACATCACCCGACGTCATTAATTGGTTAAACAAACCGTGACGTAAACTAAACGTAATGCCTTGAAATGAAATTTTTTTTTTTCTAGGGCGACTCGAAGGCTCCCTTTTCAATAGCTACCCTTTTCCCTTGATTGCTCCACTTACCTTTGATCCCTACCTTATATGCTGAGTTCTAAGCAAAGAGGCATCAAGTGCCATTTTTTTTGGTGTCTTTGGTATAACTCGACCTTGGATTGAAACCCGGTCTCCCGGACCGTTGGAGAACACTGTACCAACCAGCAAGATCAATCCATAAAAGAACATAACGATGTCCCATTTTTAAAAGTATTAATGAATGACAACGGAATTACAAAATGTTATACAATACACATTTGTTTTAATTTTATTGTACAGTATATTTTTAAATTGTCTTTTTTTTTTTAATCGTATTTTACATTTTTTAGCTTCTTTTATTTTTTTTTTTTTTTCATGTGTCTTTTATTTTAAGTATATTTCTAAGGAAGAAATTATTCATTTCACATCCATTTATTATGACGTAGGTGAAGTTGCTGAGTGACGTAACGTTGAACGTAATGACGATCGCTGAAATGAAATTTATTCTTGAAAAGTTGCGTATAGACAAACTTGATACAGGCGGAAATGACGTAAGCGCGATATTACTCTGTGTGTGCCCTTGTATATTTTACACAGATTTATATATATATATACATATATATGTGAGAGAGAGAGAGAATACCTAAAAGAGTCAGAAACTACCTACCCAGGTTTCACCAAACGAATCTTCAGGATAATTCTGACTAAAGAAGCATAGTCCAAACGGCATTTTATCATTAAAGTGACCACCGAGAAAAAAAAAAAAAAAAAAAAAAAAAACACATTCTATCTGCCAAGGAGCCAAGCTTTTTTTTATGTCTGCAAGCATTTAATATTTCAGATTTCTGATTAAGCAATTCAGAGATTATTGTAAAAAGCTCTCTCTCTCTCTCTATATATATATATATATATATATATACACACACACATATAAGTAAATATACATACACATAGATAGATATCATCTTGACCTAAAATAAAGCTACAACAGCTTAAATATGGTGTAATGGTTAGCAAGCAAAGCTAGCAGACCATTGTTAGTAAGTTTATAAACTGTTTCCACACTTATTAACATTGGTTCAAGCTAGAACTCAGAAACCAATGACTAAGAAAATACAACAGTAGGATTATACATTGATCTGCATGCCATAAAAGTCAGATACGGTTTATCTAATAAATTTGTCAAAGTATACCCCCCCCCACAAAAAAAGGCTTAGATTCAAGTATAAACCATGTTTCAAGGAACATTAACGAGAGCCAATGAATGGGCTTGCTTTTTATGTCTCAATAACCTGGTGAATGAATTGAGCTTGTTACCATGTACCCCAGGAAAGGAAGAAATAAATTATTTTTAATAGACACTTTACTCTAGCAGTTACAAAGTGATTAATTCTTTTTTAAAGTAACCTGTCTGCTTTGTGGGTGAGAGGGTTGTGTTTGTCACTGGCACCAGTGTTTAGTATTTAAACCTTGATAAAAAAATTGTGAATTAATAAAATTCAAGTTTTGATTTTCAAGGTAAACAAGCTCTTCCAATTTGGAAAACTGCAACAAGCTTTCTCTTTAAATGGTTGATGTATAAATTTTATATTGAGGCAGGGAGAAAGAAAGGAAAAAAGAGAGAGATATTAAATAGTGTAGTCAACCTAGTTATTACCTGTGAAAAAATATATTTGGATTTAAAAATTTTTTTTTTTTTTTAACTTCATGTTATAACTGGAAATTGCTTTATTCTCTGAGAATAAAGTAAGAGCGTTTGGATTGATGGATCGATTTTAACAGCATTCATCCTATAATTATATTTACATTTTTCATGTTGTTTCTTCAAGGATTTTTTTTTTTTTTTTTTGCACACTGCTCTATCAAATACAAAAGATTTTTAAACAAATCTATTTAACCTGTCGATGGGATCCTAACAGGTTCGACCTCTCCAGGTGAGAGTGAACCTGGGAGTATTCAACACTGCAACTGGAACCTCACTATCAGATGCAGTTTAATATCATATACAGATCACCTCTTTTTTGGAGCAGGAGATGCAGTCTACATATTCTAAGCTCCACTGACAGAATCGTACAACTTTCTAAGAGATATTGTTTTTTTTAAATATCATATTTACCCACCCCCCACGCCCGGGCAGGATATGACACAAGGTCAATTTTTAAGCAGAGTTAAACAGGTTTGAATTCAGAGTTTTCCTTCTCCTAGACTAGTTGCCTAACCAAGGCTGAGGAACCTAGTCTGCCCTACTATTTACCCATAGCTGGAGGGAGAATAATTGGATTCATACCTTTCCCAAGGGTATTAGTGCTATGTGAAATGCAATCAGTCTTGTCTAGGATTTGAACTCGTGTCACCATGTCCATTTCCTACAACGATAATCATTACACCGCAGGGCACCTCCACAATTTTTTAAAAATTGTGTCACTTTTATTGTTACATAAACACATGATAGGACTTTCCATGGTGCAGTGGATAAAGTGCCAGACTGCAGCCTCGAAGTAAGCAAGTTAAAACTCCAGTTACACTATCATGTTCATATACACATACACACAAAATTTTAGTTAGGTATACATGCATATTAAAGCTTATATTATAACAGTGTGGTTTTGTCGAACCAAGTGTAAGATAATATGGAGAGTGCTCAATATCTAGGATAGAGCTATTACATAATAATAATAAATAAATATATTCTAGATTTATATATTTAATTCCATGGAATTTAGACTGCAATCCCTGGGTTTCATGGAGTTTTTTTTTTTTTTTGACATTTCATTATTTTAACTGCCTGGAGATTGTTGTTTTGTAAAAAACTCCATGAAATCCAGGAGTCGTAGTCTAAATTCCATGGAATTAAATATATAAATCTAATATATATTTATTTATAATTATTATATCAAAGCTTACATATAGATATATGAGATAATTTTCAATTTATCTTTTTTTTTTTATTCATTCATTTTTTTTCCAAATATAATTAAATAAACAGGCTGTTTTTCAGTGAATGTAGTAAATCAAAAACTTGATTTACTTTTCAAAGAATCATTTCAGAAATGGTTTATTTCAGTTTTTTGCATTGTTTTTCTAAAGTCAGAAAGATTCGTCCAACTAAATTCAATTTGATTCAAGAATATTCCAAGCTACTTTACCTGTAGACAAATGAAAAATATCAAACACAAAGTAAGGGTATAACATTTTAGACTAGGGAATCAGTAGGTTGGGATGGCTTTTATGGCCTATCAACCATTGTAGATTATTCAATGCCAAATTCTAATTATACACATATATTAGATGAATGATTTAACACATTTTGTGGATAACATTTTTTTTAAACGAGCTTGAGCTCATTTTTTTTTTTTTTGTTTTTGCACCAAGTTAAATGGTTTAAAGTATTGCTATGAAGCAGTAACAATTTAACATCAGTCATTTGTTTGCAAACATTTAAATTGATGTACATGACATGTAAGATATGCACACTAGTTTTGCTATTGTTTCTACACAGTTAAATGATTTCAATTATTGCTATTGAACACTTATAATTATATTCAATATTGATCATTTGTTTTCATATAGTGAAGTGGTTACAAGTATTGCTATTTAACACTAATTATTCAATTCAACATTACTCCTTCATTTATACACAGTTAAATGGTTTCAAGTATTGCTATGTATCACTACCGATTCAATTAAACCTCAGTCATTTGTTTACACACAGTTAAATGATCAAACACTTCTTGGCAGGATCTTACTCCCCTGCAGAGATGCAATTGGTGTATTCTACAGCTCCAGCTGACTGGGCTAAAACATTTCCAGAGTTAAGATGAATTAGTAAAGTTTTGGTGTCTTAAGAAATCAGATAGAAGAGATAAAGAAAGAATTTTTGTAAACAACATAAAATATTAAACAAACTAGACAGAATAATAAGTGGCTGGATTTGGCCCGCAGGCTATAGTTTGTTAACCCCAGTTTTAAACAATGCAACAAATCCAACACATCTCAAATCCAACTTCTGATTGATTTTCATGGTATATCAACCTGAACTGGAATTATTTTATGCCTAAAAGTTAAGGAACGTGTACATTATAAGTTTATATTTACATTTTTTTGTAGTTTCTTTAGAGCTTTTTGCACTGTTATATGATGCCAAGTATTCTTATCTAATACAAACAATTTATACAGTTACGAGGATCATTAAATAAGTTTCCAGACTTTTTTCGTATGGGCACTTTTATTGATAGTACACACATGAAACTCGAGTCCTCTGCGAAGTAATCTCCTCAGGCTGCAATGCACTTGTTGTACCATTCCAACAACTTCAGGAAGGCCCCATGGAAGTCCTCTTGTGTGAGTGTGTCAATGACCTTCATCACAGCCTCTTTCATCTCAATTGTCTCATAACGATAGCCTCTGAGCTTAGGGAATAAGCAAAAGTCACAGGGAGCAAGGTCTGGACTAGGGGGAGGCTGATGAACTGTCTTGATGCCTATCTTGGTCAAATAGTCTGTGACAAGGATGGAGTTGTGGACTGGTGCATTGTCCTGGTAGAAATGCCACTGACCAGATTTGAAGAGTGCTGGCCTCTTCCGACGGAATCTCTAAAACCTCAACATAGTAACCCTAAGCCTAACCCTTTGGCCAATCAGCTGTGGTGTATTGACTTCCTTACTCCTCCCCCTGGCTTCCTTGAATCTCTTATGCCACTCAAAAACTGATGCTCGATTCATGCAAGATGCTCCAAAAGCAGTCTGAAGCATTCTATACGTTTCTGTGCATTTTTTCCAAGTTTAAACAGAATTTTATTGCATATCGTTCTTCTAAAGCATCCTCACGTCCAGATTGCATTTTTGAAATTTACTAGCTGTGACAATCAAGCTTTAGTAGGGTGTATTTTAATTCCTGCTGCAACCGTTCATTTGAAGCTGAAATCATAAAAATTGGTCAGTCATCTCATAAGATGTATAGCAATAACATACTGAATTTTCAAGAGTCTACGACAATTTTAAATGCCTGTACAAAAAAAAGTCTGGAAACTTATTGAATACACCACATACACGGTATCAAGTATTCCTATCTAATTCTAACAATTTATACACAATTATATGGTTTCAAGTAACAAATGATAATTCTTAATAAACAATTATGGCTTCAGGTAACTATTCATAATACAAATAATTGACACACAGTTATATAGTATCAAATATTTCTAATACAAATAATTTTCAGACAGATTTATTTGACCAATTGATAACAGGTACTACCTCTGTGGGTCAGAGTGGACCTGAGAGTAATGGCAATGAATGAGTACTCAACCCCCCCCCCCCGATCTCCAAAACTGGAGCCTCACCATCAAATGATATTTTGAGTCATACTCAGTGCACCTGTTTTTCTTGAGGAAGAGGTATTTACCTCTTGACAAGGTATACAGTCAGTATATTCTAAGCTCTGCTAATAGGACAATTGACAAGACTGAATCAGCAAACATTAATCAAAGACTAAATATAGGAAATAATGTTTGAAAATAGAAGCAGGAAAAGTTAATGGATACATCCAGACAGCTATTATTTGTATATTGCTTTTAGATAACTGGCAAGTTATATTTATTAACCCTTTCAACCCTATTTCCCCTTAGTGCTATATCATTATGTCCAGTAGACCTGATATTTTAGGGGTAGAGAAATCACATCAAGGACCATTTAAAAAAAAAAAGGCTTAATATAATAGACATTTAAAGGCTTCTTTTAATGTATGCTTCTTGAAGTGAAGTTTGAATGTTTTGTGTTAAAACAGAATTTTATTGCCTATCGTTCTTCTAAAAGTCCTCACATCCAGATTGCATTTATGAAATTCACCAGCTGTGACAATTAGGTTTTAGTAGGGTGTATTCGAATTCCTGCTGTAGCCATTCATTTGAACCTAAAATCAGTCAGTCATCTCATAAGATATATAGCAATAACATACTGAATTTTCAAGAGTCTACGACAATTTTAAATGCCTGTACAAAAAAAGTCTGGAAACTTATTGAATACACCACATATACAGTATCAAGTATTCCTATCTACAGACAGCTATTATTTGTATATTGCTTTTAGACAACTGGCAAGTTATATATATTAACCCTTTCAACCCTATTTCCCCTTAGTGCTATATCATTATGTACAGTAGACCTGATATTTTAGGCGTAGAGAAATCACATCAAGGGCCATTAAAAAGAAAAAAAAAGCTTAATATAGTAGACATTTAAAGGCTTCTTTTAATGTATGCTCCTTGAAGTGAAGTCTGAATGTTTTGTGTTTGTTAAAATTTAACTCCTCCACTTGCCAGCTCTGTTATTGGGACTTAGAATATCTGTAGAACAGTACCCCTCCCCATAAAAAAAAGGAGTGTCCTGGGTATGACACTCAACTGCATATGAGACTGTGGAGAATCATTTCATTGCCATTACTCTCATATTCACAAATCTACAGTGGTCACCTGTTATGGTTCTAAATCTAGGGGTCAAATTGTAAAGTTGGCGACTGTAGTTGAGGGTGACTTGAAGGCTCCCTTTTCAATAGCTACTACACCAAGGTGTAGAGGAGGGTGCTACTTTTTTCCCAGGATTGACCCACTTTATCCTTGATCCATACTTTATAATGTTGAATGTTAAGCAATGAGGCATCAAGTACCATTTTTTGTATGACCATTTTCTTTGGTATGACTCGACCTGAGCCATGGGCGAACACTCAACTCATTATGCTAATGTCCATTTAAAGGGATCGAATAATAGACCTGTTTAAAAATCATTCCTATCTGATAGAATCACATGTAAATGGAAAAAAAATTTAAAAAAACCTCTTAGAAAACAACTACACAAAAAAATGTAAATATGAACATACAATAAATAAAATTCCTAAACCTCTGGGGGTGTCCCCGTGGTGTAATGGTTAAAGCAATGGACTGCGGAATCGTAGTAAGCGAGTTCATACTCCAGTCATGCTATTACGTTCACTTTCGGGCAAATACCATTGGGAAAGGTATGAACCCCCTTATCCTCCCAGCTATGGGTTAAATAGTACCACTGCTGTTCTTCTAGGAGAATAGCTTTGGCATTAAATAACCTACAAATAAACCAAACCAAACCAAACCTAAACCTCTAGGCATAAAATAACTTTAGACAGGTTGACATATTGTGAAACTCAATCAATCTCTCTGACTTGCAATAATAGAATAGGACACAAAGTCAGTTTAATACAAGGACTTCTCCCGGATTGTTAACCTTCCAGTGAGTAGATACAAAAACTGTCCATCATTCTATACTAGCATTTTCATTAATAATAGTGCTTCAGGCATTAGACCTTTTACTCCTTTTAGACAATGTGGGGGAGGTGCTGTCTAAAGGAATGGTCCTCCAAGACTACTTCATGAACTGGCACTTATCAAACTTAAAGGCTAATGGCTTAGAAATGTTCTGTGCAAGATGGTGTGTTTTTTTTGGGTTTTTTTTTTTTAATTTTTATGAGCTCAGATACAGACTATATGAGAGTTAAGGCTTGTATCTTGAGATGGTTGATTGATTTTAATTTTATTTTATACCTACAGGTTTGAGAATTGTATTTATCATGCATTTTTATTTACATTTTGCATAATTCTTAAGAGTTATTTGCACAGAGTCATATGATATCAAGTATTCCTCACTGATACAAATAATTTTCACACAGTTGTATGGTTTCAAGTATTCCTATTTAATACTCATAATTATATGGTTTCAAGAAATTATTTCTATTTGATAATAATCATTTATTTGCACACAGTTATATTGTTTCAAGTTACTAATAACAATTCTTTATCAACAATTATAGAATCAAGTAACTATTCTTATAGGCGACATTACTATTTGTCGACTTTACCAAGGCCTTCGATTCCATACACAGAGGGAAGATGGAGCAAATCCTACTAGCATACGGCCTACCAAAAGAAACAGTAGCAGCGATAATGATTCTCTACAGAAACACCAAAGTGAAAGTACGTTCACCAGATGGAGACACGGAATACTTCGACATTGTTGCAGGAGTACTACAAGGAGACACACTAGCCCCGTACCTCTTTATCATCTATCTAGACTATGTGCTTAGGACTTCGATCGACAAAATCAGAGAAAATGGCTTTGAGCTGACTAAGAGAAGAAGCAAAAGGTACCCCGCAAAAACAATCACGGACGCCAACTACGCTGATGACTTGGCGTTACTGGCGAATACGCCTAATCAAGCAGAGACACTACTGCATAGTCTGGAACGAGCCGCAGCTGGCATTGGCCTCCATGTCAATGCAAACTAAACTGAATATATGTGTCACAACCAAACGGGCAACATTGCCACACTAGACGGAGCCTCTCTGAAACTAGTAGACAAATTCACCTACCTAGGAAGTAGCGTCTCATCAACCAAAAAAGACATCGACACACGACTGACGAAGGCATGGACAGCTATCGATAGGCTCTCGATCATATGGAAGTCGGACCTAACTGATAAAATGAAACGCAGTTTCTTCCAGGCAGCGGTTGTGTCGATACTGCTATATGGATGCACCACATGGACGCTAACGAAGCGGCTGGAGAGGAAACTAGACGGAAATTACACAATGTTGAGAGCAGTATTAAACAAGTCCTGGCGACAACACCCCACGAGACTCCAACTATACGGACATTTGCCCCCCATCACGAAAACTATACAAGTCAGACGAACTAGACACGCGGGACACTGCTGGAGAAGCAAGGACGAGCTCATAAGCGATGTACTCCTGTGGACCCCCACATATGGATGTGCAAAAGTAGGACGACCAGCACGAACTTACATACAGCAACTATGTGAAGACACAGGATGTAACCCTGAAGACCTGCCGGAGGCGATGAATGATAGGGAGAAATAGCGAGAGAGGGTCAGGGATATCCGCGCTGGCGGCGCGACATGATGATGATATAGTATCAAGGATTCCTATCAAATAAAATAATTTTTAAACAGATTTATTGGATCCATAGATGGGATCCTAACAAGTACACTGTAGAAGTTATCCCCCTGATATTGTAGAAGCAATATGATACACACCATCACAGTGAGATTCCAACTAACATCCAGGGACTGTATCGAGTTACAGTTTACTCCCTGGTCTCCCAAAACTGGATGTTAGTTGGAATCCCACTGTGAAGGTGAATATTGTATTGCTTCTACAATATCAGGGGGATAACTTCTACACACAACAACTCTGGATCAGAATAGCTCTTGGTGTAACGGCCATGAAGGAGTATTCTCTACTCCCCAGATCTTGAGAACTGGAGCTTCACAATCAGATGAGTGTCAGACTTAAGGCATCTTTTTTTTTTTTAGGGGTGGGATACAGTCAGTGTATTCTAAGCTCACCTGACAGGATGGTCTACATACGTGGTGTGTGTGTGTGAGTGTGTGTGTGTGTGAGTGTGTGTGTGTGTGTGTGAATGTATGACACTTTCAAGTACTTCTATTTCTACATAGTAATGTTCTCCATTAAACAACGAAAATTTCATGCACAAAAAAATATTGAATTGAAAAGCAAGGGGTCAGTTTGAATCAATGTCATCAACCAAGGTCAGATCAACATCATGTGCTTTGAACCTTATTTACCAACCCCTCCGCTCGGGCAGGATATGACACAAGGTCAATTTTCAAGCGGAGTTTAACAGGTTTGAATTCAGAGTTTTCCTTCTCCTAGACTAGTTGCCTAATTAAGGCTGAAGAAACCAGTCTGTCCTACTATTTACCCATAGCTGGAGGGAGAATAATTGGATTCATACCTTTCCCAAGGGTATTAGTGCTATGTGAAATGCAATCAGCCTCGTCCAGGATTTGAACTCATGTCACCGTGTTCATTTCCTACAACGATAACCATTACACCACGGGCACAACAATATATTTATTTAAACAAAGAACAACGCCAAGCTTCTTGGAAAAACTTCAGATTAGAAATTAGTTTTACAAATGATTAAAAGTATCATGCAATACAGATTGCATAAAATCAAAAAATGAGGTTGGCAAGCCAAGTTCAAATTCTGAATGAGGCTGTTTGTATTTCACTTTGCACAAATATCTTTGGGTTTGGGTTCTTTGTTTAATGGCATATCAACCTTTGTCAGTTATTTAATGTCAAAGCCATTCTCCTTGAAGAACAGTAGCAGTACTATTTAACCCATAGCTGGGAGGATTAGGGGGTTCATACCTTTCCCAAGTGTATTTGCCCAAAAGTGAACATAATAGCGCGACTGGAGTATGAACTCGCTTACAACGATTCCGCAGTTCATCGCTTTAACCATTACACCACGAGTACATTCCCCACAAATATCTTTGGGAAAGGCATGTGTCCAATAATTTTAAAACAGAACTATTAGACCAAAAAATTGTACCCATAACAGGGTTAAAGTGTACTTAAGAGTAATGGTAATGAAGAGGTACTCCAATCTCCCTATAGCTCCAGAACTGGGGCCTCACAATCAGATGTAGTTTAGCATCATATCCAGGATAGCGTTAGCAATCTGTACTATGAACAGAAGAATCGTGTACTATAAACAACATCGTAGTCAAAAAAGAACAAAGACTAACTTCTTGGAACAGGAAATAACTTTGGAACTGTAAATTAGCAACTTGGACAAATGAGTAGAGTGTTCACCAATGGTTTGGGAAACCAGGGTTCAATCCCAGGTCGAGTCATACCAAAGACTCAAAAAAATGGTACTCGGTGCAGCCTTGCTTAACACTGAGCATTATAAGGTACAGATCAAAGGTAAAGCGGAGCAATCCAGGGAACGGAGTAGTGCCTTCTCCTACACCTGGTAGCTATTTAAAATGGAGCCTTCAGGTCACCCTCAACTAAGGTCATCAACTTTACTTACTTTATATCTAACAATCAACAAGAGCTGGTTTTGATTCTCACTGGGTGTCTCATACTTCTGATCTTTTGTTTTTGGTTTGTTTGTTTCTTTGTTTAATGGCATATACACCTTTGTAGGTCATTCAATGCCAAAGCTATTCTCCTAGAAGAACAGTAGTGGTACTATTTAACCCATAGCTGGGAGGATAAGGGGGTTCATATCTTTCCCAATGGTATTTGCCCGAAAGTGAATGTAATAGCACAACTGGAGTATGAACTCACTTACTACGATTCCGCAGTCCATCGCTTTAACCATTACACCACAAGGACACCCCCTCTGACCTTTTGCTAAACTGAGCTAAGCTCAAGGAATGACGACAATAGCTTCTTTTTCCCACTAGATCACAGAAGTTAAGCAGCAATGAACCAGCTAAATGACCACTTATGAACAGCAGGTTGTTTACACAACCTGAGGCCTTTGTGTCAGAAGAAACAAAACTTAGTAAATAACAACAATAGCTGCTCATCTTGGATGGTTAGCAGCTTTCAAAATGGAGGTAATCAACTGTAAATATATAAATATGCAGATTTCTTGTGTATTTCATATTAAGAAAATGCAACCATGCATCAACATAAGTCAAAAGACATGAGAAATTTTGCATAAAAAAAGCAAACAATAATAAACAAAAATAAAATCTTGTGTCTATGAGATTAATTTTTTAAAACTAATTCTTTCAAATGTTTGATATTTATCAACTAGTTGATGTATGAGTCAGTGCCAGATAAGGGGTGGTAACTATAATTGATTGCATTTCACATCGCACTAATACCCTTGGGAAAGGTATGAATCCAATTATTCTCCCTCCAGCTATGGGTAAATAGTAGGACAGATTGGGTTCTTCAGCCTTGGTGAGGCTACTAGTCTAGGAGAAGGAAAACTCTGAATTCAAACCTGTTAAACTCCGCTTAAAACTTGACCTTGTGTCATATCTTGCCCAAGGGGAGGGGTTGGTAAATATGATATGATAACCAGGAAGATTCATTTTATATGTACTTACCAAACTTTCCACATGAGCGAGATGTGACAAAAGGTCAATTTCTAAGCTGAGTTTAACAGGATTGAATTAGTTTTCCTTCTTCAAGACCAGTTGCTATATCAAAGTTAATAAGCCCAGTCTGCTCTCCTATTTACCCATAGCTCGAGGGAGGATAGTTGGATTCATACCTTTCCCAAGGATATTAACACTATGTGAAATGCAAACAGCCTCATCCAGAATTTTAATCCAGGTCAGAGAGTCCATTTACTTTGACAATATCCATTATATCACAAGTGCCTAAACAAAAATTCATTGAACAAGCTCTGCACAATGTATCTTGGTCATGAACAACTCTTGATAAATTTATCAAAAATAAATTATTTAAAGAATTCATCAGTGTGTCTTCAAACTCTGATTTCTTTTCTGACAAAAACTTGAAGAGCTGGGGTCTGTCAAGTTTGAAAATGACTGTAAATTACTAATAATACATTGATTTTACCAAGTGATCAATCATCCAATTTTCCTCCTTCAAGCTTTGCGACATGCCAATGATAAGAAAAGTGGACCAATTCATTTCCAGAGGCATTCTGGCAATTGAATCTCTCCCATAAACTATTTATTAATGTCAATGTTAGAGCAGCATTTTCTTTGGGTTCATGTATTACCAGCTACCACATATTTCTGGCCTTGTACCACACTTAATGTAGCAAACTGAAGAGCTAATTTGGAGAATTAATTATGTATATATATATATATATATATATATATATATATATATATATATATATATATATATATATATATATATATATATATATATATGTATGCATTTACCAACCCGCCACACGGACAAGATGAAATACAGGGTTAATTTTTAAGCACAGTTTAATAGGTTTGAACTCAGTTTTCTTTCTTGTAGACATGGTGGGTGAAATAGCCTAACCAAGTAAATAGTAGTGCAAACTGGGTTCTTTAACACAGTCTGCTCTACTATTTACTTATAGCTGGATTCATATCTTTCCCAAGGGTATTAGTAATAAGGAATAGTTTTGCTATCATCATAATAAAAAGCTGTGATCCAAGTCTTGACCATTCACTTAGTTACTTCATGAACAAACAACTTTATAAAAACTTACAATAAGCAACTCTGAAAAAAAAAAAAAAAAGCAAATTAGAGGTGTCTATTTACACATTTTCAAAAGATTATATCTTATTTTAAATCCAGTTTGAGAACCACATATGGCCCTCAAACATGTCACAGGAAACACTGTGAGTCACATGTGGCTCTCAAAACAGTAAAAGAGTTAAAGAAAAACTATTAAACAAAAAACAAACTCGTGTCATATTTATAACCTGGGCAACATCAGGTATCACTGCTGGTCCCCAATCTCTTTCCAGGGATCTAGTCAGTTCAACTGACAGGGGACCATGTTGTTAACTTCGACCATTTCAAGACACAGTGCACCTATATACATTCTGTAAATTGACTTATTGATGTTCTGTTTAATATTCATTCATTCGTGTCCATTTTCATGAAAGAGTTCAAAAGAATAAGAAAAACCAAAGAGCTTAAGAGAACTTCATAGTTAAATCTCACATACAATCAAAAACAGAATAACAAAAAAGTTAAAAGCTGAACTCTATTCAGAGAATTTGAAAAGAAATCTTTTTAAAATGTAAAATATTTCAGCTGAGATTATTTAAATGAAACTGAGTTTTCTCAGAAAAAAAAGCAGAAAATATCAATTGAGCTGAGATTTTTGCATAAGATCATAAAAATTACTATGAGTTATTTGTAGACAACCCGTTTGTACACTAAATGATAGACACAGGCAAACACTCGGCTGACATTTTGAAGTTGACTACAACATTAGATAATCTCATTTATTATCAACATTACTTATTTAAATACTACTACTTAGCCCAGACATCTGGGGCAGTAGAATACATTGACTTCATCTATACAGAGGGGGTAAGACCCACCCCCATGAGGGTTCTGGATATGAAATTAAACAATCTGATGGTGAGGCTCAAGTAATGCTAGAGTTTTGGGGGATGCGGATTACCCTTTCATTGCTATCACTCCCAGGTTCACTCAGACCCAGAGTGGTGACACCTGAAAGGTTCCTCTCTATTGGTCAAATAGAACTTTCAGACATTTAACTGTGTGCAAACAAATGACTTATGCTAAATTGAATCATTAGAAAGAGAATTGTTTGATTATTTAACAGTGTATAAGGAAATGATGCTAAATTGAATCATTAAAAAGAGAATTGTTTGATTATTTAATTGTGTGCAAACAAATGACTTATGCTAAATTGAATCATTGAAAGAGAATTGTTTGATCATTTAACAGTGTGTAAGCAAATGACTTATTCTAAATTGAATCCTTAGAAAGAGAATTGTTTGATCATTTAACTGTGTGCAAACAAATGACTTATGCTAAATTGAATCAGTAGAAAGAGAATTGTTTGATTATTTAACAGTGTGTAAGCAAATGACTGATGTTTAATTGAATTGTTAGTGATACATAAGAATATTTGGAACAATTTGACTGTGTGTAAATGAATGAATATTGTTAAGTAGAATAATAAGCGTTAAATAGCAATACCTGAAATCACTTTATTCTCTGCAAAGAATGATTATTACATAGCAATACTTGAAACCATTTGACTGTATGCAAATAAATGAATAGTGTTCAAAAATTAAAACCATTTAACTGTGTAGAAACAATAGCAATATTACTGTGCTAACATATTAGTTTTAACTTATTTAAAAAATGAAATTACCTACTAACTATTTACTTACAAATATATTCTAAATTACTATCAAATACTTACTAATATATGTATATCCATTTAAATGTGTGTAAACAATTGACTGATGTTAAATTGTTATTGTTACATAGCAATACTAGAAACCATTTAACTTTGTGCAAACAAACAATTCAGAATAAATAGAATTATTCGTGCCCAATAGAAATACTTGAAACGATTAAACTGTGTGCAAATAAAATGAGCACAGGCTCATTCAAAAATGCTATCAACAAACTATGCATTTACAAATCATATATCTAATATATATGTATAAAGAGGATTTGGCATTAAATAACCTATAATGGTTGATATGCCATAAAAAAACAACCAAACTAAATCATATATATTTAATATATATGTATAAAGAGGATTTGGCATTAAATAACCTATAATGGTTGATATGCCATAAAATCCAACCAACCAATCACATCCTACCTATAGTGGAGGAGTTGTCTGGTTTGGTTTGTATCAAAAGCAAGCAACAGAATTTTAACTTTTTGGAGAGTTCCTCTCTGTGACCCCCACAAACTTTATCATTCTGTCTTTCTTGTTCATGCAACCAGATTGAAGGGAAAAGTAAAGCAGGAAAGACTAAGGCCATGGCTTTTTTGACTATAGTAAGAATGCAAGCAAAAATATTTTGGCTTTTCTGCAACCATTTCACATACCCAGTCTTACATTCTGCTTTCATGCTCCCAACACAAAGACAATAGGGAAACTACTAATTTTATTGCTTTTATATGCGTCTTTTCTCTACACTCCCAAAATAATATCGCACGTCAAAATTATCTAAGAAATGAAGAAATGGGAAATACTAAAAGATACAAGTACAAAGAGGATAGTGAAAGTTATTAATAATTAATTTCATATTACATATATAGGATTTACATTCCTATATTTTTAAAATGGCCATGATATCACTTGTTCCCAAAACAAAGATGGAGGATGTCAGTAAACTAATCAGTCTTGGGAACCTATTGGTCAGGAAAGTCATGTGATTTGCGCTCACAACTACGTCTGCACCTTTGATTTTATCCCGTGCATTTGGAGCCGACCACATGACAAGGATTGCCTATATATACTCTCGTCTTCCAAGAACTCACTCTCTCACATTTTGACTTCCAGAGACAACACTCTCTCACTCTTCATTTCGACTTCCAGAAACAGTTTGACCTTGCCACTTAGTAAGACACAACTCAATACACGTAATATGGGTGCGTATACATTCTGCAACCTTTTTTTTTTCCTGTTCTGCCTTTTTGGTTAGACTTGTTCCAGCCTCAAACAGAGCCTCAGAAATTTTGTCAAACTCCGAAAGAGACAAACAACCAACATGGGAGAAGACATGTTCCTCCTAGAATACATTGCTATATTTCTGTATATTGATACCTCGTATGAAATACTTAGTCAACATGCATTTTATAGTATACAGGACACTTAATATTTAGTCTTTTACCACTATATTCATGTTAGTTACATACATACACACATGCACACACAGAGAGGAATATTCAACTGACTATATTAGAATATTAGTAATGTTTTGTAATGCTTCCTTTTTATGTATTTGCTGATATATAAATTTATTTTTGTTTGTCCTGCTTTGTTTTGAATGTTCTTTTGTCGGTGTCGATTTACATCGTTTATTTCATGTGCTTTTCAATAAAGGAGCCACATGAATTGTGGGAGCAATATATCCACCAAACAGTACCCCCCCCACACACACACACAATTATTTATCCTAGTAAAAAAATCTTAGAAAAAAATCTGAGGCATACATTGCAAACATGAACCTTTCACCTCTGATATATGTATCAAGGGCAAAGGGTTCATGTACGGGATGCATTTTTTCCAGGGTACAAAATGTTATGTAATATAAAATTCATTAATAATAATTTTCAGTATCCTCTCTGTATTTGTGTTATATGAGAGAGAGAAGTGAAGATATATAAACACAAGGGAGGTGCCCGTGGTGTAATGGTTATCATCGTAGGAAATGGACACGGCGTCACAAGTTCAAATCCTGGACAAGACTGATTGCATTTCACATAGCACTAATACCCTTGGGAAAGGTATGAATCCAATTATTCTCCCTCCAGCTATGGGTAAATAGTAAGACAGACTGGGTTCTTCAGCCTTGGTTAGGCAACTAGTCTAGGAGAAGGAAAACTCTGAATTCAAACCTGTTAAACTCCGCTTAAAAATTGACCTTGTGTCATATCCTGCCCGAGTGGAGGGGTTGGTAAATATATATATAAACACAAGGGAAACAGGCTTACCAGCTGGATATCAGGGGAGAGAAAGAAGAGCATAAAAATTGTCATACATAAAATTTTTTACAGAGAGATAAAGTTAAATATACATAAAAGAGATGATACAGTAGAAAATATTTGTCCATTCTTCAATTATTTTTTACATATGAAGCTACAAAGGGAGTGACCTAAATCTATTAACTGGATATGTTATTCTTGGTGAAACACAAGATTGTGTAAGTACAACACCCTCCATACACACCAGACCTCCTAGCTCAATGCAACTTTTTTTTGTATCCTGATCTGAAAATTCATTTCAAGAGTAATATTTGAGAACATTAAAAATATAACAGTGCAGCTTTGAATTAAAAGAGTATTTCAAAAGGTGCTTCAGCCAATGAAAACTCATTGGAATAAATGAGCTAAATGACAAGAGAAGTATTTAGAAGAAAATATATGTTGAATTTATTGCTTATTTCTATTTATTCCTTTCTTGGGTTGAAAATTTTTCAGCATCTTTTGTAACCAATTTTTATATAGCATCAAATGTTTTTGTGTCTGAACCATTCGTTGTACGCAGTCATTTTTGGCCCAATTTCAACAATATTTAAAAAAATTGCTGTAAAGATTTGTATAACATCTTATAATCTACCAAATGTTTCTGAGTCTGTACAAATAGTGGTACAAAGTCATTTTTGTATTTTAAAATTGTACAAGGCGATCAACTTCAGACTGGTTTTTAGATGTGATTTGCCTCTCACCTTCCAAGTCTGACCGTCCCAATCACTGTAAAAGAGCTCCAACAAAGTGCTTACTTACTCTCTTGGTAATCATTACAAGAAGCAGAATTGCTCGCTCACTCTCTCTCTCTTCTATATGCATTTAGATCGTCTTTTTCATTGACAGGTGTCAAATTGCTGAAGGGATTCATTTTATCTCAATGGTCCCCCAACTTTAGAAAAAAAATAGCTTAGAAACACTTTTTTTTATATTAATGTTACTCTTCTAAGTTTGGAAATAATAAAATTAAATATTTACTTCAAATATTCATCAGTTTTTAGAGTTTTTCAAGGGAACCCAAAGTCTTCAAAAAAGCCATCTTCCATATGCATATCCATATAATCAAGAGAGAAGACTGTACTAAATAAACAAAAGAAATATATGAAATGTTCTTTGAATATGAATAACCATCCTAAACTTGAATAAAATTGTTTTTTTTTTTATTTTTAATAATGATCATTACACAACCTATATGTAGTAATATGGGTAAATAGTACTATCATATGGAAATCAGACCTGACCGATAAAATGAAACACAGTTTCTTCCAGGCAGCTGCCGTATCGATACTGCTGTATGAATGCACTACATGGACACTAACAAAACTATTGAACAAGTCCTGGCGGCAACACCCAACAAGACACCAACTATATGGCGACTGCCTCCCATCACAAAAACTATCCAAGTTAGACAAACCAGACATGCAGGACGCTGCTGGAGAAGCAGGGACGAGCTCTTAAGTGATGTACTCCTATGGACCCCCACATATGGCTGGACAAAAGCAGGACAACCAGCACGAACATACATTCAGCAGCTATGTG
The DNA here is from genome assembly GCA_963585895.1 of Sepioteuthis lessoniana. NCBI lineage: Eukaryota > Metazoa > Mollusca > Cephalopoda > Myopsida > Loliginidae > Sepioteuthis > Sepioteuthis lessoniana. Next base: position 85,524 of record CAUZXS010005052.1, on the reverse strand, counting down.
AGGATACAGAATGTAGTTTTGAAGACCTGCCGGAGGCGATAAACGATAGGGAGAAGTGGCGAGAGAGGGTCAGGGATATCCGTGCTAGCAGCACAACATGATGATGATGATGAGTACCAGTTTGACTCTTTTTGATATGTATAATTATCCTAAACTTTAATTAAATTTATTCTGTATCCTTTATACTTACGATCTGTATGTGATATGGATAGATGCTGTTAGTTTAGATAATTTATTAAATCTGGCATAAAGAAAGGAAAGAATAAGGAAACGATGGTGATGAAAGGGATAAGGAAACGATGGTGATGAAACAGACTAAGTGTAAAAGAAGAGAAAAAGCATAAGGTACTATTTACCAACCCCTCCGCTCGGGCAGGATATGACACAAGGTCAATTTTTAAGCGGAGTTTAACAGGTTTGAATTCAGAGTTTTCCTTCTCCTAGACTAGTTGCCTCAACAAGGCTGAAGAACCTAGTCCGTCCTACTATTTACCCATAGCTGGAGGGAGAATAAGGGGGTTCATACCTTTCCCAAGGGTATTTGCCCGAAAGTGAACATAATAGCGCGACTGGAGTACGAACTCGCGTACTACGATTCCGCAGTTCATCGCTTTAACCATTACACCACGAGGACACCCACATAAAAAAGCATAAGGTAATGGATAATCATAATTGTATTCAGTAAGCTGTAATGATAATAATTATTAGCAATTCTCATGAAATTTCTTTTTTTTATAAAAAGAAAAAAAGATTTTTTGTAAACAACCAAATTAAAGGAATTATATAGATTTTTAAAAATTTTTCTTTTGTTTAATTCTCTCTTTTTCTATTACTTCTTTTTTTCAGTCTAATATGCAGCAGCATCGTCTTTTTCTTCCCTTACAATAAAAACAGATTGGTCTGTTATTTATCTGAGTTGATGACAGGGTGTAACATTCAAACATATTCATTTATATCTTATTTTATTAATATTATATTAAATTAACATTATAGATTATTCTAAATATACAGGCCTACTTTTAAATGGCCTCAATTTGGTGCTGTTAACAGAAAGAGAGAAAAACCTTTTTCTTTCAACATGTACAGACAGTTATTTTCATTACCTTTCCTTTAGGATTTGACAGGTGGAAAAAAAAATCTCAATTAAAAACTGACGCTTTGTACACTACCTATTAAATTCCCGAACACCTTGAGTGGTGGAGTGATTAAGAAACTAGGCAAGCAGATAATTACTAATGTCCTGAGTATGAATCTAAACTGCATTCAGTGGTGAGGCTTCAGTTTGGGAGTTCTAGTTAGTGTGGAGTTACCCATTCAGTGCCATTACTCCCAGTTTCACTCTGACCTAAAGTGGTAGTACCTGTTAGGTTCCTATCTATGGGGGAAATAGATCTGAGCATTAGATAGAAACACTTGAAACCATACAACTGTATGAAAATTATTAGTATTAGATAGGAATACTTGAAACCATATAACTGTGTGCAAATTATTAGTATTAGATAAGAATACTTAAAACCATGTAACTATGTGCAAATTATTTGTATTAAGAATAGTTAGTTGAAACTGTAATTGCATATAAAAAGAGTGGTTTCAGCACTAAATAACTCCCACCTGAATTGGCTGGGGGGTTATTCAATGCCAAATCCTCTTTATACATCATCATGTCGTGCCGCCAGTATGGATATCCCTGACCCTCTCTCGCCACTCCATTTTTTTACAATATCACGAATATTAATTTTTAAACCTTTGTAACATTTTATATGATAAATTTGTTTTGCTATTGTTAGAAACATTGGTTTTTCAGTGGTATTTCATACCATTCACACATCTCTTAGCATAACACTTACCGTCATCGTAAATGGAATCAGCGACCAGAATTCAAATCTTGGAAAAAGCTGTGTGCATTTCACTTTGTGTTAATGCCCTTGATAAGGCAACTAGTCTAAGAAGAGGAAAACTGAATTCAAGCAAGCATTACCTTGACCTTGTGTCACATCCTACTTGTGGCAGAGAGGCTGGGTAAATACATACATCTTTGGTTTTCCTTTTTTCTATTTTCTCAATTGTTTGCCAAGCAAACAAGAAAGGGAAATTACCTCCCTCTCTCTGAATAAACCAAAAGTTCCTACTCAACAATCAGCAAGATATACTGCCGACCTCAGCTTCTACAGGGTCAATATCGACAACTTTAAAGACCTCTACTCTGATATAATAAAAAAGTCAGCCAGATTTATCAAAAAAATTGTCAATTTGGTAACCTTGCGTTGTCAACCCTTTAAGTTCAAGCGAGAAAATAGCATTGTATTCTATGGTTTTTCGTAGTATTAAACAATTTTTTTAGATAAATAAAATAATAAAAATAAATATGAATATAAATTTATATTTTTTCCCCATCATGCAAAGAATTTTGGTCACTAGACTCCTGAGTTCTAAATTTTCAGTCAAGGAACATGCTCTGTCTTCTTTTTATTTTTACTGGCAGCCTACTTTTCTCAGCAGCTCCTAGAACCCTGGGATATTGGAATAGTACACAAGCATCTCAACCCAGTGACACATTGACTTGGCTCTTCATACGAAGGAACTGAATAGTAAATACAAGGTCTCTTTTTGAAGAAACATAAAAGTGGCCCGTGAAAAAACAAAAACACAAAAACAAAAAGAAAACGGTATGCTAACTATTTTCTGAATCGTTTTTATTCTACCAACATGAGAAATACATCCAAAAGGTTCACCGACCTTCATCCAATTTGAGAGATTTTCAGTTGAAGATCAAAAGACGAAATTAATGGTAGTTTGTTTCGTAAAGAGTTAGGAAAAGAATTTGATGAAGCACAGACGTGTAAAGTTGTCACCGATGTCTACTATGATGGTGACGACTAAACGTCGGATGGGGAAGGAGAAACGCAAAAACACAAATTGTCTCAAGTATTAAGAACTCTGTTGCCTTATTCTCTCTGTTTGGCTCCTGGTGCAGTGGAAGCAGGTCGAAATGGATAACGGATACTACTTGTGGGGTACCTTCTTCGTTCTATTAGAAACCAACTTTTTCCGTATCTTTGAAAGCTTCACTCACTCTTCATATAATCAAACGCTTGTCTCCTCGTACCACAGCCACCAAAAGATAAGGTGTATCGAGATATCCATCATTTTTATTGGGAATTCACATAACACTCTACACTCACTTCTGCCATCACTCAGAGAACCGATCGAATCTGGTGACCTCGGCGAGTCCGGGTTGGCAGCTTATTTCGGTCCGGGGTGCTATATCAAGCCTATCTTGTTACATCTAGCATACTGGACGAGATGTTGAACATTGCAAACTTGTCTATCTTCTGGTTGCTGACTTTTAAAAACATTATCTATCCGTACACCAGTACCATTCACTTACAATGTTACAGACGTTTGCTACTTTATAGGTCTAAGTGATTTTTTTAATCTGATAAACAAATATATGGATTAGATAACCTTAGATTTCATTAAATTTTCAAAGAAAAGAAAGAAAAAAAAAACAACAACAAAAACAAAGTAATACAGCTATCGATAAACTTAGGGTTTCTACTTTAAAAATTTAATTGAGAAACTTTAAAAATGTTCGAGTAAAACTTTGCACTTGTCGGAAACTTCTTTGTTCAGCCTCGGAATACATAACTGTAATTGACTGATTGATTTTTTTCGATAATTGTTTTCGGATTATTTCATGACTAGAGTTTAGAGAATCGCATTCATTGTACATTTATTCTTATAGTTTTTGTATAGTTGCTTCTAAAGATTTTTTTAGTACATTGTTCTATCGAATATGTATAATTTTTAAACAGATCTATTTTACCCATAGATGGGACCCTAATAGGTACTACCACTTCAGGTTAGAGTGAATCTGAGAGTATGAGGACGTCCCCGCCCTCTTTTCAGGAGATACAGTCAGACTGTTCTAAGCACCAACAAACAAGCAGATTGGAACTTTGTTGTCATGGATCACATATGTTATTTAACTGACTTCCTACCAAGCTAAAATGTGACACAAGGCCATTTTATAGTGGGGACTGCACTACAAATCGAGATTTATGGGTGGCAGGTGCCAAAAATTCTTAACCCTGTCAGCATTCTCCTTCTGGAGCACCTCAGACACTGAGCAATAAACCCAACCCTGTAAAGCAAGTAAAGTCTGTGGAGACGATTCCCTGAGGTCAAGTGTACAAGGCCAATGTAACCACCCGGCCCGAAGGCCTGAACCGAGACAAAAGTTACATTCCTCGTCGGAGCTTTACACAAAAATAGATAAAATAGAATAAAAACATACAGAAAAGCATGTTAATAATATTGCCTAGACCACAACGAATGTAAAAAACAAATTTCCCTAAGTTCTTGGGAGAGGTCATTTCTTACCTACCTTACTTCCCAACTACCACTATCACACACAAACTTTTCTTTCTTTCTTTCTTTCTTTCCTCTGAACTACCCTGACTAACACGAAAGGTATAAAAACATCCAAATCAGTAGGTGAGGGTCTGGGACGTTTTAGGTGAAGGTTGACTAGATAAGGGTAGAGGTCGGGAAGTGATGTAAGCAATTCACAATCTCTTTCAGATCTATTTTTCCAGTCCACCCCAACCTCTCACCTGTACATCCAGTCTGTCTGGTGGATATGGAAAAAAAAAAGCGATTAACATACAAGCCGGTTTCCTATGGATAACCTTGGTCGTAAACCCGTCACTCCCACGCACTGAAAGTGTTTGTACACAATTTTTAAGAGATGCAAGCTCGCGTACATATCTCGCTTTTCCATCAGAACCCAAATGCAGTTTATCCACCTCTAACAAGAGGGTGAGATTAATGTAAGAGGACCCTCACACAAACGAAAAGGTACAGACACAGAAAGTTGTGTCTCTTACAAGTGTAAGGAAAACAAACAAACAAAAAAGGAAGAAAAACAGAAGGAAATATAGTTGGCCAACTGTAGTCGAGAGTGACCCGAAGGCTCCCTTTTCAAGAGCTACTACACCAAGGTGTAGGGGGGGCGCTACTCCATTTCCTGGAAAAAAATATGATTGATTTTAATGATATGCCAACCAGAATCCTTTTAGAAAGGGTACAAAAAATTTATTTTACCCCCATTGTATCAAAAATTCTCTAATTGTGGTCTCTTAGATATTAAGGAAAATATTGCTTAACTTTTGGTTTTTGGTTTCTTTATTTTAATGGCATATCAACTTTCGTGACGCATTTAATGCCAAAGCCGTCCTTGGAGAATATGAGTAGTAATACTATTTAACCCATAGTTTGGGGAGGATAAGGAGGTTCATACCTTTCCGAAAGTGAACATAATAGCGCAACTGGAATTCAAACTCAATTACTACAACGTTGCAGTCCAGTACTTTAACCATTACGCCACGGGGACTCACCATTTTCTTAACTTAAGAGAAAGATTGATTGATTGATTGATTTTAACAGCAAATCAAACCGTCTAGGGTTATTTCATACCTAGTGGTCAGGGAATCACATTCATTGTACGTTCATATTTCATTTGTTTGTGTAGATGTTTCTTCAGAGTTTTTTATTCACACAGTCCAATCGAATAGAAATAATTTTTAAACAGATCTATTCTGTCCTATTATTTGATCCATAGATAGGACACCCCCTAACAGGCACTACCATTCTAGCTCAGAGTGGTTTGGTTGGATTTTATGGCATATCATCCATTGCCGGTTATTTAATGCCAAATCCTCTTTATACATATATATTAAATATATAGGATTTGGTTTGTTTGGATTTTATGGTATATCAACCATTGTAGCTTACTTAATGCCAAATCTTCTTTCTACATATATATTAGATATATATGGTTTGGTTTTATGGCACATCAACCATTGTAGGTTATTTAATGTCAAATCTTTTTTATGCATATATATTGAATATATAATTTCTAAACACATTTGGTAGATAACATTTTTAAACGAGCCTGAGCTTATTTTTTCACTTATTTCTATTTAATACGAATAATTCTATTTTCTACTAATCATTTGTTTGCGCACAGTTTAATATTTTTAAGTGTTGCTATGTATCACTTAACAATTCAATTAAACATCAGTCATTTGTTTACACACAGTTAAATGATCAAACAGTTCTACTTGAAACAATTCAGTTTAACATAAGTACACAGTTTTTGTTCACATACAGTAAAATGTAAAAACAGTTCTATTTCAAACTATTCAGTTCAGCATACGTACCGACTACGATGTTGCAGTCTAGCACGTTAGCCGCTTCGCTACGGTAACTCCCCGATTGACGGATTGTTGAAAATTATTCGAATTGTGAATATAAGAAATAGCGAGAATCTTGCCTGTGTTCCAGGCTGAAAAAGAAGCGGCCCTTAAAAAATCAAGTCTTCAATAGTTGAATTAAAAAAAAAACAACCTTTGTTGACTTCCACAGGCCGATGATATATCTCTACGCTTCTCTCTCACACTGTTAGCAAATCCTATCGAGACTCATTCACAAGAAAAGAAAAAAGTAGACGCTCAGAGAATTCGCGCCAATTCAGTCAGATTTATTTTTATTCAACGAGAAAAAATTTTCAACCAATCAAGCTGAGGTTTACAAAATTTAGATTGTGCTTTTGTACAAATGTTTGGCTAAAGGGAAATTATTAATAAAATTGTGAATGGTAATTCACTTTTAGATGATATTCTTAGAAACAAGAATTATAAAAGAATTTTATTATAATTTTTGTGTGTGAACGTAGAACGATCAAAATGTTCTTTATAATATTCATTGATATTTGAATTCAATAAAATTTCATTTTATTTTTTCAAACATTAAAAAGAAATTCTTCACTTCTTTTGAGATGCATCAGATATCAGTGAGTGAGCCCCATACTCTTTATTACCCAGATTTTATAAGTACTGATCCATATGCTAATGTGTACCTAAAAAGCGATAACGAGGTACGAATCCTTATTGGTCAAAGATAATTAATATTTGCAAATAATACTGGATGGGACAGGTGTAATAAGGAAGTCAGTAATCAATTACTTGTGATCCAGAGTTATGCCCCTTGTTTTTGTTTTGTTACAATCTCTAGTGAAGGCGTCGCTAGGGCTGTTGTCAAACGATCACCACGTGTTTTGTCGTCTTTCCCTTTATCCAGACACTGCAGCCCCAGTTAAACGGCGTTACCCAGATAAGAAATACCCTCGTGAATGATACATGGTGTCAGAAGTGGGACCCCCGCCTCAAAAAATAATAACACCAACATTTTAAAAGGAACCCTAAACCAGAAAAAAATTTTGTTTTGAATGTTTACAGTACCACCTGCAGAGAATTTTGACTCCACAGATCATAGGAACTAGTCAACATGGCGTCAGAGGTTCCAATGCTTCAGAATAGCTTCGAAGCTAAGTGAAAAATCGGCAGAAACCCAAGTTTTAAGAAAGATGAAGATGAAGCAAATTTGATGAATATTTCATGCAGAGAAAAAAAATGTAATCCACGAGCGCGCAATATTTTACATGAGAACGCAAAAGGATAGAAACCCGATTGAGAAATTCATCAGAGGATTATATGAACTGGCAGAACACTGATTTCCCTCCAAAAATGACCAGATAAGAGACTGCTTAGTTATTGGACTAAGAAATAAGGACTTATATGAAAAACTACAACTTAAAGAAGACTTGAGTTAAGAAAAAGCTATAGAGATAGTTCCTAGCTACGAACAAGTAAAACATCAAATGGAGGAAATGCATAAGTCGGTTGATGCAGTAACGGAAAATAAAGCAAACCACAAGACAGCCGAGATTGAAAATTTATCCATAAAAGTCTGGAAATACTCCCAGATGAAAAAAGTTTAACAGATATCACAAGTTTGATAATTGCCCGGCAAAAGGAAAAACCTGTCGAAATTGTCAGTGATAAAGTTGTAGCAGAAAGAACTAATTTCAAATTCTCGTTAGACCACCATTAAATTATGTGGTGGTTTATATTTTCAAATTTATTGTCTGGCGCGGGAATTATTTTGGCTGTTGAAGTTTCGGTTTTAGTTTTCGTCCAATGAGAATGATTTATGCCATTCTGCTCGGATGACTTTCCAGAGTAATATAAAAGGCCACGCAAACGCTCGCTCTCACTCTCTCTCTCTTATTCTTGGAGCAGGACAGACCGACTTGATCATGAGGAGAGCGCATTCAATCTTTGACCATTGTTCTCTATCATTTCTCATTTGTCTCCTATTCATTCTTTCTCAACAAACTGGTCATTGGAACTTCAGATTGGGTGCTAAATTCCTGCTCGAACATCCTAAACTACTTCTTCCCAATATACGACTCACAGTATGGAGCTTTCTTTCAAACTGTCATTAAAGTCTTTTGAACTTATCAACGGTTCGTTCACTTATCTGTTTTACTTCTTAATATAACAAGGCAAAACAACAATTTGCCTTGTTACAAAAAAGTAAACTCCTTAGCAATATGTTGCAGGTTGAGGACGTAAAAAATTCAGGAAATAAATAAACAGAAAGCAGAGAGATATTTCCTTGGATCTATATACAGAAAAGAACTCAGAGATGAATTAATAAGTCCTTAGCATATAAAATTAAAAGTAGGTGAGATACTTATTGTTTTTAAAATTAATACCGGGACAGATATCAACGTAAAACGTTTCGAAAAAAACAAACAAAAAAACAAAACAAAAAAACAGCACATTGCATTAACAAAAGTCCCGGTGGTACTTTAACCAGTTAAGAAAAATTTACAGATAATACGATACAAAGTTAAGGGATATATCTTTGAGATAAATATAATAGAAAATAATTATTTATTATTTAGAAATACACCCTATGAAGTGGGACTGGTTACCGTGGTAGCTAACGTAAATGACAACCTAGAGAAATTAACTGGTTGTATGAAAGGCAACCCTGTAAAAATTACGCTGAGACGTTAAGGTAACATAGTGCACACCAATTGCCTGGCGTATACCCTTCCCAGTTTTAGCTAAAGTAAAAAAGGAGCTTCAACGCTTAGAAGGCGATATTATAAGAGAAAGTTACCAAGACAACGGATTGGTGCTCATCCATTGTTCCAGTAAGGAAACAAAACGGAAATGTCAGGGTATACGTAAACTTAACAAATATCAAATTCAGCAGTAAAAAGGGAATGTTTCATGCTACCAAGTTCAGAGGTTCGATAATCTTTTCGAAACTGGATGCAGCTAGCGAATTCCACCAGATACCGTTAGATGAAGAAAGTCGGTCGCTCGCGACTCTTATTACAGAATTCGGAAGATTTTGTTTTTAAAAACTATCTTTCAGAATATCACCTGCAGCAGAAATTTTTTAACGTAGAATGACGGAATTACTAGGGAAAAATAAAAGGTGTTCCAGTATAATAGACGACATATTAATGCCCGTGGTGTAATGGTTATTGTCGTACGAAATGGACACGGTGACACGAGTTCAAATCCTGGACGAGACTGATTGCATTTCACACAACACTAATACCCTTGGGAAAGGTATGAATCCAGTTATTCTCCCTCCAGCTATGGGTAAATAGTAGGACAGACTGGTTTCTTAAGCCTTGGTGAGGCAACTAGTCTAGGAGAAGGAAAACTCTAAATTCAAACCTGTTAAACTCCGCTTAAAAAATTGACCTTGTGTCATATCCTGCCCGAGCGGAGGGGTTGGTAAATAGGATTAATACACGGTAGAATGATGGACGAACATGATAGTAGACTTAACGAAGTGTTAAAATTTAAAGAAAAATCAAGAATAAAATTCAACTTAGAAAAATATGGATTTAAGAAAAGGTTTATTCGATATCAGATAAAAGTATACAACCAGTTACCCAAATAAACTTGCCCAGTTGGCTGGGGCTGTAGAATACACCAACGGCACCACTGCAGAGGAGTAAGACACTCCCCCCAAAGAGTGTCCTTTATATGACTAAACAATCTGATAGTGAGGTTCCAGTGATGCTGGAGCTTAGGGGAATGTGGAGTACCTCTTCATTGCCATTGCTCCTAGGTCCACTCTGGCCCGGAATGGTAGCACCTGATAGTTCTATTTAACCCATAAATAGGGCCCTAACTGCATAGTTATGCTAAAACTGAATTGTTTGACTAAACTGAATAGCTTGAAATAAAAATGTTTTTGACAATTAAACTGTACTTACATTTAAACTGCATGCTTATGCTAAACTGAATTGTCTGAAATGAAACTGTTTTTGACATTGAAAATGTACTTACGCTAAACTGATTTGTTTAATATAGGACTGTTTTGACATTTAACTGTGTGCAAACAAAACCTGTACTTTAAAACTGAATTGGCTGAATAAACTGAATAGCTTGAAATAGAAATGTTTTGACAATTAAACTGTGTACTCATTGAAATATAACTAATTATTTGCATAAAAATGAATTTGGCGTTAAATAACCTACAAAGGTTGATATGCCATAAAAAAAAAACAACAACAACCAACCAACCAACCAAGTCAAAATAACTAAAACCTAAATAACCAAAATTTAGGAATGTAAAAGAAAAAGATGGGTCATATAAAACAAGAAGCAAAATAAAAGACATAGATGTAAAGATCTAAAACAACAAAAAGTGGAAAATAGAATCTGAGAGAAATCAGAGAGAAAACGGATGTAGAGAAAACTTGGAAAAATACTGGCACAGCCATAGCAGCAAATAAACAAAATAGGACATACACAGTAAAGTCAGACTCTGATGAATTCCGGAAAAGGAATAGGAAATATTTACTGCCTATTAGAGAAAAAGAATACGTTTTCCAAGAAAGAAGAACGAAAAGAAACCGGGTCCATTTAAAAATGAGGATCAAGGTTCAAGTTCTAGAAAAAAAAAAAAAAAATACTTGAAAGACTAAGTGAAAAAAAAAAATCTGAATAAAAGGAGGCCTGGCATTAGTAAGAAATTACTGATGATAAGGATCAAGGGTTATGCCTCTTGTTTTTGGTTTGGTTTCTTTGTTTAATGGCATATCAACCTTTGTAGGTTATTTCATGTCAAAGCCATTCTCCTAGAAGAACAGTCGTGGTACTATTTAACCCATAGCTGGGAGGATAAGGGGGTTCATACCTTTCCCAAGGGTATTCACCCGAAAGTGAACGTAATAGCGCAACTGGAGTACGAACTCGCTTACTACGATTCCGCAGTCCATCGCTTTAACCATTAAACCATGAGAATACTCCCTCTTGTTTTCGTTTTTTTACAATACCAACTGAGGACGACACTAAGTCAGTTAAAGTTGTTAAGCGATCACCACATGTTTTGTCATTGTTCCCTTTATCCAGACAGACCAGCTCTAGTAAAACAGCATTGCCCAGGTAAGAAACACGCCCATGAATGATACCAATAATACCTTAATAATATCGATTACTTCCGCGTCACTTTTTATCCATTCAATAAAATGTAAGCGAACTTCTATAAACAATCATTGATGGTATTCGGAGGTAATTTAGTAGCGGTACTATTTAACCGGTTCCAGGCCATTGGCATAATGGTTAGAGTGTTCGCCAACGGTCGGGGAGCCCGAGGTTCAATCCAAGGTCGAGTCATACCAAAGACTTTAAAAATGGTACTTGATGCTGTCTTACTTAACACTCAGCATTATAAGGTACGGATCAAGGGTAAAGTGGAACAATCCAGGGAATGGAGTAGCGCCCTCCCTTACACCTCGGTGTAGTAGCTATTGAAAAGGGAGCCTTCTGGTCGCCCTCGACTACGGACGCCAACTTTACTTACTTACTGTACTATTTAACCTATAGATGGGGGGGGGAGATAATTGGGGTATTAGTCTGAAAGTTAACGCAAAAACGAGACCAGAGATCAAACTTGCTTTAAATTGGACTGCACAATGTCACAGAACAGCATGTTAGCCATTAAGCTACAGAGACGCTCCCAGAAATGTTGTTACGTAAATATTTATGGAGTAAGATACTCTAATTTAGTGTATACAGCCATTTCCAGTCCAATTTGCAACTGAATGGTGATTTGGAAAGATTACTGATCGCACTGAACGACATTTTTTTTAATCATTCAAATTCTCGGTATGGTAAAGATAATGATGAAATGTTAATTAGCATGTTTCACCCCTTCCTAAATAGAAGCTGTAATATCAAATATCATCAGGGGTTGCTGATTGTTGGTGATCGTCGTAGGAAATGTTATCAGTTTTACTCCGTGCTAATGCACTTAGGGAAAGCACGAATCTGTTTTACCCCAGCTATGAATAATTAGTGGGTCAGACATCGTTTTCTCACCTTGGTAAGACAACTAATTTAGAAGACAGAAAACTCTGAATTGAAACTAGCAGTACTCCGCTTAAAAAGAGTAGATGTTGCGTTACATCCTGTTCGAGGCGAAGGGGGTTGAGTAAATATATACATAGGAAACCAAACGGGTTAGCGAGTCAGCTATATTTTGTTGAACATGACAAAGATTTTGATTCGTTTTTTTTTTAAATTAATAACGATGACGCAATTGTAGATCAAGGCTGTAAAAACTGTCCTAACTTTTTTGCTTTGTTTTGTTTTGTTTCGTATTTACATTTTAAAAAATTGGATCAATTTTATACGGCCGTAAACCACATTTACGGCATTAACAACAAGAGAGAAAAAAAAAACAAGACAAAAATGAATAATCCTCGACTGTCATATTCAATGAAACCTGTCTAATATATAAGTTGGCGATCGTAGTCGAGGGTAACCCGAAGGCTCCCTTTTCGATAGCTACTACACAGAGGTGTAGGGTAGGGCACTACCTCTTTCCCTGGATTGTTCCATTTTACCCTTGATACGTACCTTATAATGCTGAATGTTAAGCAAAATAGCATCAAGAACCATTTTTTGAGTCTTTGGTATGACTCGACCAGGGATTGAACCCAGATCTCCCGGGCCATTGGCGAACACTCTAACCATTATGCCAATGTCCGGTATTATTGGCACAATGGGTAGAGTGTTCACCAATAGTCCAGGAGACCAGTGTTAAATCTCAGGTCGAGTCTTACCAAGACTCAAAAAATGGTACTTGATGCCTCCTTGCTTAACACTCAGCATTGTAATGTACGGATCAAGGTTAAAGTGGAGCAATCCAGAGAAGAGTAGCGCCCTTCTCTACACTTCGGTGTTGTAGCTATCTCACAGGGAGCCTTCGGGCCACCCTTGACTATGATCGGCCAATTTATATATATATAAATATGAGAGAGAGAGTGAGTGAGTGAGTGAGTGAGTGAGTGTGTGTGTGTGTGTGTGTGTGTGTGTGTGTGTGTGTGTGCTTTGAATCATAAATTTTACTCATGCAAAACGTTCACCAATCCATTTTAGGCTTACACTCTTCTTCACCTTCAACAAACTAAGAAACTTGTCATTACTTAAAAAAATAACAACTTTAACCTAAAACAGTCATGGTCATCACGCTGTGGTCCACGGTGTTTGCTGAATGACCAGTTTTTGGTTTCTTCGTTTAATGGTATATCAACCTTCGAGGGTTATTTAATGCCAAAGCCTCTCCTTGTAGAAAAACAGTAGTGATACTATTTAACCCATAGCCGAGTGGATAAGGGAGTTTATACCTTTCCCAAGGGTATCAGTCTGAAAATGAACGTAATAGTGCGACTGGATTTCGAACTCGCTTACTACGATGTTGCAGTCCAGCTCGTTAGCCACTACACCACGGGGACTTTCCTTGAATAGTCGCCTAATTTCACTTCGATAAACAAATTTTTATTCCTACTAAATACATGGATTTTTAAAAAAAAAACTATTCTGGTTTCGGTTTCTTTGTTTAATAGCATATCAACCTTTGTAGGTTATTTAATGCCAAAGCCATTCTCCTGGAAGAACAGTAGTGGTACAATTTAACCCATAGCTGGGAGGATAAGGGGGTTCATAGCTTTCCCAAGGGTATTTGCCCGAAAGTGAACATAATAGCGCGACTGGAGTACGAACTCGCATACTACGATTCCGCAGTCAATCGCTTTAACCATTACACCACGAGGACACCCCCCAAAACTATTCTATAATGTAGCATGTGTTAATCAAATTGATATCAGGGATATAACATTAAAACTTGTATAGAAAAGATCTCTTTACCGAAGAGAAAGAAATGACAACCTAAGGCAAATGCTTATGGTCTTCTGTTGTAAAAAATTGTTGGTAAAACTTTAACGAAAACTTTCCCAGAATTATTTAGTCGAGCAGCTTGCCTCATGATGAGCAGTGTTTCAAGTGATCTGCTTCTCGAAAAAAGGTTGCCCATGTCTCATGTAAAACTTCAAAACTATTATATCACCATTCTAAATGTCATCAGCATTAGAAGCTTTAACGTACATCTTTTCACACTGTAATCTCTTATATCACACAGGCATTTTCCTTTCCAACTAATTTTTAACAAGAACGATCCGTAAACCCATTGGATTCCCTTTGAAGCCGAGATCCATGTTGGTACTGATTTTTCAGTTTAGTAAGAAGTAAAATATTCTAATTCATAGTTAATTCTATTATATCAAGGATCTAGAAGAAAAAGAATGACGTTTATAGAACGGCTGCAGGCTCTATAAAAGTATAATTCCGTTGCATATTTGACTGAAAATTACTTTATTCTTTAAGTTATGTATATTATTCTTATAAAATCTCGATACGATGTACTGTTACATTTACTTTGAAAGAATTTTAGTAATATACAAATAAATCCCCTCCCCCAATAATTGTTATATTCGTTTTAACTTTGTTTATTCATTTTCTCAAAATTATGAAAGATAAAACGGTGCTATTGAAGTATGTGGTCTACCATACATTTGAGCCACCAATCTTTCTGTGAGACATTGTGTCAGTCTAGTGAATCAATGGTCACCTCTATGCTTCTACTTGGGTATTTTAATCATTTCAGTCATGAATCTTCCAGTGATTGAAGTGAAAAAAAGAAATACGAGGATCATTAAATAAGTTTCCAGACTTTTTTCGTATGGGTACTTTTATTGATAGTACACACACAAAACTCTAGTCCCCTTCGAAGTAATCTCCTACGGCTGCAATGTACTTGTTGTACCGTTCCAACAACTTCTCGAAGGCCACATGGAAGTTCTCTTGTGTCAGCGTGTCAATGACCTTCGTCACAGCCTCTTTCATCTCAATTGTCTCATAACCACAGCCACTGAACTTAGCGAATAAGCAAAAGTCACAGGGAGCAAGGTCTGGACTAAAAGGAGGCTGACGAACTGTCTTGATGCCCATCTTGGTCAAATAGTCTGTGACAAGGATGGAGTTGTGGACTGGTGCATTGTCCTGGTGGAAATGCCACTGACCCGATTTGAAGAGTGCTGGCCTCTTCCGACGAAATCTCTTCCTGAACTCCCCTAAAACCTCAACATAGAAGGTTACTATGTTGAGGTTTTAGGGGAGTTCAGGAAGAGATTCCGTCGGAAGAGATTCCATCGGAAGAGGCCTTTGGCCAATCAACCCTGGTGTATTGACTTCCTTACTCCTCCCACGCCTCTCACAGATTCCGTGCCTTCCTTGAATCTCTTATGCCACTCAAAAACTGATGCTCGATTCATGCAAGATGGTCGAAAAGCAGTGTGAAGAATTCCATACGTTTCTGTGGCATTTTTTCCAAGTTTAAAACACAATTTTATTGCATATCGTTCTTCTAAATTGTCCTCACGTCCAGATTGCATTTTTGAAATTCACCAGCTGTGACAATCAGGCTTTAGTAGGGTGTATTCCAATTGCTGCTGTAGCTGTTCATTTGAAGTTGAAATCATAAAAATTGGTCAGTCATCTCATAAGATGTATAGCAATAACATACTGAACTTTCAAGAGTCTACGACAATCTTAAATGCCCGTATAAAAAAATCTGGAAACTTATTGAATGCACCACGTATGTCTTCATTAATAATAGCATGCAACCCAAAGAATTTCTCTGTCATCTCTAATGTGCAAATGCATTTCTGAAAAAGCACAATCTTTTTAATACGGCCCAAGAAACCGAACTATGGGGGTGTCTTCAAGGTATAATGGTTAAAGCGGTGGACTGCGGAATCGTAATAAGTGAGTTCGAACTCCAGTTGCGGTATTACGTTCACTTTCGGACAAATACCCTTGGGAAAGGTAAAGAACCCCCTTATCCTCCCAGCTATGGGTTAAATAGTATCATTGCTGTTCTTCTAGAAAGATGGCATTGGCATTAAATAACCTACAAAGGTTGATATGCCATTAAACAAAGAAACCAAACCGAACTATGCCATAAATGCAAGTCTGTTATAAAAGAAAAAAAAAAAAAAAAAGGAAACTTAACCGAAAAAAAAAAAAAAAAGGAATTACGAGCGGGTTTTAGGTGCCAATGAAAAGGATGTCTAACATAACTGTTAATTCGAACAGGAAACAGTTTGTTTTTTAATTTTTGATAAATATCTTTTTATATATAGAAGTAAATCTGTGATACAATTTCACTTTGTATCAAATTTTAATTCCTTAAATCAATTTTGAAAGACAGCCCACACAGTATTAGATACAATAGATGGCATACGACAATAGTATCAATAAAACACACATACAATCCTTACATAAAATAAACAGATAGGTTTCAACAATAAAAAAAAGTCAAACATTTTAAAGGGTTATCTTTTTCCTTTGATACCACCATTCAACAACAATAAAAGCTCAATTATATTCATTGTAGCCATCAAAATAAAAGCAAAATATAAAAAGACAACTTTGGAACATCCTACTAGTAAATGGGTTGAATTGTCCTTTCCTATAGAAATACAATTACTGCCTTTTTTGTTTGTTTGGGTTTTTTCTTCTTTTAACAACACCATGAAAAGGAAGGATGGTGCTTAATTGGGAGTAGTTCACCGTTAATCTAATGCCGCTATCAGCAAAGTAAGGAAAAGAATTTATTCAAATCTTAACCAGAAAGAGATAACAGTTCACAGCTTGTTTAAGAGAGGGCAGATTCTATAAATAAAACAGTATTCACAAGTAATTCAAGGAAAAGAAAAATTTTCCACACATTGTCAAGTTTAAAACTGTGTCAGCGAGTAAATAGGGAATAAGAAAAACAAGGGGGAAGAGAGGATATGTAAAGTGAAGACCTGAAAATAGTAACAATGAAAATAAAAATAAAATAAAAAAGATTTTATTTTCGTTACGATAAAAGTTGCAAGCTGACGTCTTTTTGTCCCCCACACCACAAAAAAATGGCGGACTTTATCAGTGCAGAGCTGTGAATAACTAACAGTAAAATTACATATCTATTTTTACAGAAAATCACAGAGGGGAAAAAGACTTCATTATAACAACTAAGACATTCCTATGTACATCTTTTTAAAAAAATTATTAGTCATTGGCTATTTGTCATAACTGACAATCAGTATAAGAGCCAATTGCTATGAGTTATTATGAAGAAAAAATAATTTCAGATTGAATGACATTTTAACAGTATGTTAGTCTAGGATTATTTTATGCCTAGAAGTTAGGAAATTGTGTTTATTGTTCATATTTACAAATTTTGTGTAGTAGCTTTGTAAGGCTGTTTTTTTTATTCTATTTTAGGCACGGTTATACATCAAGCTCGTTGGCCTAGTAGGTAGAGTGTTCGCCAATGGTTCGGGAGACCTGGGTTCCATCCTAGGTCACGTCATACCAAAGACTTTAAAAATGGTATTTAATAGCTCCTTGATTAACACTCAGCAATATAAGGTACGTATCAAGGGTAAAGTGGAGCAATCCAGGGAAAGGAGTAGCGGCCTCTCTTACACCTCGGTGTAGTAGCTATGGAAAAGGGAGCCTTCTGGTGGCCCTCGACTACGGTCGCCAACTACTATATATCAGGTATTCCTATCTAATACAAACAATTTATATACAGGTGTATGGTTTCAAATATTTCTATCTGATACTGATAATTATATGGTTTCAAGTAATTATTTCTATTTAATAATAGTCATTTGTTTGCACACAGTTATACGGTTTCAAGTAACTAATAATAATGCTTAGCAAACAATTATAGCTTCAAATAAGTAAAGTTGGCGACCTTAGTCGAGGGTGACCCGAAGGCTCCCTTTTCGATAGCTACTACACCAAGGTGTATGGCGAAGTCGCTACTCCATTCCCTGGATTGCTCCACTTTATCCTTGACACTTACCTTATAATGCTGAGTGTTAAGCAAGGTAGCATCAAGTATCATTTTTTGAGTTTTTGGTATGACTTGACCTGGGATTGAACCCAGGTCTCCCGAGCCATTGGCGAACACTCTAACCATACAAGCAATTTACAATTTTTGGTATCAAATATTCCTATCCAATACAAATAATCTTTAAACAAATTTTACTCATAAATAAGACCTAAGAGTAATGGCAATGAAGAGGTACTCCACATTTTCCCAGATCAGCAGAATTAGAGCCTCACCACCAAATGCCGTTCAGAGTCGTACAGAGAACAGCCTCCCTCTGCAGAGGATGCAGTCAGGTTATTCTAAGCACTACTGACAAGACAGTAAAGCACCTGAATGCTTAATTTTACATTCTAACTGTATCACTTTGGGAAAACAAACTTCAGTCAGCCATTTTTTCCCCTCATTTATGTCTTGTTATTAATCTGGATTCTATTAATTTAGTGAGGAATGGGGATATTTCATGATGACTAGGATATAAATTGAATACAAAAGATTTGCCAACTAAGACACTTTATGCGTCATTATGTTCCTTTTTGTCAAGGTAAATGCAGCTTCAGTCTTGATACTTTTTGAACACACCTCAAAAGCCAGTCATTTGATACTTGATAACATTTCCTAGGAAATTCCAACCTAAATTAAAAAGGAAGTTAGCCACCTCCACCAGGTATATCTGAATTAAAAAATAAAGTTATTAAAGTTCTAAGGGGAAAATTGGCTAAAGTTAATTTCTTTCTCACCATTTGAGAATAATAATGATAATAATAATATTAATATGACGGTGAGACCAATTTCAATTGGTCCGCTTAGAACGATCCCCAAAGGCTTAGTAAGAGAGCTGGAGGAGTTGGAAATAAATAAGACGCAACAAAATAGCAGGTGTAGGTTATGTGGTGATAGAGACAAAACGATCAATCATATAATAAGTGAACATAGCGAATTAGCGCAAAAAGAGTATAGGAATAGACATGGCTGAGTGGGAAAAGTTATCCACTGGGAATTATGTAAGAAATTTAAATTTAACCATACGAACAAGTGCACAAACCGGAATCCGTCCTGGAGAATGAGACGCACAAAGTTCTCTGGGATTTTGAGAAACAAACAGATCATCTAATCTCGGCCAGACGATCAGACCTAGTGATAGTCAACAAAAAAAAAAAAAAAAAGAAGAAAAAAAGGAAAGAAAAAAAGAGAACCTGTCGAACTGTGGACTTTGCCGTCCTGGCAGACCACCGAGTAAAATTAAAAGAGAAAAGAGAAATAAATATGTAGACCTCACTAGAGAACTAAAAAATCTATGGAACATGAAGGTGATAGTGATACCAATTGTAATTGGTGCACTTGGAACAATCCCCAAAGGACTGGAAGAGTGAGAAATCAGAGGACAAGTAGAAAAAATTCAAACGACAGCATTATTAAGATCAGCCAGAATACTGAGAAGAGTCCTGCAGACTTGAGGAGATTTTCTGTCACTCAAATTCCAGCGAGAAACCATCAGCTAACACTAGTGTGAAAAAAACTCCCAAAAGAGGAGGAGAATAATAATAATAATAATAATAATAATAATAATAATAATAATAATAATAATAATAATAAGAAGAAGAAGAAGAAGAAGAAGAAGAAGAAGAAGAAGAAGAAGAAGAAGATTTTGTCGTTCTAGCGGACCGTCGAGGGAAAACAAAAGAAACTAAAAGCATAGATGAATACTTGGATCCTGCCAGAGAGCTGGAAAAAGCTGTGGAACATGGTGATGGCAATACCAATTGTAGTGCTCTTGGAACGGTTCTCGAGGCCTTGGAAAAATGACTATTGGAACTGGAGATCAGAGGAAAAATCGAGACCATTCAGATCGCAACACTTAAGATCTGCTAGAATACTTAGAAGAGTCCTGGAGACCTGAAAAGACACGGTGTCACTCACACATCAGGGAAAAACCACAAGTTAAAACTGACACAGAACATACGTAACAGATTATTATTATTACTACTACTACTACTACTACTACTACTACTACAACAACAACAACAACAAGAACACGCATGCATGATGAGATCATTATCATCATAGGAAATGGACATGACAAATCAAGTTCAAGCCCTGGACGAAACTGTTTGCATTTTACATTGTGTTAATGCCCTTGGGAAAGGCATGAACATCTCTCCCTCTCCAGCCATGGATAAATAGTCGGTTGGTTGGGTTTTATGGCATATCAACCTTTGTAGGTTATTTAACGCCAAATACATTTTTATATAAATAATCAGTTCTATTTCAAACAATTCAGTTTAGCATAAGCACACAGTTTAAATATAAGTACAGTTTAATTGTCAAAAACATTTCTATTTCAAGCTATTCAGTTTATTCAAACAATTCAGTTTTAGCATAACTATGCAGTTGGTTTTATTTGACCCATAGATCAGTTGCTACCACTCCGGGACCAGAGTGGACCTGGGAGCGATGGCAATGAAGGGGTGCTCCACATTCCCCAAAGTTCCAGCATTACTGGAACCTCACCATCTGATTGTTTAGTGTCATATCCAGGACACTCGTTGGGGGGGGAGGTCTCATCCCTCTGCAGAGAAGCAGTCAGTGTATTCTACAGCCCCAGTCGACGACTGGGCAATGGATAAATTGTGAGGCAGACTGGACCTTGAAGCCTCGATAAATCAACCCATCTCGAAGAAATAACACAGAATTCGGAATCTAAGGAGTGCTGGCCAGAAAAGTACTTTTGCACCATTCTTCTGTTATCAGCTCATCCAAAAAGTATGGCTGCTTTTACATAAGACTTCACAAATATAAACAAATCACATTTGCTTAGTTGATAGTTCTCATCAAATTAAAGGACGAACATTATGATTATTATTACAATAATCATGATAATATACCGAGGAAAGGTAAGAATCCGTCTGTTCTCCCCCAGCTACGAGTAGACCTCGTTCTTTAGTCTTAGTTAAGCGACTAGTCTCGGAGAAGGAAAACTCTGAATTCAAAACAACTTTACTCTGCTTAAAAATTAACCTATCGATGAAGGAGAAGTTAGGTAAATGCATACAAAAATTATTATTTTTTATATAAGTATGTCAACTAAAATCGTATATAAGGGTCACATAGCATTAACTTAAGAAACTTTGATTCCCTTCCAAGGTACTCTGGTCTTTCACCATAGTAAGCTTAGTAAATATAAAAAAATTTAGGTTAGCAAACACTGAATTTATTGTGAACCAGATTGTTGCCTGGTTATCTTAAGGAAAGATAACTTCAGACTAGAAAAGAAAAAAAACAAAACATTTATTCTTTTCTTTACTTCACTGCACGCCTCAAGATACAAATTACGCAAGGTATTTATCTGACAATTCAAGTTCCCTATCATAAAAGATGTTCCTAAGAGTAAAAAGACATTCTCTAAATTGCAGCTATGTTTAAGTATTATACACAGGTACATTAAAGTATTATATAAAGCGTCTCATTGGTATGTTACTTCATACGTAACATGATAAAAATACTGAGAATTCTTTTAAAATGAGCCTTGATTTAATACATGGATGGATGCGCCATATTGTTAGGTTCATTTTTCATGGTCTATCAATTTTTAAAATATCATTACATTCTTCAGATTATGACCATAGCATCAAAACTAGATGAGAAAGTAATTAGAAACTTAAGTAATGATGAAAATATATTAATCCTGCTTGCTTTATTTTTGTTCAATTATATACACACACACACACACATATATATATATATATATATGTGTGTGTGTGTATACATATATATGTGTGTGTGTATATATATATATATATATATATATATATATATATGTATGTGTGTGTGTGTATATATATATATATATATATATATATATGTGTGTGTGTGTGTGTGTATGTGTATATATATATATATATATATATATATATATATATATATACGCACACACACACATATATATATATATACACACACACACACACATATATATATATATATATATATATATATATATATGCATGCGTGTGTGTGTGTGTGTTTCCAATATTTTGGTCGGTGCTAATTTGCAGCATGTATATACCATGACCGAAGCAGTTCAAGCAGTGGCAGTTACTCGCTGTGGTTGATAGTATCACGCTAGTTGGTGCGTTGACACGTTATAAATTGTTTTACTCAGTGTGGAGATTTGAAAGCTGTACAGATGAACATGCAGCGTCGTCTAATTCGGGGACCTATGCTTTACGAATTCAAAAGAACTAACCCAAAGCTGGGTTGTAAACCAAAAACATTTTTTTATTCCAACAGTAAGTGGGCTCTTGAACACTGTACAGTAACCAGATGGTTGAAGAAAATTAGGTTCGTTTTTTTTAAGACACATCAACCATGGTAAATTATTTAATGCCAAATCCTATTTGTACATATATATTAGATATATGATTTATAAACACATTTTGTTGATAACATTTTTAAACGAGCCTGAGCTCATTTTTTGGGGCGCAATAAAATAGTTTCAAGTATTTCTATCTAACTCAGATAATTCTATTTTCGATTAATCATTTGTTGGTACACAGTTAAATGGTTTCAAGTATTCTTATGCATCACTAACAATTCAATTAAATATAAGTCATAGGTTTACACACAGTTAAATGTGAAAACAGCTCTATTTCGAACAATTCAGTTTAGCATAGTACAGTTTCAATTTCAAAAACAGTTCTATTTCAGACAATTCAGATCAGCATAAGTACGCAGCTTACATGTCAAGCAATTCAGTTTAGCATAAGTTTACTTCTATTTGACCCATAGATAAGGCCCTATCAGGTGCTGCCACTCCGGGTCAGAGTAGACCTGGGAGTGATTGCAATGAAGAGGTGCTCGGCATTCTCCAAAGCTCCAGTATCATTGGAACCTCACCATCCAATTATTTAGTGTCATATCCAGGACACTAGTTGGTTGTGGTCTTTACCCTCTGCAGAGGTGCAGTCGGTGTATTCTACAGCCCCAGCTGACTGGGCAATCTCTAGGTCTAATATAGGTGTGAAAGCGACAGTCACCAAGTCTAGTTGACTGTGTCGACACTATTCTGACTTGAATCTACTTATGCTTTAGCACCGATATTGAGCACTTTTTATTGATGAGTACAGCAAATTCCATTATTAATATACACCTGCCGCGACCTGCCGATAAACATAAACATATCAAGTTACACGCCCGCTTTAGGACAATTATATCCGGGTACGACCGGAACTGACTAAGCCCTTTTTCTTTCTAACGACCTTGAGATCTCGTTATAGCAAAAAGAAAAGGATGAATTAAAATTAATAACATTTACAAAGCACTTCGGCCAAAAATAACTTGATAAGACTGGAACTAATAGTCGTTGCCAGCCTATAGCAGGTTAGAAAAATACTTTATGGCTACACTCATTTTTTATGAGGGAATTCCTTATTCACGCGGCTGAGCTGTGTGTCACAGCCCTTTCGTCATATCAACAGGTCCTTTTCAACGCTTGTGGGCTCGTTTTTGGCTTTTAGCTTTTTGCGAGGCCCCGGGGCCTGTTCTGGACTTCGGTCCAGAGCGTGGCTCTGGAAAAGGAACAATGGCAGACTTGGGGCCTTTAATTAGGCACCTAGTTTCGACTAGGCTACCTTCGGGTGGGCGAGCTGCATTTGTCTCCTTTGTCCCCCATGTACGGCACTAGACCAAGCGTCTAGTTTAAGCCGTAAACTGGCATACGTGCCCGGACCCACATTTGGGTTCGTGAAACTGCTTGCCTCATCAGGCTCACATTGCACTAAGTGAGCCGATGAGCAGCACTGACAAGCAGGGTTCGAGTCTTGATTCGTTCCCGACCCCCCCCTTATCCCCACTTTAATCGGCCTTCGGGCTTTTGACCTTGTGTCAAGTCATGTCTGATGGGAGGCAGCGACAAATATCGGCTCGTTTTTTTGGCGAAGCTCTTTAAGGAGGAATCCTGCATTTTGTGCGGTTGCATTCACCTTACCTTCCGGCGTTGATCCCACTTCTCGTTTTAGATCTGCCTTTCTTCCACCTACATAGGCATGCACAAAGGTCCTTTTTAGGACCATAAGAGGTCTCTGTCTGCGGGTCAGAGCATCTCTGGCGTTCAGTAATGACCAGTCGAAATAGACGGCCAGGCGGCAAACACAGATTCTAAGACCAACCGGTCTTAACCCTCGCTCGGTTCCGATTGTCCGATAAGCTGCGCAGCGCTAATGGCACGGTCCAGCCTTTAGCTACCGCTTCGCTATCTGCGCAGCGCTAAGATAACGCCCATCTTAGCCTCGGCCTCCTGGCCTGTCCGCTCGTCCGCACGGCTTTGACACGACAAAGCCTTCGCGCCTGTCCGCTCGTCCGCACGGCTTTGACACGACAAAGCCTTCGCTCTCGTCCGCACGGCTTTGACACGACAAAGCCTTCACTCCCGTCCGATACGTCTGTACGGCTAGGGGGCCCGGCAAAGCCCTAGCCTTTCCTCGACCTCGACGCTCTTGCAAGGTACAACGCAGTCCACGTAACGGTTCGCTGTTACGGACGGTTCTACCACTGCAACACCTGACTCACGTACGACCCGCCGTACGAGCCAGCAACCGGATCGATACACCCTTGGTTAACCACAACATACCGTCATAACCGGGGATATCGATCTACCAACCTCGACCGACCTCAGCTGCCCGCAACGACTGTCCAGCTGTACCCAACGACTCGACCGACCTCAGCTTACCAACATCAAACATCTAGCTGTACTCAACGACTCAACCGACCTCAGCTTACCAACATCAAACATCTAGCTGTACTCAACGACTCAACCGACCTCAGCTTACCAGCATCAAACATCTAGCTGTACTTGGCGACTCAGCCGACCACAGCTTACCAGCATCCAACAACCAGCTGTATCTCCACGACTCGACCTACACCAGCGACCCTCGTCGAACGCCCAGCTGCGAACATCTACAACGCGATCATACCAGCTACCAACATCACCCATCCAGCTGAAGACCACATACAACTGCCACGGACATTTACATACACGCTTGTAAATACGACAAAATAAATTGTCACTTGTTATAATTGTTATCTCGCCTTTGTCCCTTCATATTGCTTTGGCTGTTCTCATTCACATAACTCATTTGCGGGGTCGACATACTTATCGGCTCCGCAACACACCCATACACATCTCGATACATAAAAACACAATTTGTTTTGATCACTCAAATTCTCAATATAACCGCGATAATTATAAAATGGTTTGGTTTCTTTGTTTTAATGGCATATCAACTCTTTTTAGGTTATTTAATACGAAAGCCATCCTCCTAGAAGAACAGTAGTGGTACTATTTAACCCATAGCTGGGAGGATAAGGGGGTTCATACCTTTCCCAAGGGTATTTGCCAGAAAGTGAACGTAATAGCGCGACTGGAGTACGAACTCAGTACGATTCCGCAGTCCATCGCTTTAACCATTACACCACGAGGACACCCCCAATTATAAAATGGGTAGAGTCGTTCACTCTTGCCTCAATAGAAACATCAATATCCACAAGGACAACTGTTGTTACAAGAAACCAACGGGTTCACAAGTCATCTCGTGTATTTAAGAAATTAAAATACTATCATATCAAATTGATGTAGAGCAGAAAGCAATTGTATATTTATCAAACTCTTAACACATTAAAATTCATTTTAATACGTAAGATATGTTACAAGGTTCAGAAAAAAAAAAAAAACTAAGAGTATCTGAAAAGACAAAAAGAAAACAAAAGCAAAAACAGCTTATTTAACCAATGTTTTTTTAGTGTAACAAAATGTATTTCAACATTGCAAACGATTTTTTTTTTCTTTTCGGTTGGTTATGGGGGGCAACAATGTCTAAGATTCTAATGCATTTATGTTTGTCTTGGATATTTTCAATCGATGAACTACCAGTTATCAGATCATTTTTTTTTTTTTTTTTTTTTTTTGTCTTTTAGCAAGACCTGAGGACTTAACTCTTACTGAATTACCTCTAATCAACACAAGAATTCCGTATCTGATCTTGCAATAATCTATTGACTGTTTTAACAACTGTGCCTTAAAATTACATTAAAATGGTTTTCGTGTCTGAGAGAGAGAGAGAGAGAGAGAGTGCGTCTGTGTGTGTTAAAAAAAACAAAAAACCCAAAAATCAAATAGACAAAAACCAAAACCAAATAAACAAAAGATTTGCTGCATTAGTAAAACTTCCTTATCAGCAGTTAACATAAATAAACGTCAATAACTCCACAAAATTAAAATTGCAACACATTGCCAACAAGTGCAGAATTTTAAAAAAAAATCATCTAAAAAGCAGTTATTCATCCATTTAATTTCTGTATTTTTTTTAGCTTATTGAATACTCCCCTAGTTTAGCCCGACGTATGTTGATGGATGAATGGGGTAGGAAGATATTCCAGAGCTAGATCCAGACTCCGCTGTGGAAGATTCATAGGTTTAGTTTGGTTTCTTTGTTAAATGGCATATCAACTGTTGCAGGATATTTAATGCCAAAGCCATTCTCCTAGAAGAACAGCAGTAATATTATTTGACCCATAGCTGGGAGGATAACGGGGTTCATACCTTTCCCACGGGTATTTGACCGAAAGTGAACGTAATAGCGCGACTGGAGTACGAACTCGCTTACTACGATTCCGCAGTCCATCGCTTTAACCATTACGAGGACATCCCCAAGATTCTTAGATCTAAAGCTTAACCCCCAAACCTGACGTTGATCAATTTTTTTTTAAATTTTTGATGTTTTGGGGGGGGTTGGGTGGGGGGCTGAAGATCGTGTTATACTAATTTTTTATAGGTACTCTTTTTTTAAAATCTAAATTAAGATTTATTTGTTATCTGTTTTGGTACTTGTTTACAACTGGTATCTAATGAAACGAGCAAATTATCACATGACAACATTGTGTACAATAGGGAAATTTTTTTTTTTTTTTGGTTGGGGTGGGAGATTTAAGTGAAATTAAGTAAACAGAAGACTACATTATAAAACAAAATAAAATACTTATAAGTTAATTTATTTATCTAAAGAATAAGACAATTTCATGAAATAGAATGCATTGTGTACAATATGGAACACTGACCTAGTTTTAAATTAGCAAACGAAAATGCAACCCTGACTCAAAAAAAAAAAAAAAAAAAAGCATTCTACTTGGTTAGGAAATTGGCCAATAATTAAAAAAACAAACTCTTCATTCGGTTTTATAATGTTGTCGATTGTTCTTTTGATATCCTCTCAAGTCCCAAAATAGATTTCAATATTGTACACAGCAGTGTGTGATGTTATAGATCATTGCATACATTACTTCCTGAACAGACGATAAATCTAAGTAGCTCTGTTTTAGGGGGGGAAAAAGTTACTGAGAAAAAAAAAAAAAAGAATACGCAGAAAAAGAGTCTGTTCATTATTATATTTTACGAGAATAGATTTATATTAACTGAAGTATTATTCATATACAAATCAGTACTTTTGCCTAAGACTGGAGAATCTGAGCACTTTGTCGATGTTCTTTTTATAAATTGCACCGTTTTTTTATTATTTGTCAATCATAATAATCTTATTTGCACATAAGAATACTTGATATCATATACCTACCTAATGTTAATAATTTGCACGCAATTATATAGCATTAAGTATTCCCATCAATTTCCAATAATTATATAGTATCAATTATTCCTATTTTAAACCAATAATCTATACACAATCATGATTTCAAGTAACAATTTCTACTTTTTGTTAATAATAATAACAATAATAATGACAACAAGTAAATACCACCTAGAATACTAAGAAGAGTTCTGGAGACTTGAGACTTGTCACTCAAAAACCATCAGCTAACCCTGATGTGAAAAACTCTCAAATGAGTGAAATAATAAGAATGATTAAAAAAAAAAAAAAAAAAAAAAATGACCAATCCGAGGGAAGGAGTAGTACCCTCCCCAACACCTCAGTGCAGTAGCTATTGAAAAGGGAACCTTCAGGTTGCCCTCAACTACGGTTGCCAACTTTACTTTTTATATATCATAATCATCATCAGGTCACGCTATCAGCATGGATATCCCTGACCCTCTCTCGCCACCCCTCTCTCGCCACCCCTCTCTATCGTCCATTGCTTCCGGAAGGTCCTCAGGGCTACATCCTGTATTGGCACAGAGCTGTTGTATGTAGGCTCGAGCTGGTCGTCCCGCCTTTGTACGTCCATGTAAAGGGGTTCACAAGAGTACATCACTTATGAGCTCGTCCCTACTTCTCCAGCAGTGTCCCACATGTCTGGTTCGTCTAATTTTGATAGTTTTCGTGATGGATTGTAGGTGGCCGTACAGCTGCTGTTTTGTGGGGTGCTGTCTCCAGGATTTGTTCAATAAAAAAAAACAACCTATATACTTCATTATAATATCGATGTTCTGAGAGTCAGTTTAGTTCAAAATCATTCTAAACATCTCAAATGATCTTAGAATCCAACCCTAAAATTGTCAATGCTGGAGTTAAAGGTAAAAAAAATCCATCTCTAGGAGTTGTGACACTATAAAACCTCCTGTCCTTTGGTGCACATATGCAGGTGCTATAATGCATAAGCATGTAATATTTGGGTTTTATGGCATATTAACCTTTGTAGGTGATTTAAAGCCAAATCCATTTTTATACAAATAAACAGTTTTATTTCAAACAATTCGGTTCAGCATAAAGTAAGCAATTTAATTGTCAAAAACATTTCTATTTCAAGCTATTCAGTTTAACGTAAGTACAGTTTCAATGTCAAAAACAGTTCCATTTCAAACAATTCAGCTCAACATAAGTATGCAGTTTAGTTCTTTTCAACCCATAGATAGAACCCTATCAGGCCAGAGTGGACTTGGGAGCAACAGCAATGAAGGTGTACTCTGCATTCCTCAAAGCTCCAAGGCTGAAGCCTCACCATTTAATATCATATCCAGAACACTTGTTGGGGGTGGGGTTTTATCTCTCTGCAGAAATGCAGTCAGTATGTATATTCTACAGCCCCAGCCGACTGGACCTCAGTTATAGAGTTTCAAGTAAATAATAAGCATTTGTAAACAATCTCCAAATAATTTGTACACAATTATATGGTTCTATTTCTTCGTATTTGATAATAATATTTACCTTGAGTAACAGGCTCAAGATAAGTAATCTGAACTATTAAACCTTTCCTTTGTGTATGCTGTAGAGAAATATGTGCAATTTATTCATTAAAAAATGCCATGTTATATAAGAAAAACATAATATTCATATGATGTACTTTATATGTGCCAATATTTCAGTCTAATAGACAATCAGCAGAGGCAGTAATTTACTGATTACTATTTTATTCAAAAAACATTTTCAAAGAGGAAAATAAGAAAATAATCAGTGTGCATTTCATTTTTCATTCAAAAATATTATTTTGGATAAATAGTAATTAAGAAAATACTGCTCTGATGATGGTCAATAAGACTGAAATGTTAGCATATATAAAATACATCATATGAATAACTTGTTTTTTTTTTAATTTTTTTCATAAATCATTGAATTTATCATCCAAACTCTCTCTCTCTCTCTCATGTGAGGGTCAGCTGAAAAGTTCACTGGCTGACAGAAATACTTTTATGGAATGTGACTAAATGAAGTTTATTTTTCAACATAGTCTCCATTGCAGTCCACACATTTCTTGCTGCAGTGCTTGGATCCTATTGATCAAAAAGTCATTAACAATAGATATTATGTCACCCTATGAACTTTTTAGCCCACCCTTGTATATATCATTCACACACACGGCATAACCATTACCATCTTAAGAGATAGACACAACAAGCTGAGCTTAAATTCTGCGCTAATGCCCTTAGGAAAGGCATGAATCCATCTCTTCCCTCTCCAAGCTATGATTACCCATAGTAGAATCTGCAAGGCTACACACCACAAAATCTATCAACAATGATAAATTTTTAAAAGTGCTAAAAGTGAATTTTATATTTAAAAGAATATACTCACTCTGCAGTTGACAAGCTGTGACTAATCCATTTTGAGTCGCATGATAACACGTAATTTGTAGTAAATTAATTTACAAGTTCACTTTTTAAATAAGTGATGTCTGTCAATACTTAAAAATTGTTTAAAAAGAACAAGTAATTTTCTCAGAGTGTAGATAATTTTATTTACATATTTTTGACTTTAGGGGAGTATCAGAGAAAACAATATCCTCTATAGAAAAAGGAATCCAGTTTACTCAAGCGATAGATTGCCCAGGCGGTTGGGACAGTAGAATACACAGACTGCTTCTCTGCAGAGAGGTAAGACTCCCCAACAAGTGTCCTGGATATGACACTAAACAATCTGATGGTGCGGTTCCAGTAATGCTGGGGCTTTAAGGAATACGGAGCACCCCTTCATTGCTATTTCTCCCAGGTCTACTTTGACCTGGCATGGTAGCACCTGTTAGGGCCCTATCTATGGGTTAAATAGAACTAATGGCATACTTATGCTAAACTGAATCATTTGATTAAACTGAATTGCTTGAAATAGAAATGTTTTTGACAATTAAACTGTAAGTACATTTAAACTGTGTGCTTATGCTAAACTGAATTGTTTGAAATTGAACTGTTTTTGACATTGAAACTGAAATTACACTAAACTGAATTGTTATATATAACTGTTTGAATAAACTGAATAGTGTGAAATTTGAAATGTTTTTGACAATTAAACTGTGTACTCATGCTAAACTGAATTGTTTTAAATAAAACTGATTATTTACATAAAAATGGATTTGGCATTAAATAACCTACAAGGGTTGATGTGCCATAAAACCCAACCAACTATCAAGAGATAGAGCATCTATTCTAGATCCTGTTGGACTGAGCTCAACTCCCACAAAAAAAGTAGGTTTATTTTTCAGTTGGAAATATATTTAGCAGATCTAACAGAGAGCAGATGATGATCGCTACCAAAAGAATCAGTAAAGTGGGAAGATGAATCACACATGATGGAACACACAGACAAAATTAAAAGCCCTTCCCAAGATGTACATAAAGAATATTTTTTTATCGCCGGCATTTAAAAGAAATAAGCTTAAGATGTTCAACATAATCTCTTTTGGTACTTCTGCGGATGAAGATTTACAAAAAAAAAAGACAAATTCAAAAGTGATGTTCTCTTGTGGACTCCCACACATGTACACACCAGTGTTAGCCAACCAACAAAAATTCACATCTATCAGCTCTGTGTGGACACTGAGTGCCGTCTAAATAACCTACCAGAGACAGATAGCAAGATAAAATCAAAGGAATCCATGTTATCAAAATGACTTTATGACATACAAGATCATTTGATAAATAAAGAAAATTATATTGAAAAAAGCAAAATGGACTTTTTTTCCCATGAAGGTAAACGTTTTTAAATGAATCTGATTTCTTTTTTGCACAGTTAAATGGATTCAAGTATTGCTGTCTTATATGAATAATTCTATTTATTATTAATCATTTGTTTACACACAGTTAAATGGTTTAAAGTATTGCTAAGCAACAGTAACAATTTAACATAAGTCATTTGTTTGCACACATTTCAATCACCCAGGAGACCAGGGTTCAATCCCAGGTCGCGTCATACCAAAGACTTAAAAAATGGTACTTGATACCTACTTGCTTAACACTCAGCATTATGAGGTACGTATCAAGAGTAAAGTGAAGCAATCCAGGGAAAGGAATAGCGCCCTCCTGTACACCTTGGTGTAGTAGCTATTGTAAAGCTTAGACTTTAGAGTAACTTTTATATACCAATTGTCATTATTTAAAAGGGTTTTGAGAGGTGTCCTCGTGGTGTAATGGTTAAAGCACTGGGCTTCAGAATCGGAATTAGCGAGTCCAAACTTCAGTTGCGCTATCTCGTTTACTTTTGGACAAACACCCTTGGGAAAGGTATGAACTCCCTTATCCTCCCAGCTATGGGTTAAATAGTACCTATGCTGTTCTACTAGAAGGATGGCTTTGGCATTTAATAACCTACAAAGGTTGATATGCCATTAAACAAAGAAGCTAAAAGGGTATTATGCAGATTAAAATTGTTATCATTGATTATATTCATTTCACCATGTTTATTATTAGCATTTTGTTAGCTTTACTTTTATTTTGTTTTCTTACCTTTGACTATAATAAAGTTCTTATAGGCCTGTACTCTTTTTTTTTCTATTATTTTTCATTTAATTGTAATTATTGCTCGTTTAACCAATAGTCCCACCTCATAAATATAGCCTAAACCATATCATTTACTGATAATCTTACTACTTACTAATTTTTTTTCTTGATTTGCCCTGCTGAAATTGGGGTGCATCTTATAGGCTGTCAAATATGGTAATTTGATTTGTATAAATAATTTTGAAACAAATAGCATATTTTATACTGGCAATTTTATCCTGAGCTACCGAAAATATGGCACAGCACAATAAACGATAAAACAAAAATCTTGTAAAGAGCTAAGAATTCATTGCCAATTCTACAAAATGTAGGTTGTTATACGGTCTACATAGGAGGATATTTTATTAATATGGAGAAGAATGTTAATAGTAAAAAGAATGAGGAATATTCAACCTTCATATGAACTGAGATTTGCTTTATTGTTGAACTAAATCTCCATTGCCCTAAATCTGTCTTAATAATCTTCCTATCAGATCCCTTTTCATACCACCCACTAGACTCCTCCAATATGTAAGGTATTTTCAGTGTAACTTATAGTATTTAGGTACAAAATGAGTCCGAATTTTACAGTGTCAGATGGTGTGCAAGTTCTGCCAGTCATCTATCTTGATGATGGAAAAGAGTGTTTTTCTAAAGACAGACGAAATTTAATATAGAGTCATCAAATTTCCAGTGCATTTTTATAGTAAAAAATCATTTTCAAATCATTTCTATAGTGAATAATCATTTCCAATGCATTTTTATAGAAGAAAAAAAAAAAATCATTTCCAATGCAATTTGTATAATATGATTAAAATAATTGAATATAGAAATTGGATTATTTCATCATTAAGCTTTTAATTGTTAATATTGTAAACAATGCAATGATTATACATAAGAGTTAATACTGTAGCAAAGTGGTCTAAGGGCCTTGTTTTTGGTACCAATCCCTTTAAAAGGTGTGGGTTCAAATCCTGTTGCTACCATTCAAGTTCAAAGTCTTTTTTTTTCTTTGAGTTGTAAGTTATAGCAGTTGAATTCACCGACAAATCGCATGTTCCTCTGTTCATGTGGCTTGCTTTTCATTGAGCTACTTGCTTGTACATCCCACCAACCGGACGAGAGTGGCACAAGACCATTCTTAAGGTAGGTCCAGGTGCAGGGCCGTAGCCCAGACACACCCAACATTCTCAAAAATGCCTCAGGCCTTGTAGGCATTCCCTTAAGAAAGGGGCACCAGGTGATAAACCTGGACCCTCCGAAGAGCATTAGAGCCTGGGGGGTGGCTCCCTGAGGCTCGAAGAGAGCTAGTGCTAGCATGCATGACATAAAATGTTTGGCTACATTGACTGGCATGAACACAACAATGCGACCAAGCCATAAAAACCAATTCATGCAGCGATAAACATGGTCGGCTTCGGCATTCCCCTAAAAAGGGGTGCCCTAGGCGCCAGGCGATACACCTAACCCCTCCAAAGAGGATTAGAGTCTGGGGGGACAGCCCTATGAGGCTTGAGGATGCCAGTCAAGGCACACTTCAACTGTCTGCCACCAGAACTAGGACACACCAGGCCAGATCCATATACTGACAAACACAGTCGATCGAAGTGTGTCCAGATAAACGGTGTCTTAATGTTTGGCCGCCACCGCATCAAAAATACAGCCGGCGTCTAGAAATTTACGAAGCTCTTTGCTTCAATGTAGCCAAATGAATTGGCCAACCAATGAGACTCGAACTCACTCGTGTAGGATTGCTAGTCTAGCTCGCTAACCATTACACCAATAGAGGTGCCCGCACGGCCGACGTCTAACTCTTAACAGAAAGGCT
Organism: Sepioteuthis lessoniana; assembly: GCA_963585895.1. NCBI lineage: Eukaryota > Metazoa > Mollusca > Cephalopoda > Myopsida > Loliginidae > Sepioteuthis > Sepioteuthis lessoniana. The sequence continues at coordinate 51,334 of CAUZXS010005052.1, read as the reverse complement.
GGCTCTTTTTTAATGAACTACTTGCTCACACATGCAAATCACCGATGGTTTTAAGAGGGCTTGTTCCACTCATGCATAGTGATGCAATTACAAATGGCGACCGTGACAGAACAAATCAAACATTGAGAACGCCCACTATACGACGTGTGGATATCAAAATATTCAAATTGACCAAATGAAGCTAAGCACAACTCATTATATTTAAAACTGGCTGTGTGCTACCATAATTATTCAAGTATAATACGCGCTATCCCCCCACACACATCATTAAGCCTTAAAGTCAGGGTTGCATATTATAAACAAGAACTAAATAGTATTTTTTTTTATCCATCTACGTGCATCAACATATTCAAGGTGGTATGATCAAATGTAAGTTATATCTATGACCCAAACTAATGAGTAGTAAACGCTTCTGTTTAATCGCTTTAAGAAAAATAGCCACTGGAATAATTTTGTTTGTCCTAGTGTAAGTTTATATTTGTCACAATTTTGTTGCATTTTTTTGTGAGAATATATCCGTGTGTTTGCTTTGAACACAGTAAATGTTTTGTTTCAAAACCGAAGTAAACTATAAATTTTTATTTTTAGTTTATACGAACCGGATAAAAAGTTAAAACAAATGTTAAATTTAGCTGCAACAAACTTAAAAAAAAAAAAAAAAAAGACATAGCATATACAAGTTAATTTTTCTTTTTTTAGAATTTTGTAACCTAAATTCAGTGGGGGGGGTATACACAAATAATTACGGCACTGAGCTATAAACTAGCTGCTATTTAGTAGATGAACGAGCGTGAAAACAATAGAATCAGAAGAAAAAGTCACTAATCTAAAAATTAATGCAATGATATTGATTCAGTGAAAATAAAAATCATCACTGAGAAATTAAACTTGATCCTTTCTCATCACTTCAAAGCATTAATCAAGTAACAGTTTTTTTTTTTTCCAAATTTCTTCATTTAACTGGGGTTATTTTTTCTGTTATAGAATAACCAACTTATGGAAGATTTTCAAAGATCAGCAAAACTTATGATCAAAACTGCAAAATGTATTTCAAAGTAACGTAATTATTTGTGTATAATACGCATCCCCCCCCCCCAGATTTTACACCTAAAAGTTAAGAATGCGTATAATACACGATTTGGAATGTCATGACTAAAAGTAAGTTATATCTATATATCTATGGTAAAGATTAATGTGTAACAAACACTTGTTTTATGCCGCTCCAGAGAAATAGCCACGGAGATACATGTTTTGTTTGTTTGTTTTTTATTATTATTTCTTTCTTTGATTGTGAACTTATTTTTGCTGAAAGTTTTTTTTATTTTCATGTGAAAAAGTCCTTGCTTTTGCTTTAAATACTGTGTAAATTTTATTTCAAAACATCATATAATCTACATAAATTATTATTTTTACTTGATACAAACCAGATAAAAAGTTGAAAAAATGTTAAATTTAGTGTCAATTTAACTGCTACAAATTCCCAAAAGTCAATGTGTATTAGAGACAGAAGTTTTTTTTCAAGAATTTCATAAGTTAGTGTTGCGTATTTTACACGACTAATTACATTCGAAAAAGCAAAATTATACGATAAAAGAAATTGTCACTAAGAACTTTTAAATTAACATTAGATCTCTTTGAATGTCAGAAATCCCAGAGCAAATCATGACATGAAATTTTGGGATTAGTTCTTCTTTATTGTTTTTTTTTTTTAATTTTTTACATTTTATTGGCATAGGAAGTAGTTTTAATTTAAAAAGAAAAAAAAATCAATCTCAACCAAATATAGTTTGAAACCTTTTCATGAATGATCCTAACAAGTCTTGTAAGTTTGATTAAAATCTGGCAAAAAACCTTCGTAGAACGGACGGACAGACATTTTAGTAAATAAGATTAGATACAAGACCAATATTTTTAAAAACATTCACAAAGAGTTCACTGTCTTTGAAAATATAAACCTATTTACTGAAATCTAAACAGCTAAATAAATAAAGGTCACCTTAACATTTCATTGTAATGAATTTTAAATGATTCAAGAATTTAGGATCAAGATATTTAATTTGAATTTTCTTATATATCTTGTATAAATCATAATTGCCTGTTTTTTTAAGTTCTCTACATGATAATATTTTGTTGTGAAAATATGGAATTAATTAAAATATCTAAACAAATCTATATGGTTAGGGAGTAAAGCTAGCAAAGCATTGTTTAATTTTTCCTAGGCACTTTATACAACTGGTATTGAGCCAAACTTAGCTAAGTTAAATAAATGACTACTAAAATTCTCATGTTTCTCAGTGTGTCCGTGTGTGTGTGTGTCCACACACGGACACCCACTTATTTTTACTTTACTTTTGTGTCTCAGTCATATACATCCAACCTCTCCACACAAGCAGGATGCAGCACAAGGTCAATTTTTAAGTAGAGTTTAGCAGGCTGGAACTCAGTTTTCCTTCTCTAAGATAGGTTCCCATACCAAGATTAAAAAGCCCAGTCTGTCCTACTATTTAGTTGGATTCATACCTTTCTCATGTGAGATGCAAATGGCCTTGTCCAGGATTTGAACTGTTTGCTATGTCCATTTCCTACAATAATAACCATTACACCCATATATGAGAGAGAGAGAGAGGTAACCCAATAAAAATAGCATTTCATCTAAAACATTTTATTAGAACAAGACACTTAAAATGGTCTTTGATTATAAAGCAATTTCCTTTCCTATTCAAAAATAAATGATACAAGATTTTCGTATGTTGAAGTTTTTCTTTTAATCATCCAAATTCTCAATATAATGTTGACAACCAAATGCTAATTAGAATTTTTCACTCCATCCTAAATAGAAGTATCAATATCATTATGGACAACTGTTACAATAGAAATTCAGTTCATTTATCATTTTTCAAATACTGCTTAACAGATGATAGCATAACTGTAGTATTGCCTCTGACAATGGCCACCAAGTTGTCTTGCATCTAATCTATTTACATATATTTTTTTTTAAATTTAAATTTAATTTACTATCTTATTCATAGTATACAAGTAAATTCATCTAGGGCACTTCTGGTGGTGTAATGGTTAGCAAACAAGACTAGCAAACCTACACGAGTGAGTTCGAGTCTCATTGGGTGCCCCATTCATTTGGCCTTGTGCTACATCGAAGCAAAGAGCTTCGTAAATTACTACAAGTAAATTCATCTTGACAGTGATGATAATGAATTTAAAACAAAAAAATAACAAAGAAAATCTCATTCACAAACTGAATTCATATCAGAGTGAATGAGATTTTTTTTTTTAATGTGACCGGTCAGATATAATAAGTATCTGATCTACACCTTCCCACAGTATCCTGTCTTTTTTTTTGTTTGTTTTTTTTTTTGATCATGATATTCACCCTTACTTCATTCCAGTACTAAAAATAAAAATAAAAAATGTCCCACTAAAAGAAGGAAACAATAGTTCTTTTATTATACATCTAATATTTAATCAATTGACAAACATATCCCAGCACAGGAAACTACTTTCACATTGAACCAAGCGCCTCACATAGCGTAATGGTTAGCAAACTATGCAAGCAAGCTATTGTTAGTGAGTTTGATTCTCACTGAGTACCAGATGCTTCTTGTACCAAACAGAAAGACTTTGTCTACCTTACTGTATAGTAGTAATTTACTAACCAATCATTGTTAGTGAATTTGATTCTCACTAAGCCTCCCAGGCTTCTGGCCTTGTGCCAAACTTAGCTAAACTTAGTAAATAACTACTTTGCAGTAAGATAGACCATTGTTAGTGAGTTTGATTCTCACTAAATGTCCTATACTTCTGGCCTTGTGCCAAACTAAGTTAAGTTTAGTAAATGACTATTCCCCCTTTATGGTTTGGTCTAAAATTAGTGACACTACAGAAAAAGAAAAAAACTTTCAAATATACATAGATACCTTAATACCTCAACAATATTTAAAACTATTTATTGACAATCTTCTCTGTCAATTTACTTAATCTTGCTTTGAATATCAATCATATAGACTAAACATTATACAGTGTTTGCAGTTTGGTGTTAATTCATTAAAATGTTTTTTTTAATATTCTCTCAAATATCTTAAATAGAAAGGATATAAATTTTGGGAATATCAAGGTTCAATCCCAGGTTGAGTCATACCAAAGACTCAAAAAATGGTACTTGATGCTATCAAGGGTAAAGTGGAGCAATCCAGGGAAAGGAGTAGCACCCTCCCCTTCACCTTGGTGTAGTAGCTATTGAAAAGGGAGCCTCCAGGTCACCCTCGACTACAGTCGCCAACTTTTCTTACTATAAAAGGTCTAATATTATACTTACATTGTCGATTGAACCCGAACCAAACTAAGATTTTATTTTTTAATTTTCTAAAGCTAATATCTTAAATGCAAGAGTCGCTCAAAAAGTTCTAAGCCTCACCCAGAAAGAAAAGTTCAGCTGAACATTTTTATGGTAACACACTTAGACTTCTTATAAAACTAGAAAAACTAATTCATATTTTCCTAGTTTGTTTTTTTTTTAAGAAGAGGTAGTGTTGCTACAACAAAAATGTTCAGCAATGTTTTTCTGGGTGGAGTTTAGAACTTTTTGAACAACTCTTATACATGCTCCAAGTTCCTATTAGTAACTTAAGAAAATTTAGTAGCCACATCTAACTTTTTTTTTTCACATATGTGATGACAGGCTGGCGAATGAAAAAGGTATTGGATGAATTATGGTAAGATATACAATGCACCCACAAAAATCTTTTATAAAAAGTTATTTTCTTCTCAACTTAAGATACCAGATTTTTACAATTTTTTTGTTGTTTTACTATTCGGCATTATTTATTAAGAAATATTAGCACTAACCAAAAGTAAAATTAAAACCAAAAATAAAATTGCAACGTTTGTAACCAAAAATAAAATATCATAAACACATAAAAGTCGTATTTATTTTTAGACTGTTACATATTCAGATTTGTGGTTGCTGAGTTTTGTGACAGTTGTAAAACTTTAAAATATAAAATTCAAACATGGAAAGCTTATTTGTTTTGTTGTTTATGGTTGGTTGGTATTTTTATGGCATATTAATGTTATTTAATGCCAATCTTGTTATATATGACTTGTAAGTGAATAGTTAGTTGGTAACTTAATTTTTAAACAGCTCATTTGTTTGCATAAAGTTAAATGGTTTCAAGTATTGCTATTCAACATTAATACTTCTATTTATCAACTATTTCTATCTAATATAAATAATTTGCACACAGCTGTACAGTTTAAAATTTTAATAATATTAATCCTTAGTAAGTGATAGAACAGTTCTATTTTACACATTGATGGGACCCTAATAGATACTACCAGTTTGGGTCAAGGTGGACCTGGGAGCAATTAGACAATAGTTGGGTCAGAAACACTCCTCTGCAGAGATGCAATCAGTGTATTCTACAGTATGAACCAACAGAGCAGCTTTTTATCTGTAGTTAATTACTAATTTTGTCTGAAATTTTTCTCTCTTTGACAGTCTATCATTTAGTTTAAGCCCAACATTGTATATTTTATGATTAAAAAGAAACAATGCAGCCATTGTACTGAGAGGTTTGGAGATGCCTGCTTTAGATTGGCCAGTTAGCAAGGGATAGGATATGCTGTAGAGGGTAAGACCTTGCCCACCAAAAAAAAAAAAAAAAAAAAAATGTTCTGAAAATGACACTAAACTGCATCTGATAGTGAGGCTCCAGTCCTGTAGTTCTGGGAGCGTGGAGTACTCTTTCATTGCTATTATTCTCAGGTGCACTCAGCTCTGTCTGGGGCTGCAGAGAGGTAAGAACCCCCTCCCATAAAGAGGGTCCAGGATAAGATATTAAATAATCTGATGGTGAGGCTCCAGTAATACTGAAGCTTTGGAAAAAGTGGAGTACCCCTTCATTGCCATCACTCCCAGGTCCACTCTGGTCCAGAGAAGTAGCACCTGAAAGGGTCCTACTTATGGGTCAAATACAACTATTTGACATTTAACTGTGTACTTACGCTAAATTGAATTGTTTGTAATAAAACTGATCATTTAACCGTATGTAAACAAATGACTGATGTTTAAATGAATTGTAAGTAATACAAAGCAATATTTGGAACCATGTGCAAAAGTATAAACTTAAGGTCATCTAAAAACGTTATCAACAAAATGTGTTTACAAATCATGTATATTTAATGTATATGTATAAAGAGGATTTTGCATTAAGTAAGCTAAAATAGTTGATATGCCATAAAAAAAAAAAACCAAGTCCACTCTGACCTAGAAGGGTAATACCTATTAAGATCCCGCTTATGGGTCAAATAGATCTGTTTACAAATTATTTGTATAAGATAAGAATACTTAATATCAAATAACCATTTGCAAAAACTCTTAAGAAATTACACAAAAAAATATAAATTTACATGATTCTTTAACCTCTATGCAAAAAATAACCCAATGACATAACATTAGAATCAATCAATACTTTTTTAGACTAAGATAGGATGTCTACAAAAGGAATACCTTCAGAGATTGATTTAGTTTGGTTTTATGGCATATCAACCATTGTTGATTATTTAATGCCGAATCATCTTTATACATATATATATTAAATATATATGATATGTAAACACATTTTTATAACGTTTTTAAACAAGCCTAAGCTCATTTTTCAGTTAAATAGTTCCAAATATTGCTATGTATCACTAACAATTCAGTTAAACATAAGTCATTTGTTTACATACATTTAAATGATCAAACCATTTTATTTCAAACAATTCAGTTTAGCAAAAGTCATTTGTATGTACTCAGTTTAAATGTCAAACAATTCTATTTGACCCATAGATTGGACCCTTTCAGGTGCTACCATTCCGGACCAGAGTGGACCTGGGAGCGACGGCAATGAAGGAGTATTCAGCTTTCCTCAAAGCTCCAGCATTACTAGAGCCTCACCATCGGGATATTCACTGGCGGTGGGTACCATGATGCATTCTACAGCCCCAGTCAACTGGGCTTCATGATTAATTCAAAAAGATAAAAATAAAAATATTCTAAAATATCAACATTCGCAATATGCAGTTTTGTAAAGAACCTGTTTAAATTTCCAGTCATCTAAGCACAAAGTGTTCAAATTTTATAGCACTCTCTGATTTTCACAGCTTCAGGAAGATAAGTTGTACTTACACTTTAGATTATAAACCTTATGCACTTGTAGTTTCAGCCATGATTGGTCAATAGGCCAACGCCTAAATTACCACCATGTAAATCAGTCAGCACTACAAATTACTATGCAAATCAATCAACTAATTTCAATGTCAGTTGCAGTGCTAAAACAACATATCACAACGCTTGTTGCGCTATATATGAAAATATACTTTGGCAAGAATATGACTACCATTCTGATATGACATGTAACTAGAGGTGCAAACATAAAGGTATTTATCCAAATCCCCACGGTGTTAGGATAAGTCAGATTAATATGGGATGCCCCACAGAATTACGCTTACCAAAGGGTGGGAACAAGAATTACTCATGTCTTGTCAGCATTCCTCAACAGAGGCACCTCATGCACTAAATAATCAACCCAACCTTTACTCCTTTCAGTTGAAGGAGCAGGAACTGCTTGGATGTAGAGAGAGTTACGCTGGGTGCTCACATCAAGCATATCAACCCTTGTGGGTTATTTAATGCCAAATCCTGTTATATATGCCTTGTAAGTGAATAGTTAGTTGTTAACTTAATTTTTAAACAAATTTATCGCCATCATCATGTTGTGCCGCCAGCACGGATATCCCTGACCCTCTCTCGCCACTTCTCCCTATCGTTCATCGCTTCTGGCAGGTCTTCAGGGCTACATCCCATATCCTCACATAGCTGCTGTATGTATGTTCGAGCTGGTCATCCTGCTTTTGCCCGGCCATCCCATTGGCATAATGGTTAGAGTGTTCGCCAATGGTCCAGGAGATCAGGATTCAATACCAGGTCGAGTCATACCAAAGACTCTAAAAATTGGTACTTGATCCCTCCTGACTTAACACTCAGTATTGTAGGTTGGGTCCAAGGGTAAGTGGAGTTATTCAGTGTAAGGACTTGCGCCCTCCCTACACCTCGGTGTAGTAGCTACTAAAATAACAACTTTAGTTAAACAGCTCATTTGTTTGCATAAAGTTGAATGGTTTCAAGTATTGCTATTCAACATTAATAATTCTATTTATCAATCATTTCTATCTAATATAAATAATTTGCACACAGCTGTACGCTTTAAAATTTTAATAATATTAATCCTTAGTAAATGATAGAACAGTTCTATTTTACACATTGATGGGACCCTAATAGATACTACCAGTTTGGGTCAAGGTGGACCTGGGAGCAGTAATAAACGTCAATTATTTCTCTACAAAACTGTGCATTGTGACTCTCAATATCTTTAATATTTTACTTTTTAATTTTTTACTTTTTAATTTTCAAAACTTGTTTGCATGTATTTATCAAACCCTCTGCTACAAGCAGGATGTGATACAAAATCAATTTTTTAAGCAAATTAGAGATTTTTTTATTTTTTTAGAAGCTCCCACAGGTCGCACAGAACAGTGCAGCAAGCTACATCCAGCTTGTGGGACACAATTTGCCCACTCCTGATCCAGAGTAAAAGTTAAAACTATGAGATGACTGACCAATTTTTATGATTTCAGGTTCAAATGAACAGCTACAGCAGCAATTGGAATACACCCTACTAGAACCTGATTGTCACAGCTGGTGAATTTCAAAAATGCAACCTGGACATGAGGACACTTTAGAAGAACAATATGCAATAAAATTCTGTTTTAAACCTAGAAAAAAATGGCACAGAAACGTATGCAATGCTTCAGACAGCTTTTGAACCATCTTGCATGAATCGAGCATCAGTTTTTGAATGGCATAAGAGACTCAAGGAAGGCAGGGAGTCTGTGAGGGATGACGAGAGGTGTGGAAGGAGTAAGGAAGTCAATACACCACAGTTGATTGGCCAAAGGGTGAGGGTTACTATGTTGAGGTTTTAAGGGAGTTCAGGAAGAGATTCCGCCAGAAAAGGCCAGCACTCTTCAAATCAGGTCAGTGGCATTTCCACCAGGACAATGCACCAGTCCACAACTCCATCCTTGTCACAGACTATTTGAGCAAGATGGGCATCAACAGAGTTCCTCACCCTCCCTACAGTCCAGACCTTGCTCCCTGTGACTCTTGGTTATTCCCTAAGCTCAGAGGCTGTCGTTATGATACAATTGAGGAGATGAAGAGGCTATGACGAAGGACATTGACATGCTCACACAAGAGGACTTCAATGGGGCCTTCCAGAAGTTGTTGGAATGGTACAAAAAGTGCATTGCAGCCAGAGGAGATTACTTCGAAGAGGACTAGAGTTTCATGCGTGTACTATCAATAAAAGTGCCCATACAGAAACAGTCTGGAAACTTATTTAATGATACTTGTATATACTCACAAACACACACACACAGATACGTATATATACACACACACAAAAACACATATATATATATATATATATATATATATATATATATATATATACACACACACACACACACACATACAAACATTATATATATATATATATATATATATATATATATATATATATAGGTATTATTTGGTCCAGTTAAACCAGAGTTGGGAGTAATTCCTTCAGGACAAGAAAATCATTCAGGAGCTGAATACTAAAATAACCGGTCTTTGGTTTTTTCTTTAAAGATATATATATATATATATATATATATATATATATATATATATATATATAAATGCCATTCATACTCTGTGATGCCAGTGAATAACTATCATGGCCCAGAAAGTTAAGATGATAATAGTGAAGTCAACTGGTCATATTATATCTAATATGACCAGTTGAATTCATTATCTCAACATGACAGTTATCCCCCGAGGTCAAAGAGTAGAAATGCCACTGCACTTTAAGCTTCATTGCACAAGTCTAAAACATTCTACATAATAGCCACATTATGTATTATGCACAACAATTACATATAGTTCTGTCAAAAAGAAAGTGCTCTATAAAAAATGACATATCTATGATTCTTTGATAACTTTCCTTTTTATTTAATAAATAAGAGAATTTTATCAGTTTCATGATGGTGTGGGAGAGGAGATTCTTTAATTCAGTTCCAGTTGCCACTTATCAGTTTAGTGCTACTAATAGTTTATACTGAGAGATAGAGACACACACACACACAAAAGACAGTATTTAACACCTTTTAAGCTGTAATATTTGATGCAGGGTCATTTAAACAAGAGAATGGATGTGCATAGATATCAGCAAGGCTAAAAATAGTCCAGGTCCTCCTGAGCAATATCACAAGATGCAGGAAGTAGAAAACACATGCATTAATATAGTAAAAACCAAGAAGTATTAGTAATATATCCCAACGGCAATAGGAAAAATGAATTCATATAGTAAAAATAAAGCCATCAGTAATAACTTCATATCATACATATAATATCTATATTTCCTCAGTAATCCTTACCTTACTTCCTGACTTTCAATGCACAACCTCCAAATTGAGTACTGAAATTTGTTTAAAACAAATTTCAAATAAAAAATTGCAAAATTCAGCTGATTTTTTTGGCCCCATTTAATTTGTGCAGAAAAAAAACAAAGTTCAATATTTTGTGTGATTTTTAAAAACTTTTGTCTTCATTTTTATTGCTTTTAGTTGTAATATAACATTTCAGCCACTGTATCCTCTGGCCTTCTTTAATTATCCCTTGTTTATCTGGGCAGAGAAATGATTCAACCTGAGAAATCATTTTTAAAGTTTGACCGTTGATCAAACTAGGTATTCAAGAAATATGAAGATGTTGTGTTATGAACACAATCTGGGCACCAATAACTGAAAAGGCCAAATTAAATTGTTTTTAAAGAGAATTACTTTAAAGATATCAAGAATAACTGACGCCATTGGATTTTACATTTCAAATTCATCTCATGACGCTTCTCGAGAAACTTCTTGTGATGCTTTTCTGATTAATGGACGTGAAAAACAATGATGTCATTATCTGAATAAACATCTTCATATTTCTTAAATACCTTGTTTGATCAACAGTTAAACTTAAAAAATGGTTTCCCAGGTTGAATCATTTCTATGCCCAGATAAACAAGGACACCTAAGGAAGGCCAGAAGATACAGCAACTAAAATGTTAAAAACAATCAAGATGAGGACAAAAGTCTGAAAAAACACACACAAAATATTGTTTATCAAGCCTCATCTCAAAAATTCAGACAGATAAATACAAAGTTAAACAAGAGAATAGTTGAACTAGAGTAAGTGAGAATATAAAAATAATCAAGATTTTGTATGAATCAGGTTCAAATGCCGTGTCAGCAGTAAAATACAATCATTGTTTCATTTCATCACCACAAGAAGGTCAGATTACTACATGTAATCATTGAAGAGAAAAGGTTTTAAAGTATTTATAAATCCTCCCCAGGCCACCACAGGTTGCAGAAAAAGCTAATTATAAATGAAACAAGAAAAACTGGATATGAAAGAAGATGAGTAAATAAATCCACATATATGTTTGTGCAAGTGTCCTGAAAAATATGCTAGGGTAAAAAAAAAGCAAATAACACATTTACAGGTTGAATTAAAGATAATTAACAGCAATTAAAGATTAAATTAAATGCATCACATGTCTTCAAAATGTCAACTGAACTTTTCAAGTATTAAATTGAAGCATAAATAATTTCCATTTTTTAACAGCAAGTTGTAACTACGCATTTCAAATTTCTAATGTTTTAAATGCAACCTGAAATTGCCTGATTAAAGGGTGCCTTCATTGGTAATTTTTATTTCACTAGTGAAAGAATATGCATCATAATTTAATCTATGATCTCATGTCCCTAAAATGGAGCAATCGAAAGTGTATGTTTGAAATATAATATTATGGGAGTTCAAGAATAACAAAAACGCATTTGTGTTAATGGCCAAGAAGTCATTACTGACCACCAAGTCCGAAACTGGTTTTCAAAGTTCCATTCTGGCAATACATCATTGACAGATGAACTCAGATTAAAATCCTCATCAGACCTTGATCAAGATACTTAAAGAGGATTGATAAAATGCAATACACACAAAACTACTCCAGAATTAGTACTTGACAACAATACATCCCAATCCACAATCTCCCACTACTTGAAAAAGATAGAAAAAGTGAACAGGCTGGGCATTTGGGTTCCTCATACTCTTAGAAGAATAAGATTGCATATTCACAGCAACAAGTAATCTTTCAAGGCAGAGAAATGACTTGTTTCTCAAGAATATCATTACCGATGATGAAAAATGACTCTTTTATGATAATGTTCAATACAAAAGGCAGTGAATTGACAAGATGAATCCCAGTAACCTGCTTTAAGAGTGGAGTTTCATGAAAGAAAAGTTATGCTGCGTGTATGGTGGGATCACTGCAGTATTATTCCTTTTGAGATTTTAAACCACAATCAGACTCTTGATGCAGGTTTATAATGTCAACAGCTGCAACATGTGCATAAAAATCTTCTAAGAAAATGCCCTACACTCATAAATAGGAGAAATGTACTTCTCCATGATAATGCAAGGCCACATCAGCAAGAATCATGCAGAAAAAAATATTGGATTTAGTCTGGTCTGTTCTACGCCATTGACCATATTCTGCAGACTTTGCCTCAAGTTATTTCCATATTTTTTGTTCTCAACAAAATACTCAGAATAATAATAAAGAAAAAAAAAATTCTCAAGATCAGGTAAAAACATTTGTGGAAAACTTTTTGAGCTTGAAACTAGCTGAATTTTAGTTGAGAGGAATCAATAAGCTGATAAATGGCAAGTGGTGATTCAAAATAATGGCAAATATACTATTGATTGAAATTAACTTATTATTTGATTATTCAGGAAATTATGACTAAACACAATATTTGCATTTACACTTAACCTTCAAGCCTAACTTTCAAAACAAAATTTAAGAAATTCAAAAAAGCTATACTATTGAATAATAATAATTTCTGTTTGTAATATTTAATTATGTTAATGTCATCTTTCAAAAACTATGATAATAAGTAATGAATTCATTTGAATAATGTTAAGTCATGAATTCAACTGAACTATAATAATAAGTAATGAATTCAATTGAACTATGATAATAAATAATGAATTCAATTGAATTAGGATAAGTAATGAATTCAATTAAACAATGATAAGTAATGAATTCAATTGAATTAGGATAAGTAATGAATTCAATTAAACAATGATAAGTAATGAATTCAATTGAATTAGGATAAGTAATGAATTCAATTAAACAATGATAAGTAATGAATTCAATTGAATTAGGATAATAAGTAATGAATTCAATTGAACTATGATAATAAGTAATCAATTCAATTGAATTATGATAAGTAATGAATTCCACTGAAACAGATTTTTTTTTAAAACTATTGAAGGCAAACAATATCAAAAGATGCTATGCATATGGACTCACTTCCTCCTTTTTTTAAAATCAACAGAAGATAACAGCAATGCATACTAGCTGATTATAATCTTTATTCAAATTTACTTCACATTTCACCTTGAAGTGTCATAACATTTTATTGTGGAAAAAGATTGCGACTAATTGAAATTTGCAAATCAAAAGTACAGATTTTTTAAGGTAAATATTTGCTTACAAACTTTAATTGTTCATGACAATAAGTATAAATTTTAGTCTTCCAAAAAGTGTTTCAAGATACAACTGAAATAAATAATTCTAAATTGGAGAAATAAAGATGTTTCAATTTTTTATGGAATAATCTTTATTGAGTAAGCAATCTGTACCTTGGTTCAAAGGAATACACATCACTATATAAAGAGAGAGAGAGACCTATGGTTATCAAGGATTCTATATGCTAGGTTCAATTTCTAGTTGAGGTGGCTATCACCTCATACAAGGAAAGAAATGTATCCATCAGTTCTCTGCAGTCATAGGTAAAATAGAAAGGCAGATTCGGCTCTCTAGCTTTAACAGGGCAACCAGTCTAGGAGAAAAAAAACTTTGAATTTAAAACTTGTGGAATGTTCTTAGGAGAATCTGTGGCACACTATTGCACCAGTCTTCTGTTATCAGCTCATCCTACAGAAGCCTTCACTACTATAAACATATCCCCTTGGTAGTCATATGCTAGGTTTGGCTTTGTTAATGGTCCACATTGAAGTTGATGAAGGAACCTTATATACAGTGTGTGAGTGCTATATATATATTTCACATGCATGGCACATACACAGAGTGTACAATCTATATTTTACCTATGTCTATGAAGAGCAGATGGATACATTTCTTTCCAAGGGACATTAGCAAAAAGTGAAATAAAAGCTACCTCAACCAGAATTTAAACCAGGTTTGCTGAGTCAATTTTCTTTGATGATAATCATTATGCAACATATACCTGTGTGTGTGTGTGTGTGTAAAACACTTCTACATTTTCAGAAATGATATATCAATATGAGACATGCTTGAAAGCAAGTATTATTACCATAATAATGGCTTTTAAATTATAAAATTTAAAAAAATATTTTTCAAATATAAAGAAAGATAATAAAACACATCAGATGTGTTCACTAATAGCCCACCTGAGGATCAACAAAGTGAAACTCTGAGTAGTGAGTTTTTGTCCTGTTTTTTACTATCTTATTTTGTACTTTAAATATATTGTAATATTTTGTTGTATTTTTGTGCATTGAGCACTGTAAAGATTTTAGGAATTAATATTTTTTTTTAATCATAAAATTAAAAAAATGTAAATTAATGATAGACAACTAGAAATACAATAGAAATTAAAATATGTTGAATAATAAATAAATTTCATGTATGGATGCACCACATGGACGCTGACTAAGCGCATGGGGAGAAAGCTTGATGGCAATTGCACAAGAATGCTGCGAGGTGTATTGAACAAGTCCTGGAGGCTGCATCCCACAAAGCAGCAGCTGTACGGACACCTACCACTCATCTTGAAAACTATCCAAATTAGACAAGCAAGACATGTGGGACACTGCTGGAGAAGTAAGGGCGAGCTCATAAGCGATGTACTCCTATGGACCCCTCACACCGACCAATGAGCAAGGGTAGGGCAACTGGTTAGAACCTATCTACAACAGCTCTGTACTGATACAGGATGTAGCATGGAAAACCTACCGAGAGCAATGGTCAATAGGGACAAGTGGTAGGAGAGGGTCAGGGAAATCCATGCTAGTTGCCCGACATGATGATGTTTTGGGCTTATTTGTTGGTAAGAGGTTAAAGATACCTCATCTCAAATGTATAAACCTGGTTTTTATTAAACCTTATGATTGTAACCATTTGCTTGTGAGTTTGTTAAAATCATTTAATTTTTGGAATTAACAAAGCTTTCATACAAAACCTTTCGTTAACTCTTAGACAGAATGATAAATGAAAATTAATGACACTGCGTCTCTCATCCATTCATTCATTCAAATTTCATTTGAAACAACTTGATTCCTTATAACAGAGTGTACAGGCTGAAAACAATTCTCTGCATCTTTTGTATATCAAAACATTAGAAACGAAACAATGTTTCAAATTATGAATAATACAATACTATTATTGAAGACAGGTACAAAATACCTTTTTATCGCAGATCTTTAAGCAATTCATAAAATCAAGTTGGGTAACAGGCTAATGAATATTCTTAGTGTCTACGAATGACGAAAATCCCATTGATAATAATCAGCTGTTATGACACACTGACTCTTATATAATGGTCATTGGTTTGGTTTTATGGCAAATAAACCATTGTAGGTTATCTAATACCAAATACTGTTTATACATATATTAAAAATATGATTGGTAAACATATTTGGTAGATTACATTTTTAAACAAGCCTGAGCTCTTTTTTGCACACAGTTAAATGGTTTCAAGTATTGCTATGTAACAGTAACAATTTGATATTAATGATTTGTTTGCATACATTTAAATAGTTATGTAAGAGATTAATTTGTCAGTAACATACAGTTAAATGGTTCCAAGTATTGCTATGTATCATAAATAAAACAATTAAACATCAGACATTCGTTTACACACAGTTAAATGATCAAACAGTTTTATTTCAAACAATTCAATTTAGCATAAGTCATTTGTTGCACAGTTTAAATGTGAAACAGTTCTATTTGACCCATAGGATCCCATGAGGTGCTACCACCTTGAGCCAGAGTCGATCTTATCATCAGATGGTTTAGTGTCATATCCAGGATACTGGTTGGGGGTCTTACTCCTTGGCAGAGATGCAGTTGGTGTATTTTACAACTCTAGCTGACTAGGCTGTATAATCATCATGTAGTGAAAGTAATATCTCTTATAGTATTATGCAACATTAAATACAAGGGTAGTTTTATTTAAGACAAGTCCAGCAGACTCTTTTGTTACAGATTTTTTCCACAATTTTGGGATCACATTTATTGACAACTTTTCAACTCCTAGGCATTTATCAACCCCTCTGATAATTTCACTGACCTCCAAGGGTGGATATATCGACCAATGTGACTATCCCTGCTGAAAATAGTACTACTAAATTACATAATAGCCAATAATCATTTCTATCCACTCCTACTTAATTTTCTAAATAAACTAATTTGTCTGCATAACATTGATTTCTTTTTGTTTTTTCTCTTTTATTAATTATTCAGAATATGAGAAGAGATAAATAAATTAATTAAATCAACAGTTCTTCAGCCAGGCAGCCAGCCACTTTGCTAGTAAAAACAGCAGCTGAAAACTACAGCAATTGATTCCAACAGACAAAAGTAATTTACCGTCATCATTCCACTGTTTCTGTAGAGAAGCCACAAAATAACCACAGAAGGAAAAGTGCATATCATTATGGCTGAGTGGTTAGAAATTAACACTGAAAGCAAAGAGGTTTTTATTTTCTTTTACAATTGAATTTGGAGATCCTCAGAGAATAATGGTTATTGACTCAGCAAACCAAGTTCAAATCCTGAACATGGATGTCTGCAATTCACATAATGCTAATCCCCTTGGGAAAGGTATATTATGTTAGTATAGTGTTTATAAAGACCGGCTCATTGGCCAAGTGGGTAGATTATTTGCCGATGGTCCAGCAGACCTGGGTTCAATTCCAGGTCGCATCATACCAAAGACTTTAAAAATAGTACTTGATACCTCCTTGCTTAACACTCAGTAATATAAGGTACGTATCAGGGGTAAAGTGGAGCAATCCAAGGAAAGGAGTAACACCCTCCCCTACACATCTGTGTAGGAGCTATTGAAAAGAGCCTCAATCACAATCACCAACTGTACTTTTACTATAGCATTTATTCTAAGGCTAACAGCAACAAACAAATGAATTAATACTTCGTTTAATTCTAACAATTTATTAATCAACATGTGAAACAATTAATAACAATATACAGTCCTTCCCGTGAATAAAGTTGAGTTTAAGGGACTTACCAGTGGCTGAAGAAGATATCTGGTATCTTAGAGCTGTTTTTCTGAGAGATTTTAATGTCCCTGCCTCATAGAACGTCTGGTAGAATCTGTCTGATTGGATTTTGGATTTTTGTGCCAAAACTTGTGGGCTCATCACGTGATTAGTACATCCAATCACAGAGAGCCTCTCCCTCACTCACTCTATATACAGGAATTTTACTAACCCAACAGGTACAAATCAAACTATTCTCCCTCCAGCTTTGGATAAACAGAAAAGTATACTGCTTAAACTCAGGTATGTCAATTGGTCAACAAGAAAAACTCTACATTCAAATTAGTTGGAGACCTGGAAGAAACCTTTTAACTGCTTGCGACCAGTCCTGTCTTTCTCACTTGTAGTGTCAATACACTGGTTAGCTCAGTCCTACTGTGAAGCAACAACAACAACAATGCTGAGATTACTCCTTTTATACCAGTTCTTGCAGGCCAAAATTTGCATATGTCACAAACCCCGTCCCACCAGAGACAAGACACGTGACCAACAAATTGCACTCCCAAGGGTGCTCATGCTTCTATTTTTATCTATACTTCCGGCACTCCACATGCAAGACACAACTTTGAGAGACGCCATTTTGCTCGTCACTTCTTGCTTCTTCCTTCCGTTTGGTGTTGCTACGAAAGGAATTAATTCCACACAGTTTCATTGTCACATTTCATTCCTATCGTTCATCGGCTCACCACCTGTTTTTATCCAGTCGGGGATGATTACTGTATTCATGTAAACGTCGGCTGTTCTGTCGGCATATACAACATGCCACTCATTGTCTCTTTGAATGATGAACCCCAGCTAGCTCATCGGAGGCAGCAGTCTGCGGGTTCTGCCTTTCAATTTCACTACACTGGGGAAAGATGGGCTCATCATTAGTTATTCTTGGCTATTCATGCTCAAAACATGTGACATGAGTAGTACCTCCGCAACCAAACCAGGTTACTGGACCAATGATGCTGATGATGATTAAATCTATTTGGAAGTGCCCGTGGTGTAATGGTTATCGTCATAGGTAATGGACACGGCGACACGAGTTCAAATCCTGGATGAGACTGATTGCATTTCACATAGCACTAATACCCTTGGAAAAGGTATGAATCCAATTATTCTCCTGCCAGCTATGGGTAAATAGTAGAGTAGACTAGGTTCTTCAGCCTTGGCGAGGCAACTAGTCTAGGAGAAGGAATACTCTGAATTCAAACCTGTTAAACTCCGCTTAAAAACTGACCTTGTGTCATATCCTGCCCAAGTGGAGGGGTTGGTAAATATGGCTGATTAAATCTATGCACAAAAATAAAACACTTATTTCAATATTCATTGTATTTTTGTGTAGATGTTTAAGAGTTGTTTTTTTTGCACACAGTCCTTTTGAATACAAATAATTATTAAACAGTCCTATTTGAGGTAAAGATGGAACTGAAACGTATTACCACCCCAAGTCTGAGTGAATCTGGGAGTAATGATAATGAAGACATATTCCATACTCTCCAGAATTGAAGCCTCACCATCAGTTTTTGTATTTTGAAAAACCTCAGTAACTGTATTTCCCCATTCCTTCTCGATGAATAGAATGTGACACAAGTTCAATTTTTAATAAGAGTACAGCTGGTTTAAATTCAGAGTTTTCCTTCTCCTAGACTAGTTGTCTTATCAAGGCTAAAGAACCCAGTTTGACCTATTATTTACTTGGGAGGAAGAAGAGAAGAGATGGATTCATGCCTTTACCAAAGGCTATATTTGTCTCTGCCTCCCACCAGACAGGACTTGACACAAGGTCTTTTTTATGGTGGGAGTGTAGGGAGAGGAGGTTAGGCACAAGCTGAGGCTTAAGCCCTGCTGGACGTATGCTGGTCATCGGCTCACTTAGAGCCAGATGAGCCTATAACTGGACTTGGACTCGATATGATAAGTAAATCTGGCACGTATGCCTGCTCATAGCTTGAACTAGAACCAAAAGTCTAGCGCTATACAATGCTTGTCAGTAATGTCATCACTCACCTGGAGGTGGCCCAGCCAAAGCTGAGAGCCGTTAAATCTGTCCTTGTTTTTGAAAAGCATGTTAGAAGAGGAACAGATAACTCTCCTCCAGAAAGGTATTAGCATTAAGTGAAACACAAACAACCTTATCCAGGATTTGAACTCTGGCTGTCCATTCCATTTCCTATAATAATTATATTTACCAACTCCTCCGCTCAGACAGGATATGACACAAGGTCAATTTTTAAGCGGAGTTTAACAGGTTTGAATTCAGGGTTTTCCTTCTCCTAGACTAGTTGCCTCACCAAGGCTGAAGAACCTAGTCTACCCTACTATTTACCCATAGCTGGAGGGAAAATAATTGGATTCATACCTTTCCCAAGGGTATTAGTGCTATGTGAAATGCAATCAGTCTCGTCGAGGATTTGAACTCGTGTCACCGTGTCCATTCCCTATGACGATAACCATTACACCACGGGCACCATTTCCTATAATAATAAACATTAAGGTAGGTGTGCTTCCCTTCAGTGATTGCGCAGTTATAAAATCTATCTTAATCACTGGGAGGAAGAGAATAAATATAATAGTGTCAATCAGTCTGACAAGATCATGGATCTTCTTATGGGCATATGCCAAGGCAAGTTTGTATAGAAACCAGACAACTACCCAAGCAGCAAGTCTCCCTTCTCTAATGGCATATCAACCTCCATGGGTCATTGAATACTGAAATTTGACTTATTTGGAAATATTTGATTGTTATCATAGCTATATTTTCAATATTCCATTTGACTTGTTTATGTGCTGCTAGTCAGTTGTTTACACATAGTTATATGGTACCAAGTATTCTGTATCAAATAAAAATAATTTGTACACATACGAACGTCAAGTATTCTTATCTAATTCTAACAGTTTATACACAATAAGATTTCATGTAACTATTTCCATTTAATAATAATAATAATCACTTGTTTACATACAGCTAAATCGTTTCAAGTATTCTGATCTAATACAAGTAATTTTCAAATAGATCTATTTGAACCAGAGATGGGACTCTGACAGATACTATTGCTCCAGGTCAGGGTGAACCCAAGAGTAAAGGCAATGATCCATCACAGAATACAGTTTAATACCTAGGACACTCTTTTTTTGTGGGGACCTTACTCCTCTGCAAAGGATGCAGTTGAAATATTTGAAGCCCTACCTGTGGTCTTATCTGCGGAACCGGAAAAGATTCGAATGCCAACACCAACAAGGCGACACCGGCCTACAAATAATCTGACATGAACGAACCAAATTCAAAAACCAATGGACACGGACATGAACACCAACATGATCTACCGGCAACATCAGTAGCAGCTGCCTGCTGAAGATTGAAGCATTGTATATGTAATGCTCAGCACATACCATTACACCATCGGTAGAGTCCATTGTGTGCACCATGATTTGCTATGATGAACATAAAAAAAAATACGGCTTGTGCATGTCTCAGCTTATTTTCGTCTGCCATCTGTCCCACAAGTTCGATAGTCTAGCCAATCTGGTGAGTGCCTTTTTGTTGTCCTACCGTAGCATTGTCCTCGAATGTGTGCCCAGCTAAAGCACACATATGCAGTTCTCGGGCACTTCCGTGCATGCCCGCCACACTACCAAGAGAGCAATTTGGCTCCAGGAGTAGCAAAAACATTAGACTTTCTTAGAAACTACCACTCAATATGGAAAATATATTAAATATTATTAAACATATTAGATATTCATTAACACTTAAATATAATATTGACATAAAAATATGATATTGATGGAGAAATATGTTAATTCAGAGTTGTCCTTCTCCCAGACCAGTTGCCCTACTAAGACGAGAAAGCCCAATCTACCCTATGATTTTGCCCTAGTTGTGGGGAGAAAAATATGGATTCATGCCTTTCCCCAAGAGCATTCATGCTAAGAGAAGGCAAACATCAGCAGCCAGAATTTGGCTCATAATTCTATTTCCAATGACAATAATTAACTCACCAATTGTTGGGTTTGGTTTGGTTTGTTGGGTTTTATGGCATATCAACCGTTGCAGGTTATTTAACGCCAAATCCATTTTTATGTAAATAATCTGTTCTATTTAAAACAATTCAGTTTAGCATAAGTACACAGTTTAATGGTCAAAAACATTTCCATTTCTAACTATTCAAGCAGTTGTATGTAACAATTCGGTTAAGTGTAAATACAGTTTTAATGTCGAAAAACACTTCTATTTGAAATAATTCAGTTAAGCATAAGCACGCAGTTTAAATGTAAGTACGGTTTAAATTGTAAAAGTCATTTCTATTTCAAACTATTCAGTTTTACTCTAACAATTCATTTTAGCATAAGTATGCTGTTAATTCTATTTAACCCATAGATAGGACCCTTATCAGGTGCTACCACTCTGGGCCACACTGGACCTGGGAGCAATGGCAGTGAAGGGGTACTCTGCATTCCCCAAAGCTCCAGCATTGCTGGAACCTCACCATCAGATTGTTTAGTGTCATATCCAGGACACTTGTTGGTGGGGGGGGGGGCTTACCCCTCTGCAGAGGTGCAGTCAGTGTATTCTACAGCCCCAGCTGACTGGGCAATCACCAATTGTACCGCCTGTAAATATCATACATTATAACAAAAATACAATGTGTCATTTTACAACCTTTTTAAACATAAGACCTTTTGTTAAAACCCTTTCATTATCCAACTCACAACAGTAAAGGTGGCTTTTTAACTGGTTGGCCTTAAAAGCAATACTCATGAAAAACTAAAGTAGTAAGATGTACAAGCATTAAATGATAAGTTCATAGGCTGATCTAGATACTCTTACGGAATGTGACCAAATGAGGTTTATTTTTTAACATGAGTCTCTTTTGGTGTTGCAGTGCTTGGATCTCCTTGTTCAAAAAAGGTCATCAACAGTAGATATGGCATCAGCTTATGAACTTTTTAGCCCGCCTTCATACAATAATACTGGTTGTTTCAATACACAGTTGTCCAAAGCTATATAAAACACACACACTCAAGCTTACTTTAAAAACTAACAATGAACACCATCATTTGAAATAAAAAATAAGATATAATCTAATACAATGGACTATATATTAGTTTAATTATAAGTTCAAAGATATAGAAAGTAAGCAAAAATAATAAAACAACAAAATAAAAGGAATGAAAACATTTGAAATAAATAGTGGCAAAGTAATCAATTTTTAACATTTTAAGTTTAAATTCTAAATGTCAAAAATACAATTTTCCCACCTAAAGGGATAACATAGAAACAGTTAATCAGTTTATTTTGTGTGTATGTATGTGTGTGTATATATATATATATATATATATATATATATATATATAGTGTAATCGGATGGAGACTCAAACTTGGTTACTTCGTCATTATAAATTTATTTCGGCAGAGAATATTACTATACTCTCCTTCTCGTCAGATGACTTTTTACATACTTTTCTTGCTGTTGCAGAACAGCAAATGTGGAATTACAGTTTATATTTAAAAAAAAAAAATTTTTTAAAAATACAAATACAAATTATTTAAATTCACACACACATTATATATATATCATGAAAGCAATTTTCATAAAAACTAGACAACTAGCAATTAATAAAATCTGCTATGAGGCTGGAAGTGGTATGTAAAGGTGTTTCTAAGAAGCCATATGATAGGTTATCACCTATCAAAAAGTAAATGAATAAAAACAAAGCTCCAAATGTTAACTCCCCCCCAAAATTTCATGTTGATAATGAATAATGTTAATTGAAAGTATTTGATCTAATGAAATCTACTGAATTTTGGACAGTCCTTTTTTACCTTATGATTCTTTGGTTAGAATATACTAACAATAAATAATAGCAAAAAGTCTGATCTGACAAAACCATCCTATCATCTTTAATAAGATTTGTTAACATGCACACACACACAAAATTACTACTCAAAAGTTTCACACTCGGATACCAAATGATCAATTGTTCAATAACTTACTGGGTTCAAGAAAATGCTATTATTCTTAATTTCACACTTAACAGACTGAAATCATCTTATTTCTAAACTTCCAGAAATAGTTTGGAAGAAGCACTTTTTCTCAGTCCGGGACAATTTTCAGCCTAAATATATTTCTAACATTTGTAATAGGAGCAGTTTATCAACAGCCAAATTTGATAGTCATAAGAGATTTCATGAGAGCAAACAACAGCAGGATCATTTTATACAAGTCCTTCTGCAGCAACCTACAATCAACTTATGTCTTATCTGTGATAAATGATGTGGTCTAAAGAGAAGCCATATGAGAATGCATCGAGTCAATGCCAAAGATAGTTATATTGTTCGTCACATATGCAGCAGGTATTGCAAGGATGAACTTGGCTTTAATTGGTTTCATTCGATTTTATAAGATATCAACCATTATAAGTTATTTAATGCTAAATCTGGTTTATACATACAGTAAGTAAAGTAAAGTTGGTGACCGTAGTCGAGGGCAACCAGAAGGCTCCCTTTTCAATAGCTACTACACCAAGGAGTAGGGGGAGGGCGCTACTCCTTTCCCAGAATTGCTCCACTTTACCCTTGATACATACCTCATATTGCCGAGTGTTAAGCAAGGAGGTATCAAGTACCATTTTAAAAGTCTTTGGTATGACACGACCTGGGATTGAACCCAGGTCTCCCGGATATACATACAGTAGTGAGCATCAAAATCAGAACGATATTAAGAAAAAGTCTAAATGTCAAATAACTTTTGATTTTAAAGTTTCATAGAACATTTTATCAAGGAAAAAATAAGGATATAATGGTAAATTATATAATTCCAAAATATAAAGCTCAAACTTATTTTGATAAAGTTATAAGAATAATTATATAACACTTGAAAAAAAAAAATAGATGATCAAAAATATCAGAATGATTAACAAAATCCTACTATTATGATGGATACGTCATATCTAAATGAAAATAGCATTCATAATTCATTAGTACTTGATGTATAGGCCTTTACTTTCAATAACAGCTTGATATCTTTTGCTACATGAGCGAATTAATATCTTGCATTCATCAACAGATATTTCCTCCCATTCTCCTTTCAAATTAGTACAGAGTTCTTCGATGTTTCTTGTATTCTTTTCCATAGCTCTTTCATTTAGTAACTTCAAAACATTCTCAATAGGATTCATGTCTGGGCTATGAGCAGTCTTCTTCATAATAGTAACATCCTCCTCAGAAAGAAATGTCTTAACAGACTTCTCCGTGTAACACAGAGCATTATCTTTCATAGATACAGCTGGTTGATTAATTGCAGTTCTCAAATTAGGTACATGTTTCTTCAATATTTCTTTGTATACAGTTGCATTAATTTTACCATGTAGCCTGACAAGAAGTCTTGTACCAGCAGTTGAAATCATACTAAACACCATCACACTTCCTCTGCCATATTTTACACTGCTTTTAGTACACTGAGGTGAATATCATTCCTTAGGACTGCATCAAACAAACCTTCTCCCATCACAACCAAACAGGTTAAACTGACTCATTGCTAAAATTGTTATATAATTGTGGAAGGATTTTTTTTTTATTATTGTTTTTCATTTTATATATCTTATCTTTCGGTTTAGTTAGGCTTAGAACCTTTCGGCTTAGTGCATAGGTAGGTGCAGACATTAATGTAGGTGTTTACGTGCGCGAGAGGCTGTGTCAATCACAGATGTCAAAATAAAAAACCCATATAGGAAATGGGACTGGGGATGTGAATGATGTCATGCCCAGAAGCGATGGGCTGGGATTCTTAGTGATTTTGAATAAAAGCAGTGGGTTGGACTTAGACGAAGCGAGTTGATTTTTGGACCTGGGTGAGGCCAGTCCAGTAATGGTTTAGGGGGTGCGCGCATGCACGTTGGTTGGGTCAGTGAGTTGAGAGCTGACGCTGGATGAACAGTCAGCATAGAAAAATTGTGTCTCTCTCTCTCTCTCCTTGTGTCGAAAACCTAAAGGTAATAAAAGTTTCGTACCTGAACCAAGAGAGTCATCAGTGTTTTGTGTTTTTCGGATTCCTATGCGTATGAACATTATGAACATTTTATGCATCTGAGTATTTTGACCATATATTACAAAATGAACACAACCCCACGGTTCTTCAGTCCATGTGATGTGCAGTGGCAAATTTCAATCAGTTCATTTTGTTCTTTTTAGAAATGTAAGGCCTCATAGAAGCTATTTGACTGTTCAAATTCATTTCATTAAGTCTTCAGGAAATAGTATGCCTTGATATCTTAATGCCAAGGTTAGCATTAGCTCTTTTAGAGATAACGGTTGCTGTTGCAAATCAATCCTCTTTTGATTCATTACCAATCCATCTGTCTTCTCTTGCAGTAGTTTTCCTAGGTCTGCCAGGTGGTTTCTTGGTTTCACATGACCCAGTTTCCTCAAGTTTTCTTAAAATACTATGAATAAAACTTTTAGATTTCCCCCACAGTCTTTGAAATATCCCCAATCGAGAGTTTATCTTCATTACATAACTTGACTATCAGTTTTCTAAGTTCCAATCATGTCACAGATTTTTTTGCCATGTTTACAATGCTAGAGTCATTGTAATTGAATGAAATACCCTATTTTATATTCTTACCTTTAAAATTTTTTTAATAATACAAAATGATTAAATTTTACGGATTTATTTAATTGTTCTGATGTTATTGATCATCTAATGTCTGTATATTTATCAGTTGTTAAACATATTTGATATAGCAACTTCAAAACTCACTGTTATTTTATTTCATGTCTGACTGCAGAATACACCAACTGCATTTCTGCAGAGGAGTAAGACGCCCCCCACCCTCCACAACAAATGGCCTGCATATGACAAACAATCTGATGGTGAGGCTCCAGCCCTCGAGTTTTCGGGAATGTGGAGTATCTCTTTATTGCCATTGCTCCCAGGTCCAACTGAACCGAAGTGGTAGCACCTTATAGGATCCTATCAATAGGTCAAATAGAATTGTTTGACATTTAAACTATGTGCACACAAATGACTTTATGTTAAATAGAATTTTTAGAAATAGAACTCTTTAACCATTTAATTTTGTGTAAACAAATGATTGATGTCTAATTGAGTTGGCAGTGATAAATAAGCAATACTTGGAACCACTTAACTGTGCAAACAAATAAATGATGTTGAACAAACGTATTAGTGTTACATAGAAATACTTGAAACTCTTTAGCTGTGTGCCTAAATTGAATTATTTGTATTACATAGCAATACTAGTGAACAAACAAATTAATTCAGACTCATTCAAAAATCAAATTACCTACAAACTATTAACTTAGAAAATCATACATGTATATGTATTTAAATGTTTACAAACAAATAACTAAGGTTAAATTGTTTGTGTCACATAGCAATACTTGAAATGATTCAACTATGTTCCAACAAATAATTAATAGTAAATAAAATTATTTGTGTTAGAAATATTTGAAACCATTTAACTGTGTGCAAAAGAATGAGCTCTGGCTCATTTAAAAATCTTATCTACAAATGTGTTAACAAATTATATACATTTAATATGCATGTATGAACAGGATTTGGCATTAAATAACCTATAAGGGTTGGTATGGCATAAAACCTAACCAAACCAAACAAAATTAATGTATGCTTTTTAGATTTTATAAATATGGCTTCAAATATCCACAGTTTATATATATATACATATATATATATATATATATATAAAGAAAGCAGAAAAACAATAATCCAAATAGGTTAATTTATAGTGGTGTAAAGTCGATGTATGAACAGGATTTGGCATTAAATAACCTATAAGGGTTGGTATGGCATAAAACCTAACCAAACCAAACAAAATTAACGTATGCTTTTTAGATTTTATAAATATGGCTTCAAATATCCACAGTTTATATATATATATATATATATATAAAGAAAGCAGAAAAACAATAATCCAAATAGGTTAATTTATAGTGGTGTAAAGTCGATGTATGAACAGGATTTGGCATTAAATAACCTATAAGGGTTGGTATGGCATAAAACCTAACCAAACCAAACAAAATTAACGTATGCTTTTTAGATTTTATAAATATAGCTTCAAATATCCACAGTTTATATATATATATATATATATATATGTATATGTATATATGAAGAAAGCAGAAAAACAATAATCCAAATAGGTTAATTTATAGTGATGTAAAGTCGATGTTGAAAGTTTCGGTTTCAATAACCAGCATCAGGACTTTGATATCAGGAAAATTGTTCACACAGCGATGGATGCTTGTTGAAATAACAAGAGCAAATAAAATGTATACTTTCTTCTTTATACTGTTGGATTTAGAATATTTACTTTCATATATATGTGTGTGTGTTCGCCAATAGCCCCAGGAGACAAGGGTTCAATCCCAGTTTGAGTCATACAAATGACTCAAAAATGGTACTTGATAATGCCTTGCTTAACACTCAGCATGAGAAGGTACGTATCAAAAGTAAAGTGGAGCAATCCAAGGAAAGGAGTAGCACTCTCCTCTCCACCTCAGTTTAGTAGCTATTGAAAAGAGACCCTTCGGAGGCCCCCTCATCAACAGTTACCAACTTTGCTTACTATATATATATATATACACACACACACACACACACACAGGGTGGTCCTCCCCAAAATATACATTCACTTTGACCAGTGAATGTTTTCAAAAAGAACAGTCCAAATCCACCCCATACTGATAACTTCTGGAAACTTTATGTGGTGTTTAACTATAATATGTGGGTTATGAGGTGCCCAGTATTTGCAATCGTGGCATTTAATTGAGCAATTTAACTTTGTAGCACAAAACCTGCAGCAATCAAGGAGTTAAAAGCAGCAATTGAAACAGAATGCACCCAAATACCAATTGAAATGATATGTCAAGTTTGCAATTCCATCACTTCGTGTTATCAGCAGTACCTTAAACAAAATGGTCATCATTTCGAGCACCTGCAATACCTCAAAATATTCTATACTTGTTTTCTTGAACTTGAATAATAAAACTTATATATATCTTTAAAAACGCTGCATTTATAAAAAAAAAGTATATATACATTTTGGTGACACCCTACATATGCATGTATACATATAAGAATTATTAGTATTGGATATCCAAAATAATTAGTGTCCTGGACATGACACTAAACAGCTTTTGGTGGTGAGGCTCCAGTTCTAGAGTTCTCTCACCATTGCTGTTACTTCCAGATCTATTTGAAACCAGAGTGACAGTACTTGCTAGCATACCATTCGTTGATTGGTTTGATATATTGTTTAAAATGATTACAAAAG